>JAIEZT010000054.1:12446245-12502158 GCA_019594935.1 Periophthalmus modestus
GATTCACTCCCACAGATGAAGGCTGGCATGTCTTCCTTGGATAAGCCACGACACTCGCCCCTAGTTGTCGGGTGTACAGTAGTGATATGTAATATGTAGTTTGCGACGGGGTACCTTGATGTAAACGCCTTTAACCCTTTATGTTTCATGAATAACCACGCGACGATTTTTTTCAGACAGTATAGCCCGTTACCTTCCTGAAATAGTCCAACTGATTTTATTTGATGTTAAATTGCTAAAAAGTACCAATTAGAACTTAAATTTGCGTTAGTCAAATACATTCACGCTTCGGACGTCCTCTACCTTGTTTTTGCATGCCTTCACGTATAAACATGTCTATCTTTAATTTTATTAAACTCCAAATACCAAAAATACTCTGGGTTGCTGGAGATGCTTGTTAATCCATCCAAGGACAGCTAAGTCGCCCCCCTCTCCCACACCATGCCATTTATTCGAACTGTCCACACCACGCGTATGTAAACTCTCTGGGGGGGTAGTCACCATATATGAAGTGATTCCATGACACTAAAATTAAACCAACTCTGGTGGACATTCTCCTGGAGAATTGATATTGGCTTACCGTACAGTAAGAAGTCTGATGTAATCGTTTCATCTCTCATTTATATCCATCGCAAGAAAGAAAAACAGAAATTCAATACTGGTCACCGCGTGTACAGAACTTGCTTCATGGTGTTGTGCATTAGCGCTTTGTGTCTTTTCAATTCGATGGAACAGACCTTGTCACTTATAACAATTCTGAGGATGCGATATCTTGTCTGTGAGTCAAAATTATAGGCGCATAACGTAATATTGTGAACCATTTTTTGTTGCCACTAGCTACTTAAATCCCTTAGTGCATAAGGTACTCTTGGTCAGCGAATCGTGACTGTTCCGCAGCTATTTATATGTGTGTACGATTATCTTGGTATTATCTTGTATTATCTCGACAGGGGCTATTGGCTGAGCAGCAAAACTGTTCTTTCCTTATCTGAAACTTGTCCAACTGACAGAACTGTGTGTTCTTGGTTTTGTCCTTATCTGTGTGTTAAGAGTATGCCGCAAGTAAGACAACCTGGCTCATTGATTACCTATGAGAAGAGTAGCGCCAGAGTTAGGTTTGATGGATGAATGCAAGTCCGTGTATGATGGTGCAGGGAGTTTGGACAGTATTAGTAAAATAACTACGAACTTTGCTTTTTATTTTAAGCGTTTTTCGTGGATAAAATTTCATAGTCAAGCTTTACGTTTTTCTCCCACATCTTTGTACAAAGAGCAATTGTCATTGCAAATCAAACAAAATATATATAATAAATTTGTGATATAAATTAAAGAACCGACTGGAGTGGCACGTTTACCGCTTACCCTGGAGCACTTTTATCCCACATGGCCCAGGCGGAAATCAAGCCCTTCTTCCAATCACCGCTGCAAACACAGCCTTATGTGCTCAGATGACAAAAATGCAATAAGACCACGTACTCACTCACCCCAGCTTTCCCAGTACACCCACACACACTAGTCCCATACACACGCCACAAGCCCACCATACATCCCCCCCTTACACTAGATATACGGTGACCGGAGCCAAACGTCTACAACTTCTGCCCAATGCATCGGTCCCTCCTCACATGAGCAAATGGCTTCTGTGAGGAAACGTCCCCAATGTTTCTGCCGCCTGATGGAAAACCCCTATAAGTGGCAGGTTACCTCAGAGCCTCCAATTCGCAGCTGCGGTCCATAACGGTCAGTTGGATTATACTGGGAATGAGCGTGGAGAGAGTGGAGAAGCCTCACAGAGAATAGAATAAAGGTGATGGAAATGGAAAGAGGTACAGATGGAGGGTTGGTGATGTTATAATACTGGGATGTGCTTTTTGAGAGATCTTATAGAGACTGTATTTGTTTTGGGATTTATTTTGTTGAAAACTCCTGAGAGATTGTTTTCTTCAGTTTATTTTTTTATTTGATTTATTTTTGGGGGTCACTTGGATTGGCTTTATTACGTGTTTTTGTTTATTGAAATGCAAATACTGAGAGAATGAATTCTAATGTCGTACAAACTCTTCCATGTGCTAATATTTTAGTTTCATTAGCTTCATTTAAGTAAAAAAATACACTGGTAAATACTGTACTGTGCATGATTCCATCCTGTTTGCAACACTGGACATGGGTGCACTAGTGTCACTTTTCTGGGATGGTCACGCTGCTTCCGTGGAACTGTGCCACAGTATGGCAGTAAATGGTTCCCTGCGAAACATGCATTCTTACTTTGAGTCTAGGTAGTTTTTCAGCCGATCTAACCTGTAACTTGACCTGGTTGGGTCTCCCTAATTGTCTTCATGGAGTGATTTACTAATGTGGGCTCAAAAATGATCTTCCAGTGGAAAGCCGAAAGTCCGTGCGTTAACTTTTTTTCCTTTTGGTCCACCGTGAAATGTTACTTTGGTAAAAACGCCCGTTGAATGGTTAACCATTTAAGTGTTTTGCACCCTTAAGTAGATAATATCAAGGATGCCTACACATAGGTTACTTAGTAGGTTTTAAAATGTTAACTTCTTACCCCCACTCCCTCCCCTCCCGTCCCCCACCATTATTTTGTCTAGAACTTGCGTTACTTATTTTTATATAAACCACCTTTAGTATAATATCCGTGCTGTGTATCAGGGTATATGCAATGAGTATAGTGATATGTTGCAGTTCGTGTCTTTATTGTTTAATCTATTAGGCGATCCATTGTTTTTACCTCATCTTTTCCATAATTGTTAGCTGAATATCCAGTGCCATTAGTGTGTGAGCACTTGGCACCTTCTACAGCTTGACTCTGGCACTACAAACAAAGAACGTGACACATCACTATCACCATAATACCCCACAAAAAAACCATGTGATTGCACTCTGCTTGCCGTGCTCCCCCCCAACATATCTTGCATTCCACACGGACAACACAAACCAAACCTATGACAAAAATGACAACGCGTCGCTCTGCGTCTTTGTGAGCCATACCATCAATCAACAACAATTTGTAACAACAACCAGAGTATCCGCGTTCCGTTTCCAGTCGTCGGAGAGAAAGCCCGGGATGAGAACGGGGAGGCCCGGCTATGTGACTCATTCGGTGGCTCTAATGACCGCAGATGGCATTGCGATGTGTGAGGTGAAGCTAAGCATGCATAGGGACCCTTTTCCCTCTCGAGAGCTAGTCTTGCGTCGGCGTTCGGGCGACAGCCCCGGCCCTGATGTGTCTATAATGGGCCTTGGTATAGTTGTTGCCTGGTGTACCAAGCGTGCTCGCCCACCCCCAAGTCCCCCACCCCTGCCATTTTGGAGCAACATGCCCCGAGCCGGAGAACCTGCACATACATATATCAATGGGAGACTGAGATTCATTATTGCCCGAGAGGAGTTTTGGGCTTTGCTTTTGGCTCTTCACCTCTCCGCTACAAATCAGTTGTGTTTGTATGCTCTGCCCCATCGGCGAACATTCTGTTCGGCTTGGCATAAATTAAAAGTGCTGTCAGACATCCCAATTCTAGTGATGGCGGTTTCGCTAGCTGGGGAATATAGTTAGGCATTTCAGCTGAAGAATAGTCCGGTGAACAGAACGTACATTGATGAGTTATAAAGTATGGGTATTTGATTATTGTTTGGCATTTCAAGCAACTATAGGCTGCCTGGTCGTGTCCACGTCAAGGAGGTACGTTAAAGAGGCTGAAATAAAGACAGAGCTATTCACCTTTAACACAGGTTAGCAAAGGTCCAAAGCTATTAACCTCACTGCTGCAATGAGTTTATAAGGGTGAGGTTTTCCATTTTAGTTGAAAGTTACAAAAAATTACAAACACGCTAACAGTGCACTTCCTGAGTCGCATTTTGACCCTAGAGCTGCTTTTACTGAAGAAAAATGGGTGACAGCCATTCCTCATTTCATTCATATCAAATTTAAAAGGTGCCCTTGCTTAAAAACCACAACACATATGAAACTGTTGAGAATTCTTAACAGCAGCAGCTCGGGGTTCCCTTCAGAGTAAACAGGTCTGGTGTTGATTTGCAGGCCTCTGTTCGGTAGCTATTAACAACAAACTATATTCCATGTGATGTCCCCGGGCCTTTCTGTTTCTAGGTGACATTTGTGAGGACTTGTTACCCGATTTAGAAGAGATGATATTTTGTTTTTGATTTTCCTCCCTCTGAAAAAAAAAAAAAAAAAAAAGAAAAAAACAAAAAAAAATAAAAAAAAAAAAAAACTGAATAAAAACCCAAGGATTATTGTAGGTGCCACAAGTAGGCAAACTCAAGGCCCGTGGCAAAATGTGGCCCTCCACATCATTTTATGTGGCCCTCGACCGGGTAATTAAAAGTATTTTGGTCTTGAAATGTCTTTGTTAAACCAGGAGATACAGTTACACAGCCATAGTTTTTGCATCTAGACAAATGCCTATGCAATAATGTGTAACTGTAACAAAAACAGAAACTGGTTATTTAACAAGTTTAAAAAGTAGTTAGATTTATTTTTAACATTATGCTGGCTTTGAGATCTGCCATTTTGCTGATGTGGCGCTCGGTGAAAAATGTGTTTGACCCCCCTGGTGTAGGCCATAAAGTGAACTCCTTCGGCTGTATTCTTTTAAACATTAATGTCCATCATAGCAGGTCGAGAGAGTATTCAAATAATAACAAATGCATTCAATTATGGTCTTAACCAAGACAAGTGAGCATTTCTCTACTTTGTTTACGACTGAATTCAGACCCCCATGCTGTTTTTTTTCCATATTAAAATTTGGATCCTATTTTTCATGATTAATTAAAAATAAAGCTTGTCTTTCAGCAGCACTATATTTAAGTTTTAATGCCTCTAATGCCTCCAATGCCTCCACCTCATATGGTCGTTTTTAAGTAACCTGCTGAGAGAATCACAGCACGCGTCTGTCCTCCTAGTGTTTTATATCCCAAATGGTGTTCCAGGGCGGAATAGCTGAGAACTGGAGATGATCCCTGGGGAACGAGCTCTCCAAAGCTTTTGAGGAGTTGTTTTCTGGCAAGTTGCTGATTCCGGCTTCTACAACTCATATCTATAAGTTTTTTAAGCGCACATCCTATTCCCCCAATCTTTCTGCTTTGGCTCTATAGTGTTCTGAAATTCTGGTTTGTCGCAATCCTGTAAAAAGTGAAGGACTTTTGAGAGAAATTTCAGATGGAACAAAATGGGTACATTCAGACAATAGTGAAATAGTATGAGAGTGATTGAAAAATACAATGCAATTATGTCTAGTTAGGCATTCCAGCAATTATGGCCACACACCATAGTCACTTTGCATTGGTTGGCTATGGTACGTTTATTATTTCCCCTGGGATCTATAATATGGGTTTATGCAGCACTGTGTTGAGCCGGCTGTGGTCCTCAGTATGCAAGCGCAAGCCTCTAAAAATAATAATCGGCTGGCTCTCTGGGTTGTAAAAGTGCATGTTTGATAATTGTGCTTTGCATGGAAGTATAATGGCCCAGCATGGCCTCCGGTAGCACAGGACGACTACCTAAGTGAAATGAGACGTTTGGGAACCACAGTTGCTGCAGTGTGCTCATCTGACCAGTAGGTGTAATAATGGACACCTTTAACCATACTTCACAGATGCACAAGTGGAGTGATTATTTTGATATAATTCAAAACTATTTAATTAACTTTTGACACACAATGATTTTAGATTTTATTGGACAGGCACTGCTTGCTGTTGATTGCCCTGACCGCGATGCCACTAGCTGGCACACAGTCACCCTGGTGCATGATGGAACAATGTCGGTAGAGCAGTGGTGGGTCAGTTTAGTGCTTACAAGACATTTAAATTATACATACATTCATGATCATATAGTGTAAGTAAACACTAGGCCTTCAAAAGTGCTAGAGATGTATCATTATGTAGAGGACGAATCTTCTAAAAAGTAGCATGGATTATTATTATATATAAGTTTAAAGCGTGGTTTTAGAGGAAGGGGGAGTGGATCTTACTCTCCTCTGAGGCCTGAAACTGTGTTAGCCTTGAGACTATAGATCCAGTAAGACTCTCTCCCTGAAGAGGTTTTTTTTTTTCAGTCTGTTTTTTAAGTTTGCGTTTTGTTCGTTCGGCCCACATAAAAACAACCACATGGACATTAGAGAGGTAATTAATGATTGTTTTGAACACAAACAGGCTATAAGGATATGTGCCAGCCACTTTGATCATGTGACCTACTCCTATTACTTTAAATTCTGCTCTGTGACAGCATCTTGCGTTTGCCCTGACCGAGGCTGAAGGGCCAAAACGCACTGAAGCGATTTTAGCTTTATCTGCCATGTGGTAAATAAAGGCTTTTAATTATTTTGTACTTCTTGAGTCCTCAGTTTTTTCAACTTTGTATTTGAGACTGGTCCCTGTATTGAAGAACAAGGACAATTTTGCACAATCTCTACTCATCCAAATAGCACTCCTAAAAACTGCGAAAACCCATGAATAGTTACTCATGGATTGGTTTATCCAGTGGCCTTAGCTGACAGATGGGTCAAATGCAATTCAGTACATGCAAATACATATTAAGCAGATCTAATCATAAGTAATCATTAATCATATTTTATTTTCCCCGCTATTATACACAATGACCCAAACTTATTATTATGCAAAAAGAAAAAAGAGCCTCCCTTCATTACAGCTGTAGAATTTTAATTTAGTCTCCACAGGGTTTGTGTTGATTTATGACACCATAAAGTCTTAGCAAGTAGAGCAGTAGGGATGGGTGAAATGTCTTGCAGAGGGACACAACAACAGTGCACACTTAAAAATATATTAAAAAAAATAAGAGCATCTTACCCAGCTACACTACAGCCACAAACCATTATGGCCCATGATTATATTTGTATGCATTTTATGATCTATGTAACATTTATCTTGGAGTGAGATAGATTGCGGAGTGAAAATAAATTCCCTTTCCTCATCTCCTTCATCACTTTAAAGGTCCTATATGACACAACATGGATCATGAGCTTTAAGCCACGTTAGAATGTTGTTAACTCATGAAAAACCTCCCCGTAGTTGTGTTTTTGTTTTCATTCACACATGTTTGAGTAAATCCCTGGTTTATTAGTCTGTGTGCATCCCTAAAGCTCAAAATGCTTGGTTCCACATTGTGATGTCATGAAGTGGTAATTTTCAAGTCAACAGCTGCCTTTTACCTTTAGTTTCAGTAGAGAACTGGCATTACCAAGCTGAAATTATCCAAATGACTAAAGTGAAGGTGTATGGAGTTTAAAACATAGTTGAGCACTTCATGTATTACCATATGACATCACGAGTGGTAACAGAGTGTTTTCAGTTTGAGAGAAAAACACAGGCAAAATATGCAGGGTTTATGCGTTAACATGTGTGGAATGAAAACTAAATACAACTCCAGATATGTTTGTGATGAGGAAACAACATTGTAACAGAGCAGAAAGAACACAATATGGGGCCCTTTAACATTATATATAATCCCAATGTTCAGTATTGGGATTAAGATTAGAATTACTTCAGTATCCAGTACTTGTACATGTTTTACACACAGCTGCCATCAACTTTTGTAACACTGTCCTAGCTGAGTTCAATTTAACTTTCTCTCTATGCTCATATGACTTATAAGAATTACGTAACACTGTCTGGGATAACACATACTGTATATTACCATGGATTTGATGGACACCAGACTCCATTATAGCTCATTATTAGTGCTCTGGTGCAGGCATCGTGAGGTTATTCAAAAAGTGTGATACCTGCCCTCTTGGTTTCTGCCACTTCTGCATGTGTCATTTCCTCCTAATGGGGTTTGCTAGCCTTACACCTGACCGGTCCCAGAACAAAGCTACCAAAGTAAGTCTTAATGCATATATAATGATAGGACCAACTTAGGGTTTTTACGTGTTTTTCAATTTAAAGTGCCCCCTGCTAATATTTATTACATTTGTGGTGATGTAGGTAACCCCAAGATCCAATTACTGCAGTTCACCAACAGTGTTCCATGGGGATTGTTAGGCCTCTGGAAAAGTCCCAGGCGAAAATCAAGTTTTTATAACCTTATTATATCATTTTAATGCAGCTTTATGATGAAAGATAGACATATTCTCCTATGGGTTAACCTCCCTAAGGCTCTGAGTGAGTGACAGGTGGAATTACGCAATCATAGTGCAGTATGAAGTTTCAGAACAAACAGATTACTGTGTAATGTGTACCTTTAAATTTTTAAGTTCACCTGAACTGTGATCAAATGGAAATGGTGATCTGACTCTAAGAGCATGTTGGAATTATTTATTTCTCTTTTCTTGGCCAACATTAAATAAAAAAAAAAAGTAAATAATAATAATAATAAACAAAATATAAAAATACATATTTTTGTTTATTTATTTTATGTTCTGTATTGCATTTAAAATTATTTCAATCATGTGCCTGTCATTTAAAAGCATTCATTTATTTTCTGTAGTATTGAAAAGAAAGATATTCCACATTCACAGTTTGCAGAGGCAATAGTGATTTCAAGAAATTGCGTCAATAATTTTAAAAGTTATTGTTACTTTTTTCTAACAAGATATTTAGCTAACATCTTTGCAGCAAACATTTCCATATTCACAATTTATCCAAAACATGAAAATACACACGGGAAATGATTATATTATTAATAACCACAGCAGAAACCAATCCCCTGAAGCTAACTCTGGGCAGTCTTGTCCAGTGTAATTTGAAACGTCTCATCTAATTTTGAACACCATTTTTCCCAACAGACTTATTCCCTTAAAAGGCCTTCCGTAGTCTTGTCTGGCTGTCTGCTCTGACAAGACCATGGCTAATTTGCACCTATGCTAAGGATCAAGCTGTATTCTTCTCAGTAAGTTAACGCTCACAAAGCTTCTATCCTCAAAGCGCCGGCAGGTAAAAGCCGAAACGGTCTTTATGTCTTTGAGTCTTCCAAACCTGTCCTGTCCATTTAGTCAAAACAAGCTTTCATCCTCCACAGAGAGCTTCCTTTAACAGTTTCAATCTGTCAGAACGTCGACAGGTGTGAGTGGCTCTATTCATTTTGCATATGCAGAGTGGAATGCCGTTTTAGGTCTCAAGGAATTTTCAGATGTCTAGATGTGCCTTGGGACAGCGTTTACAGATATGGGCAGATACAAATCTAAAATACCCTACCAGGGATTAATTAAGGGAGGGGATGGGGGTGCACATGGATGATATATGCAGTGGTGTAAAGAGCGCAGAAGATTTGTACTGAACATGTACTCAATTTGAAGTATATGTACTGCTCCCAAATTTGTACAAGTTGAAAAATGCTATTAAGTATGAGATAGGGTTTATGCAATTTTAGAAACTTTTTAAATTGTGATTTAAAAAAAAATGCAATGTGTGCTTGTGGGCTTAAAGGTATACTGCTGGAACCAGACTTAGAGAGACTTATCCATGCATTTGTCTCCAGTAGGTTATACTACTGCAACGGCCTGCTCACTGGCCTTTCCAAACGAGCGTTAAGACAGCTGCAGTACATCCAGAACGCTGCTGCTCAGGTCTTGACTAGAACCAGGAAGTAACAGCACATAAATCCAGTGCTCAGGTCTCTGCACTGGCTTCCCGTGGCTCAGGAAAATACTTTAAAACAGCTCCGCTTGTGTACAAGTCTCTCCATGGTCTATCACCAAACATCTCCGACATGTTAGTGCTATATGAACCATCTCGCACTCTGAAGACCTCAGGGACCGGCCTCCTGCTGGTGCCCAGAGTCAGGACTAAACACGGGGAATCAGCTTTTCAGTTAACACCTGGAACACTCTTCCTGAAGATGTGAGACAGGCCTCTACTTTGACAATGTTTAAATCCAGGCTCAAAACAGTTCTGTTTAGCTGTGCATATGACTGAAAAGTTTTTATTCTGTACTCTTCTCTTTTAATGTTAATATGATGATGATTATTTATGTCTTGATTTGTTATTATAGCTTTCTGTAAAACACTAACACACCATTTTGTAGAAAAGTGCAGACATAGGGATGAGACGTGCATTTGGACACCTGGGGCTTGTATTGCTGTACTCAATAACTCCTAGGATTTTAACAGTAACAACTTACAATTACATGCTAGTATTATACTCAATTACAAATACACTTTTAAAAAACAACTCACCTGAGAGATGGAATTAGCAGAATATATGGACTCTAAAGCATAGACATTCAGCTCCAGTCAAATGAAGATTGCGAGTATCATAGCAACCAAAGAGCCAATCCGGACACTTAGTAACGCTGCCAATCAAACCTGTTGCTAACGCCAGCAGGAAAGATCTCAGAGAAGGCCGGCATCTGATTTGTGTATCATTCATGTTCATATCTGTATTTACAGACACAATAGTGAAGTAAAAACACCAGGATCCTGTAGAATGGTTAATACGAACAATTAAAATCAAAATAACAAGCCTGACAGCAGAGAGGGGCGATAATTTTCTAATGTAAAGTGAATTGGAGCCAGAGTCGATGGAGCCGGAAGAACGCACATGTTCACCTCCTATTTGGAACGCGGCAGCAAGCAGGTTAGCTATGTCCATTTATATATACAGTCTATGCTCTAAAGCCACACTGGGACATTTTCACACTACAGTTTCTAACATTTAGAGTACCATAGATTGTCTCTAACAATCCATAAAAAGCTATTTATGGATAGTCTTTATTCGCGTTCAAAAATTGGAATGGACCGCCTCTGCTCTACACGGCAGGTATCGTCTCTCTCGCCTCTCCTCCTCCCCTCTTCTCCTCCTCTTCTCCTCTTCTCTTGCTTTTTCTGGAGCTGTGCCGCGTATGGCCCACAGGCAGGCAGGCAGGCAGGGGCAGCGAGAGCCCGTGGGTAGCCTGTAGAAAATGGATCACCCAAGAAAAACACCGCAAGACTGCAAATGAGCGCACACGGAGGAGGTGGGTGCGGGGGAGCGAGTCCTGACCGGAGATCCAACAGACCTCCAACTGGCTATTCTGACTCTACATCCCCCAATCGCAGTGACCGCAGCAGGGGTCTTATAGGATTCTGGAAAGGCTTTTTTTTCCAACCATTGAACGCCTTTGAGAATGACAGGAGATCTACATTGATTGGCATTGAAGGAGCTTCGGCTTCCTGTGTGGGGGGTAGCACCAGGCTAATTGACTGTGCTTTTGGTCACATGGTAAGAAATGGCAAGCTTACAGTTGTACTTGAGAACATAAGGTGAAGTAAGTGTTTTTTTTTTGGAAAGTAGTTTTGATGCAACAAACTTTTACTTGTTCTTATTATTGTACAATACCAATTTGAAAATATAGATAGTAGCAAAAGTGATATTATGTGTATACTAATATGTAATATTTGGAACTTTTAGTTTCTTGTACCCTCTTCCTACGATAGTACTATGCAGAAACCATAGACTGTATATGTAAATGGACAAAGCTAACCTGCAAGCCGCCGCGTTCCAGACAGGAGGTGATCATGGGCGTGCTTCCGACTCCATCGACTCTGGCTCCAATTCACTTTACATTCGAAAATCATTCCCCATTTCTCTGTAACTGCTGCGGTCAGGCTTGTAATTTTGGTCTTAAAATGTTCGTATTGACCCGCTCTCTATTTTTATTTAGCTATTGTGTCCGTAACTCAAGATACGAACATTAATAAGAGACAAATCAGCTGCCTTCTTTTCCCCAAGGGCTGTCTCTTTAGCATAAGCAACAGGTTTGATTGACAGTATTACTAAGTGCCTGCTTCCCGCTAAACCAGCGATGCAGGTGGGAATGGGCATTACCTTCAACAGGCTTTCTCCTGATTAGCTCTTTGGTTGCTATGAAACTCGCACTCGCAAATATGGAGCCTGGTTCCAAATTCGCCCCATAGCCGCTAGCCTCAACGAGCGTCATTTGACTGGAGCCGAACACGATGGGTGACGTCACACTCACTTAGTCCACTTCTTTATACAGCCTGTGGTTCCAACCCTTATTTCTTAACAACGAATCTCTCTGAAAACGTTTTGTCCGAAATGTTCAAACTGTCCAAGATTCACAGTTAGCCTTTTTTCCAACTAAAAAAAAACACGTGTGAATGCCAAGACCGTGAGGCTGCAGCAAGAAATTGTCTAAAGAAATTAAAATCATTCAGCGCTTAAGGGGTCTGCTAAATAAAGCATTTGGCAGTTTGAATTATTGACCAAATAGAGGTGTACACCTACAGCAAAAACACCCAGACCCCGAGGTCTCTCTGAGCACAGCCAGCAGAAGCACTCATGGATTAAATTGTATGTTCCAATTACCCAGCCCTCTTCAAAGCCCTAAAATGTGATTGGTAAACATGGCAACCCACTAACACACAATTTCATATCATGTAATGTATTTTTTTTTTTTTAGAATGCACTGTTTGACAATGTAATGCAACAAAAATCTAAATAAATCTACATACATTTATTCATTTTTTTTTCTAGTTTGTTTCAATATTTTATTTAAAAAGAAAAAAATACAGTGCATAATTTCACTGTCCTGCGTCATATGTATAGGCAACTATATGCAGCACTTACTCTGAATAATGTGAATACCATGGTAATGTTATACGTTTCCATAAGTGGTGATGCAGACTAGCAGAGTGCACCATGACAACAGTGGCTGGGAAATAAGCAAATGGATTCCACATTATAGCCACTGGTGGATAGCTCAGGTTGGTAAAACTTTCTGGAGGTAGAAAGCCTTCTGCATCTCCCACCACCCTGCGAAGACAGCTACACGATTTCACTTCTTTCATAATGTTCCCCGGAGTGATGCTGACACAATATCTTATCCAAAGCAAATATCCATTTTAATTTACAGTTGATATGAAATGTCTTCACCGAGGTCATCCTATCGATTGGATGCCTCTTGGCCATACTGAGACTGTTGAAGATTTGAAATTGATCTTGCACAAAGACAATATTTTTAATTTGCCCAGACGGCTAGTAGAATCTTTAAAACAAATTAATATGTCTGATTTAACTATGCAGCTCGAGATGGATCGCTAAGGTGAAGCCGCGATGAACCATGAAAAAGTCCTAGTCAACTATTATGCTAGACACTTGTCATTCTAACTACTGGTCACATGTAGGCTATAATGTATGCAGAAAAAAGAGAAAGTGGCTAGCGCAGAAGTGGCCTATGTAATTTTCTGGTTCAGTACATACAGAGCAGTTGTAAACCTGATTATTCAAAGCGCTCTGGTGAAAACTATATACAGTTGAAACCAGAAGTTTACATACACTGTATAAAAAGACACATATACTTTTTTTTCTCACTGTCTAACATGAAATCAGACTAAACTTTTCCTGTTTTAAGTCAATTAGGATTACCAAAATTATTTCTATTTGCTAAATGCCCGAAAAACGAGGATTTTTTTTTTACACAGAAGTTTATATACATTTCATTTGTATTTGGTACCATTCCCTTAAAACTATATGACTTGGATTAAACGATTTGGCCCATTCCTTCTGACAGAACTGGTATATCTGAGCCAAGTTTGTAGGTCGCCATGCTCACACATGTCTTTTCAGATATGCACATATATTTTCAGTTGGATTGGCCACTCCAAAACATTGACTTTGTTATCTTTAAGCCACTTTATAACCAGTTTGGCAGTATGCTTCAGGTCATTGTCCATTTGGAAGACCTATTTGCGCTAAAGCTTTAACTTTCTGGCTGATGTCTTGAGATGTTGCTTCAGTATTTCCACAAACACGGTAAAAATAACCAATCAAATCATAAGAAAAATATTTTTTTACTTTTCAGTCCAGTTCAAACATGTAATGGAGCAGAAAGTACAGATAACTGCTGTCAAATGTAATGAAGTAAAAGTAAAAAGTATCCACTGTCAAATTTACTCAAGAGATACCTGAAGATACCTTAAGTACTTTGTCACCTTCCACCACTGCTTCATCGCAATAGAAATGGCTGATCTCATGTGCAATAACATCTCCATGGGCACCAGAACGGCTACATTTTCTTCCTTTAAATGGACTTGAAAAGAGTTTGAATTATTTATATTGTAGTTTAGAATTAATCTTACTCAACTAGATAATCAGTCATAAATGTGTTTCATCTGCCCCTCCAACCACCAACACTACACACATACCACTTTCGTACAAGGCAATGTGGGTGAAATGTCTTGCTTAAGGACACAACGACAGAATGACAGAATGACAGAACATGATCCGAGCGGGACTCGATCCGCCGACCTTTGAGTTGAGGGATCAAAGCTCTAACCACTGATCTACTGTTGCCCCTACTTACTGACTGCCTCACCTCACTCTTCATCCCATTTCACTCTACTTATTTTCCTATCAAAAAAACAAAAAGAAACCACTTTTAGCCCCAAAAATATCTCACTGAAATTTTCAAGCATTACCCAGTATTCTTTTTTATCACTGACAGAACAATACTACAGTCAAAAAATACCTACATATCGATTGGCGGATAGATTGATGGGCAGGCTGAGTCACGAAGGGAGTGAAGAAAAATTGAAAAAAATAGAGGAAGTGTAAGATGGAGTGATTCATGGCCTGGTCGGAGCAGAGGGGTGAAGCGGGTGGAGGGGGTGGAGGAGGGTGGAGATGCCCCGCTAGCTCCTATGCAGGTCTGCCTTGGGTTGAGGCTGGGGCCATTGACAAGCTGTCCACATCGCGCTGTAATTTAGGGACCTCACCCCCGGAGAGCACGGCTGAGTTATAACTGCCCTGCCTGGCCGCGGCTCTACTCCCTTACCCTTTCACTCTTTCTTTACATCTTTCTCCCTCTCTCTCTTTTTTCCCTCACTCCCTTTCTCTACGTTTTTGTCTCTCTCTCTGACCCTCTCAAAGTCAAATCTCTCCATCTCTTTCCCTCCTTCTGTCTCACTGTCCATCTTTGCTGTCCAATCTCACAGCTCCCAAACCTCTCTTTCTTTTACTTTTACTCTCCCTCACGCTCTCCCTCTCTTCCCCTCCCTCTCTCGTCCTCCCCTTTTGTTTTTCCAATCTCCTGTTATTTAACAGCTTGACCCCACTCTCTCTTTATCTACCCCCTCCTTTGTCTCTCTCCATCTGTCCCTTTCTCGTTCTCCTCTCTCTCCTTGTGTCTCACTGCGCATCTTTGCTTTCCAATCTTATGTTGTCTTGCTGGTCCCAAAGCTCTCTGTCTCCTTTTTCCTCTTCTTCGTCTCCTACTTCTTTTCTTCTTCCTCCTCCTTCTCTCTCTTTCTGTCTCTCTGCTCTTCCTCTCTCCTTCCGTCTCATCGTCCAATCTCATGTTGTTTTTACAGTTCCCAAATCTCTCGTTTCTTAACCCTTTCATTTTCCTCTTTCTCTCCCCTTCTTTGCCTCTCTCTCTCCCTCCCTCCTTTCTCTCTTTCTTCCTCTTTCTGTCTCATTGTCCATCTTCTCTTTCCAATTTCATGTTGTTTCACAGGTCCCACATCTCTCTTCTCCTCTTCTATCTCTTCATCTTGCTCTTTCTCTCTCCTCCTATTTCTCCCTGTCACTTTCTTCCTCTCTTCTCCCTCTCTCTCACCTTCTGTCCATATTTAGCTAATAATATTTTGTTTCACAGCCTCCAAATGTCTCTCCCTGTCTCTCTCTCTTCTCTTCTTCTTTCTCTCCCTCTCTTAGTCTCACTGTCCATCATCTCTTTGCAATATCATGTACCGCAACCCCAAATTTTTCTCCCTCTTCATTTCTCTCTCGCTTTCTCTCTTCCTCTTTTCTCTCACTCTGTCTCCATCTATTTGTCTCGGTGTCCATCATCTCTTTATAATATCATTTTCCACATCCCCCAAATCTTTCTTCCCCGCTCTCTCGACTTCCTTTTCTCTCTCACGCTCTCTTTTCCTCTTTCTCTCTCCCTCTCTCTCTTCCTCTTCCTTTCTCTCTATCTCTCTTATCTCCCTCTTTCTCCCCTCTATTTGTCTCACTGTCTATCATCTCTTTATAATATCATGTTCCCCAACGCCAAATCTTCCTCTCCGCTTTCTCTCCCTCTTCCTTTCTCTCTTCATCTTTCTCTCACTCGTTCTCCCTCTTTCTCTCTCTCTCCCTCTTTCTCTCTTTCTTAGTCTCACTGTCCATCATCTCTTTACAATATCATCTTTCACAGCCTGTAAATCTCTCTCCCCCTCCTCTTTCTCTAACTCTCTCTCCTCTCCTCTTTCACTCACTCTCCCTCTTCCTCTCTTTCTTTAACTCTCTCTCTCTTCCTCATTTGCTCCCTCTCTTTATCTCACAGTCTCATTCCAACATCATGTTCAGCCCCCAAATCTCTCTCCCTCTTCCTCTCTCTCCCCCCCTCTCTCTGTATGTCTCTCTTCTTCCTTTTCTTTGTCTCACTGTCCATTTTTCTCTTTCCAATCTGATGTTGTTTCACAGCTCCCGAATCTTTCAACTCTGGAAAATAAGTTTGAAGCTGTCTGGGAGAATGGGGAAATCTAAAGTTGCCGCTAAAGTGATTGAATTCGGGGCCGAATGAAAGACTCTGTCTGCCTGGGTCTCAATGTGTGTAACTATAAGGCCATATCCCAAGGTGTAGCCAGCTCCCATTCCCAAAGAAGCGAGGGAAGACTGAGGCTGCGAGCAGTTTCCACATATTAGATGGCACCGTAATTCTCTGTCTGCTATAATGCAAGATCGACTTTTTGCAACTTTCTACCAGGTTGTAACATTGTTCCCTCATCAAAAACATGCCTGAAGAGGGTTTATTTGTCATCCATGCATGTTTGAGTAATTTAGCAATTTTTCCCGGCCCCTATTCAAACCCTCCTTAGAGTCAGCAGTACGATCGTGTGTAATGCTCAGCTCACAAGTCACACAATTCAATTCAATTTCATATCATACTACATACATAAGTGAATATTGCACACATACATTTCGGTTTACATATGTATATCAATATATAAATGACATTATGAAGAACTTGGACACCCTAAGAACCTAAGCTTATGAATTGGGGTCCATCACCACAGCGCAAAACAAAATATATTTTTTTTCTTTGCCATTTGAGTTTGACACGGCGTTTTGAAAGAGAGAAAAACTACAGACAAAAAGGTATGTAAGCTAAAAAAAATTATAATAAAAGAGAAAAAAATTAAAATTAATATTCATAATCATAATCATAGTACCCATGCTGATACAAAACTATACACTACAACTTCACAAACCTGATGTAATAGCGCTCTGACGGGGGAGTGAGTGAGCGAACGAGGGGGGGACTCAGAGATTCAAAAACGAAAGTGAAACTTCATAATAATGTTAATAAGTTGTTTTCTGTATATATAGCACTTCCAAACTCTAAAAGGTAACATGGTGATCTAAATATGTTATGTGTTAGCAGTTAAAACCTTATAGAAGTGCAGTACCCCCTCTTTAAGTTATCGTCTAGTTTAGTTTAGTTCATGTTTATTTGCGGGGTTAATCCCAGTTTACTTCCAATTTTAATTTGTGAGTTTTGCTGTCATGGTAAAGCTAACAAAGCTAACTCCTGCAATGTCAGACAATAAAACGGTTTATAATTAAATGCAGACAGCACACAGCAGGCTTATTTGAACCTGAAGAGCTGCTTATACAATATATCTGTACTGGGGCAAGACAAATTTGGGGGGAAAAATCCAGTACAGGACTATAACCAGAATTCTGCAGCTTAGAGCATCTCACAAAGAACCGTGTCCAGTCATAACGACCAATTAAATTTTGTTTTGTTTTGTGCTTGCGACGGGAGATTGCAAAATTCTTTTTATGTTGCCTTAGTTGCTTGGTTGGAGGTGCAGAGCTTGATAATCCATTTTTTTTTTTTTTTTTTTTTTGGTCATTTTGGGTGAATCGTAATTTTTCCCTTAGAGCGAAGAGCCTTTTGGTGCAGAGGCATGTGAATTGGCTCTGCAGGCGTCCTTGATCAGGTATCCCCATAGACCACTTTACAACTTAGTTCCTCCACACACGACCAGGGGACAATTAAAGTAAATGAGAACGGACATCCCAGTGGACACACGAGCACACTTTATCACAGTCTCATTTAACTAAGGCGATTCTTTTTTTCAGCTTTTATAGCAAGTGTGTGCAGTCAACTGGAGTGCAGAGGGTTTCAGATTTGCGGTTGTGTTGAAGTGAGGCTTATGTTTAAGAGATTTTTCATCAAATTCGGCAGTTGTCATGTGCAAAATTTGAAAACTGGCATAGCATGTGAACGCAAATTATTTCAAGCCATGAAAAAAAAAAAAAAAAAAAAATGATGTTGGGCCCTGCTCACTTTTGCTTCTAAATGCTACTTCTGGTTATGCAGGAATCCCATTAATTTTAAGGGAGAATTTGGGAAAAAGTTTGCAGCTAAAATATGATATACAGTAGGTTGATTTGAGTAAAATTTTCCAATACATTACACTGCACTGACTTTGTGAGAGGCTTTAAAACGGCTTTGTTGTCCCTATAGAACTTATTTCCTGTCAGGATCGATAACCCCAAGCAAAATAATACAACCAGAATGACAATGGGGGCGCCCATGGCAATTTCTGGAATAAGGTGAATATAGGACTAGGGCAAGGCAAGTTTATTTGTATCACACAATTGCTACACAAAGTAATTCAAAGTGCAAAGTGCAGAATAAGAAAGACATTAAAATCACAATACAAACAAATCAAAGCATAAATAATTATCATAAATTAACGTTAAAAGAGAAGAGTATGGAATAATAATAATAATATTTATTTATTTAATTTTTTTTTTTTTTTACATTTAAAGCCTTATTAATTCAGTTTATCCTGGAGTAAAGGTCTTAATAAGCGCAAAACCAGACCTGTTCATAACCAAGACTAAACAGACAACACACTTCCAAATTCTACATTGCAATCACATATATTTATTGTACATAATTGCATTCATATTAGCATGCACAAAGACAATATTCTCCAAGGTAATGGGCAATAATTCATTTATATTAGCTTTTTTTAGGGGATCCGAATCTTTTGGCTCTTTTACTATTTATTCATATGATAGAAGCCAATGTGAGAGCTCATTTTATCAACAGAAAAAAGAAAGGTTTAGATGTGTTTAAAATGGTTCAAACTGAGAGTGAGAGTCTTTACCATTTGAAACGAAGAAGGATCAACACAAAACTGCACTGCATATTAATTTAAAAAGTGCTATCACAATGCGTGTCCGTGCTGACTCTTGTGTTGGTTCGGTGTTAATCACTGTAAAATGCATACAAATTAGAAAGAAAAAGACTCGGCTCTTTATCCAGCTGTTCACGTTAAGGAACCCCCCCGAGTTCTCAGGCATCATCACTAATATATATGCAACAACTTTCTCGCAAACCACCTTTATTTTTTTGTTTCTCTGGCTTGAAAAACAGATGTGTTCAATCTGCGTTAACACAAGTGCTGTGGCGTTGCTTTTGTTGCTTCTCGTATTATGTAGGTACAGCGTCTTTCCCCAACGGTTTTCATCACGGTTGGCATTTGGGTCTGACAGCCCAAATTAAGAGCCCCCAGCTTTAGATGCTAATTTAACGGCCTGCCAGTGCCACACAAAATCCCCTTCCCTTCCCTCCCTTCTCCGTAAAGCCGTCTGGCTGCATGGTTCCACATCTCCGTTCCTCGATATTCGGGTTAGGAAGATTGGCGGTTATCGTTCCTAAAGGCTTGGTAGAGTAGTGAAAGTGTAAAGTAACACAATTAAAGTCACTGTACCTACTTTCCTGTATTAAAATAGAAAAGAAAAATTCAAATCTGTCAACTGGACAAAAAGTTGTAGGAGTGAAGACGTTTCGCTGCTCATCCAAGCCGCTTCTTCAGTTCTGGTCCAGTTGACAGATTTGAATTTTTTCTTTTACTATGGATCATACCTGGACGACTCAGGGATTGCACAGACGTCCTCATTTTAAGTGGTTTGCAGTAGTCTAAAGTTATTCCTCACTTACCGATGAGTTCATAAGTGCTTTTCACGACTTTCTGAGGCCAGACGAGTTTGCGTTATGTTAATACTAACGACAACTGGCATGCTAAGTGCGCACTTCCTGATTCTCAGTCATTATAACTGGATGCAGACAGCACACAGCAGACTTATTTTGACCTTAAGAGTTGCTTATACAATATATCTGAACTGGGGCAAGAAATATGTTTGCTCAAATACAAGGAGAAAAAATGGTACTGGCAGTTTAAAACAAGTAAAAAATAAAAATATATGGAAGTACATAATCAAGGGTTTGTGAAATTTCAACCCGCAGTAAGTTTTGGGTATGTACAACTGGATAAACAATGCTTGTCTCCATGGAGATCGTATTGCTTTGCCTAGGACGTTCTAGAGGATGGCATAAAACTCATCTATGTCTATGGACCCTGACTGCCAGATCCATTTACAAGTTAGATCTGTGGAGAGGCAAGATCTCTCAAAGAAACGTCTTCAATCTTACAACAATTTGTCCAGTTGATAGATTTAACCCTCGTCTTTTGCTATGAATTAGACCTGGACAACTGAAGGAGTACACAGGTATTTTCAGCCATTAATACACCTGCAGTTGAATGAATGCAAAACTGAATGCTTTAATGCAATACTGTGGTACATTCCCGACAAAACAATATGATCTCCATGGAGCGACGCAAGTAGCAAAACCCACCTTGAAAAGTTGCACAGTGCCCTTTGAATAACACTCAATGGTTTTATTTTTCTTCTTAACTAACCTCCATTGCGTCATACATGTTATGTTCCCTTTACGCTTACACAATGCCAACAACCCTTTAATTATCTGGGGAAGTATGGCTTGCTCATCAGGCATTGTGCAACTGATGTATACGTTGGTCATATAGTTTATTCCGTATCTAGGTAACAAGATAGGTATATACAGCATATGTATTTATGGCCTTATGACGTTGCCGTTGTTACCTGGAAAAATCTATATGGGATATGGCTGGATTGTGCATTGTGTTATAATGAATGATGTATGAATAAGAAAAAGAAAAAAAATAAAAAGTTTAAACAGATGGGAGGCCTTCATCTTTTGACTTACAGTTGCTAGTTCAAATCTTTGGACAGCCATATTGTTGTTGTTGTGTCACTGGGCCAAACACTATGACATGTCATAGTAGAATGTCATGAAAGAAACTTATTTAGGGAAATTCAACTTAAGTTTTCCAGTGGGTGGTTTGTTATCCGCATTGCCTCGTGAAGATGTTGATGAATTAAGCACCTCACCAAAGATCTGACATGTAACTCGGCCTGGTGGTGTCAGCTTATTGTTTCATGCTGAAACAGGGGTATTCAAACTATGGCCCGGGGGCCAAATGCGGCCCTCAGACCAGTTTTTATTGGCCTCAGGCCTCCTGCTGAACCAGCCCAATTGATCTTAAGCAGTACTTTTAACAGTAAGTTAAACAATTTCTACCACTATATCCTCAAACATCACATTGCAGTGTGATACAGACCTAAAATGAATGTGTTTCAAGCCTTATTAATACACAGCGGCTCTGTCAAAGCTGTGTATAAAGCACCGCACTGCATTGATCACCGGTCTGTGGCCTTCCGCTTCGAATATGTTTTGAGATGTGGCCCTCGTTAAAAAAAGTTTGTGCTCCTCTGCTTTGAAGTATACGTTGTGTTAGAGCTGCTAAACTGGGCAGTGCCTGGAGGACTAAAAAAAAGAGTGAGGAGGAAGGAGGGGTGGGGTCTGGACATATTTGGAACAGTGTGATAGGTATCCACACTTCAAACTCCGTCCCTGAGGCCAGGCTGTAACACCTGGCTGTAATCAGGACAGTCTTGCGTGATGTCACCAACTACTGGAAAATGCAGAAGCCAGTGAAATCAGCACAGACTTAGATTTAGACTTTTTTTTTTTTAAACAGAAAATTGTAAATATCCTATTTTGCAATAACGTTGCAACATAAATAATACTAGGAACAGTAGATGATGCGATTAAAACACCATGTACACAGCTGATGTAGTGTTTAGTTCCACTTTAATTTGCAGCTTCTTTCTCAAGCCTTGCACTCACATAAACCTCATTTGTCTGGTGATGTCTGGCTTAGCGTTGTGGGGGTTGCGCTTTTAAGTAAACAGGAGGAAAAGAAAAAGGGAGTGCCACGGGAGAAGCCAGGGCACGGTGCTGCTTAGCGTTTTGCAGCTTTTTGAAACAGGTTGCCACGGAAACCAGCAGTTGACCATTACTGAGAACTAGAGACATATTTGTGATTATCATTTTTTTTTTTTTTTTTTTTTTTGCAAATCAGGGCAGCATGACCCAGACTATATAAAAACATTAAAAAAAAAGTATAAAAATAAAAAAAAAATAGTATTGGTAGTGTGATTTGAACTTTTAGCCCGGCATAGAAACATTGCTAATTAGTGATCATTGTATTTATTGTGAATCTAACACCTAGTTATTGTTGCAAGATTGGGACTTTCTGCTCTAAGCCACTCCCCCTTCAGAGCACTATCACAACACAATCAGCATGAAACTACTACACATCGCATCAGGTTTGTGAAGTTGTAGGATATTGTGTTATATCTTGCTTTTGTATATTTAGGCAAAATTGTCATGTAGGTGCACGGGTGACGTAGGCTTGTGAGCTGAGCATTGGACAGAATCTTACGGCTAATCACAAGGAGGGTTCGAATAGGGCCCAGGAGAGAACACTAAAATACTCAAACTTACAGAGATGACATCTAAACCCTCTTCAGGCATGTTTTTTGGTGAGGGAGCAACGTTATAACATGGTAGAAAGCTTCAAAATGTCGATTTTGCATAATAACCCTGAGGCTGATTGAAATTTTCACTTCAAATTTGTCTTTTTTTCTCTTTTGCTCCTATACATTTCCAAACAGTCCAAATTAGAATATTTCACAACATTTTTTGCCAGTACTGCATTGCACTTACAAATTCCTCCCACTAAGTTACCGCAAGAGTCAGAAAATTCCTGTAATCCACTCCATTCTGCAGACACCGTAAATCACATCTTATCGGTGTATAATTTAAAGGTCATTACACAAACTTGACTCTCGTAAGCTTTAAGTCACGTCAAAAACATACCTGAAGTTGCATTTTGGTTCATTCACACTTGTTTGAGTAAACTTTTATTATTAGTCTGTCTACATCTCCAAAGCTCAA
The DNA here is from genome assembly GCA_019594935.1 of Periophthalmus modestus. Taxonomy (NCBI): domain Eukaryota; kingdom Metazoa; phylum Chordata; class Actinopteri; order Gobiiformes; family Gobiidae; genus Periophthalmus; species Periophthalmus modestus. Next base: position 12,469,362 of record JAIEZT010000054.1, read on the forward strand.
AATGCTCTGTTCCACCTTGTGATGTCATAAAGTGGTAGTTTTCAAGTTAACAGCTGTATTTTACCCTCTAGTTCAGTAGAGATTGGCTATTCCAGGGCTGAAATTATCCAAATAAAAAAAAAAAATAAAAACAGTAGAGCATTTCCTGTATTACCACATGACATCACAAGGTGGAACAGACTGTTTTCTGTTTGAGAGAAGAACCCTGCAACCTAAAAATATGCAGAGTTTGTGTGTTAAACATGTGTGAAAGAGACAAAACATAAGTCCAGATATGTTTTTTTGATGAGGAAATATTATAACAGAGATCAGGAAGTATAATAATATGTGCCCTTTAAACCGATTTGAACCCATTGATCCCCAGGTTATTTATGTTGCCAAATAATCTGCTGTATTCTGAATTGTATTGGAGAAATGCATCCGGAAAATTGGTCTTTTCTTGGCAAGATGTGCTTCTGGCATGCTTTTTTATGTTGCAAAACACTACATACAGTCTGACCTCCTAACAGAATTACAAAGACCATTGCTACACCGTGGAATGCTATTTCAGGTAGCAGATAGTGTTGTAAACATTGGCACATTTAATGCAATAGCAGAACTAAGGCATATTTTTTTGTCAGAACCTTGAAGCTACTTTAAAAATGAGAGAGCGTGGCTTGCATTGAGTTTATATTGTCCAAATGTCAGTTACACTACTCATTTTACTAAAACACTGTTGACATAATTAAGATTCTACAAAAAAATCTGGTCAAGAATCTGTATTTTATTAAATCTTTTTGATATTTTTGCTTCCTGGTTGGACACAAACACCAGATGTGACATAGGCCTACACAGAGGTCGTTCCATAACTGTTACCTAGCAACCAGACTGTTATCATGGGCCAAAACTTGTACAGAAATAGCACAGTGATTATGATTAGATGAAAAATAGATTATAACACCTTTATTTTGTTAAATCAGTGTGTCTGAAAAATGCGTGCATGCATGTTAATGACATAGAGAGAGGTGAGTCTATTCCGTATTGACCTTATCCCGCCCGGGCCACTTTTGCCTCTAAATGCTACTAAACCGCACTTTCTCTGTGTTGGCACTTCTGATTAAGCCCCCTTCAAAGCACTATCACAACACAATCAGCATGCATGAAACAACTGCACATTGCACCAACTTTGGGAAGTCGTAGTGTATCGTTTTGTGTTATGCTTTTGCATATTTACGCAAAACTGGGCTGAGCATTGGACAGAATCTTACAGCTGCACGGACCTCTCCAGGCTCCTGTATTGACCTTATTCCACCCCGCCTACTTTTACCTCTTAACGCCACTAAACTCCACTTTCTTTGCGGTTTCTTTTCTTCCATTTAAGAGGGAATCCCATTTATTTCAATGGAGAATTGAAGAAAAGTCTCACAGCTAAAATCTGATATGAAGTAAGCTGATTTGTGCAAAACGTTCTGTGTTCATGTTCACCAACAATCCAACACTGCACCGACTCTCTGTGAGGCTTTAAAACGGCTTTGTAGTCCATGTAGAAGTTATTTGCTGTTAAGATAGGCAGCAGCCCCGTGAGAAATAATACAACCCGAATGACAATGGCGGCGCCCACGGCACTTTCGGCAATAAGGTGAATAGTACTATTTAATTTAGTATTCAACTTTAAACAGTAGCCTGCAGCCTGATCCTATATACTTCCACTTTTAAATTAACTTCCACCTTTAATAGAATGTATTAACTAAACTGTGCTCCAGATATAAGATATACATGTAGCTGTTTAAGAATATGCTTCTGACTGTCACTGAGATGTACCCTATGCGCATCGGGAATATAATTTTAAATGTGATTTGTGAAATGTGCATTATTTAAAGGTGAACTATGTAACTTTTCTAGTGAGCGGGTCATGCTTGTCTCCATGGAGATTTTGTTCCTTGGCTTAAAATGCACTGTTTTTTTACTGTCTTAAAAATCATGAAAAACAGAACTAATTCATTCAAAACTGTTTGCGGTGGTCCACATTTATTCCTCACTTACTTTATGCATTCAGAACATTCTAATTATTCACCACAATGAGTTTATAAACACTTTTCACAACAGAATTGAGTTTTGCCTTCACGGTAATGCTAACAACAACTAGCAGGCTAACTGAACACTTCCTGATAACAGACAATAAAACAGACAGTACATAGCAGACTTATTTTGACCCCAAGAGCTGCTCATACAATATATATGTACCGGGGCAAGACACATTTACATTGGAAGTACATGGAGGAAAAAATATTCAGAAGACCTTAAACATGCATTCTTACTGTTATCAGGCTTGCCTCTCCACAGATCTGACTCGTAACTTTGCCTGGTATCACCACATGCTTGTTGTGTCCAAGAAATAACTGCATTTATGGGGAAAAAAAAAAAAAGACTCTTGAACTAAGGTATACTTCTTTTGCTTTTGTGTTCTTGGGCGAGACACTTTTGACACGTTTTCTACAGCGACAGTGTGCTGAGTGCAAGTGGGTACATGAATCATTTTTGCTTTGAGGAAAGAACGGCGCTTTATATTTAACATTGCATAAATCACAAATGCTCCTAAATCTCCCATAGCTTTCTTAGTAATTCTCACTGTAAATTCAGTTAGTTAGAAAGTCTATATTTCAGAACGCATTTTGGCTTCCACCCAGAATCATTAAATCTCACTGAAAAAATATGGCTGACATTATTAAAAACTCAGACAAAGTAAAAAAAAAAAAGAATACAGACTATTGAATTAATATGCAATGAAATATATGTTGCAGTTACAATAAACACCCACCCTATCATTCCTATTTGCACCAAGTTGTCATGGCAACCTCACAGCAGAGGCGTAAGCACTTAGAATCAAAAGTCAAGGTAATTTCTCTGTCGGCTGGTTTGAAAAGCTTCGCCTCCTAACGATATATAAAGATTGCATTAACAGAACCACTAGTTTTGTGAAATGTATAGCCACTCTATGTCATGTATAGTTAACAATCGAACAGCACGAAGTTCTAATACTGAAACATTTGCTGGATCGGTTTGGCAAATATCACTTCAGCAGATATCCTGGGTGGACATTTGAATTGATGTAATACGACCATTTACTAGCGGTAGTCTTTGCAGAAAGTCTCAAAATGTTTGGACTTTTTTTTATACGGCAGCTGCTGTAGTTACTTTGAGAGATACATAACAGCTTAATAGCACAGTTTTGTCTTATTTTAGTTTTGTTTAAAGGAAATAAATGCTGGTTATCAGGTATCGGCAAGTACGTAAAGCCATCGTATCGAAATCGGTATCGGGTCTGATGAAGCTGGATCGGTGAATCCCTAGCTATCGATTGTTCATCTTCTGATCTGAAGGTTGGTCGCTTGAATCGGCATTGGCGATTCGATCCCCGCTCCCCCAGATGAATGCTATCGTTGTGTCGTTGGGCATGACACTTAACCCACCATCTACTCTGTGTCTTTGTGCTTTGACGGTGGAAAAGGGCTTTATTAAAATTTCACCATTTACCCAAAGTTCAGCATTTGCATTAGCGATAAACCAATTTCCTTCATGTTCAGTTTTTCTCCCTCGCAAAAGCTCAAAAGGTCTGTTCCACCTGATGATGTTACGGGCTGATGAGTCACTTTTTCTCAGTGATTTTTTCCATCCATCATCCATCCATTTCCTTCCGCTTATCCAGGGCCGGGTCGCGGGGGGGGCAGCAGTCTGAGCAGGGACTCCCAGACTTCCCTCACCCCAGACACGTCCTATTTATTCCCAACATGTCCGATTTAACTTCCGTGACAACATCAGTATAAATATGCCATATTTTAGCAAAGATTTTACCCTCTACAATTCCTTAGCTGTCATTTACACTAAGACATAAGACAGCCAATTGGAAACAGCGTACCTCCATCCTCTATGGCCCTCTCTCCTTGGTGGGCGGGACTTAACACTGACATACTGAGAAGTCCAAAAATATCCACTGTAATGTATCGTAATGAATGACTTGATAGGTCATTGGCTGGGATGCAAAGATAGATTGATGCGCTTGGCTTAAATTGCCAATTAGAAAGAAACAACAAGGAAATACAGTTGTCCCTCACTATATCGCAGTTCACCTTTCGCGGCCTCGCTGTTTCGTGGATTTTTTTTAGTTCAAGTTTGCATTCTTTTTTTTTTTACATCGTGTGAACGTGCATTGTGTTCTGCGTCCTGATTGTCTCCCCTGTGCCGTGTCTCCTGTACAGTACAGAATGCATTCAGCCAAATTTACATAAATGCTCGATCGCAGTGTGACTCTGAAGTGCTGTATGTTTGCAAGTTTTCTCCTTGACAAGACTCACAATGTCGATGAAACGTTCTGCACTGACAAAGGCACCTACGAAGGTTTAAACTTTGAGAGACAACAAGAGAGAAATGTGAGAAAATGTTAATGCCTGTCTGAGAAAAGTGTATAAAGTGTGTGGTGAGGGGTTTTACAGCCTTAAAACATATATAATAATTGTAAAAAATAACTACTTTGCGGTTTTCGCCTATCGTGGGTTATTTTTAGAATGTAACCCCCACGATAAACGAGGGACCACTGTACAGTCTTCTTGGTTCAGTTTAGCTTCTTAATTACCGTAAATTCTAGACTGCAGAGCGCACCTGATTAAAAGCCGCATGCCTTAATTTTAGGGGGGGGATTCTATAAGCCGCACTGCACCATAAGCCGCAGGTATCCCATGTAGTAATTTGAAAAATTAACCCAAAAACGTTCATTTGCGAGAGACCACTAGCGCAATTTAGCAGCATTTTTTTTTTTTTTTTTTTTTTTTTTTTTAACAGTGTATGCAGGCGCGTGTTCTGCGTCCTGATTGGCTAAAGGAGGTGCCGTGTCTCCTGTACAGGACAAAATGCTTCAGCCAAATTTACCATAATGTTCGATGCTGCAGCGTGACTCTGAAACAATCGCGTTGGACACCTTTGTATTTGAGGACAAACGCCTCCGACACGCGTTGTGGACGCTCTGAACGCGCGTCCACGAGAGACTTTACATACACACAACAACATAAAGAAGGAGGAGTTTTTTGGCGGAGTTTGGATCGTATTATGTGTTTGGTTTCAACTTTACGCGCGGAGGCTGCAGTTTCTTCTGTTCCCGGTAAGAAAACACACTGCGCTTGGCATAAACATTAAATCCAGTGTTAAAACGTGAGTGGTGTATTTGTTGGCGCAGGGACAGTTGTGTCTTGTGTTGTGACCTGAGCTGCTGTTCATTCAGGTGCAGTATTTGTTTTATCTCAGTCACACTGACTGTCCAGAAGCATCAGTTCAGATGTTGTTCGTATCAAGCGAAAACTCATCGTTTTTCTGGTTTTGTCCTAAGTTTCTAAACCAAAACTTGTGACTTACGTGAGACGGAGTGTCGTTAAAGTTTTGTAAAGATCTGCTCCTCCTTCCTTTCTATGGTCCCGTGCCTACCACATTAAGTTATATATATTCACTCTAATCTCCTCTCTCCTTTTCTCCTTTTCTCCATGTTTGGACATTACTGTGACACGTGACGTTTTACATAAAGTGACAAACTGAATTTCTGAACGATACAATGAGGCTTTATTGGCATTAGCTAAACATTTTTCGCCGATTTTCTGTCTCTTTGGTGCGAAAAATTACATAAATGTACAGCCCTGGCGCCCGCGTGCACGTCTCAGAGCAACGGACTAAACCAATGTTTTCAGACTGATTTTAATGACAGTCAACTGTGTGGATAATGGAAATATATAAATAGGTTTTACCATAATTTGCCATCGGAATCGGCCTCTTTCTCTTGCTGATAGTTCCAAATGATGAATGGAGGTTTGTAGGTGACAATTCACACTGACACATCCAATGACAAAACCAGACCTGCTAGGGCAAATCTACTATAATGCCATGTCATATAACACAACTAGTGCACTGATGAAATGGAGAGAATGGAAAATAATGTAACAAAAGAAAACAAAAAGGAAAAAAATGTCCAGATTTGGGTAGCAGGAGGAGTGTGCCCGGTGGGTACTAGGGTGCAGTGGAATTACAGGTCAGTTGTTAATTAGAACAAGGATTTTTTTTTTTTTTTTATCAGGCAAGAAATTGGGTAGCGTGTAAGCTAGTGGCATATTGTGTAAGGATAAAGAGGTTGTGTGAGTGGAGAGATGGTGATGACTTGCAGATTTTGTAAGGTTATGAAATTGTCTGAGTTGCTGCATCGATGACAATAAATATGCACTCAATGTAATTTCAATATTAAACATGATTTTTTTTTTTTTTAACCACAAAAGACAATTTGGCAGGATACTGGGAAGTTACTGCCTTCCCAGTATCCTGCCAGAAATGAAGAAGCTGCTTGGATGAATAGGAAAATGTAGTTAGGCTCAAAATAATAAAAAAAAAAAAAAACCAAAAAAAAAAACCCCAAAAACATAACATATTACTATTATTATATTATATATTGCAAAAAAGAAAAGAAAAAAAAAGCGAAATACCCAATACGAGACACTGCAGGTGAATAGGAAAACATCTTAAATTTAGAGATATAAATCTGAAACTTTTGTTATTAGTAATAATTAGTAAAAAAATAAAAAGTGTTACATGTTTTTCATCATGTTATGTTTTCATATTAACATAAGGCAAACTGACCATTTTTTGGAACATTTGAATCTCAAAGGTAGACGGAGATGGATGTTTAAATACTTTTCTTCATTTTAATTGTCATACTACATACAAAAAGTACTTATTTAGTATTTCAGAACTTAATCTCACTGAAAAAAACTGTTTGAAAATTCAAATTTTGCCTCACTTTTTGCAGGTAAAACTTTAATAAATCAGGCTTGGAATTAGATATATAAGCAAATCCTGTATGTTCTGTCAAAATCTTGTTAAGAACAGGATTGTAAAGTTTAGTGTTTGTAGGTGCTACTTTCAGGGGTGATTGTTACGCGGCCTTTGAAGTTAGAAGTATAACTCTATAGCTCAGGGGTCTCAGACTCGCGGCCCGCGGGCCAATTGCGGCCCTCGGGCCTGTAGTTTGCGGCCCCCGCCTTGATATGACACTTTAATGTTAATGCGGCCCGCGGGTTTGACATGTGTGGCACTTTACAGTGTTGTGTGCGGAGCTGAACGAATCTACCAATCACGGTGGGGTATATGGCTCTGGGGGCGGGACATCGGTTTGATGCAGAGAAACATTTCTCATTGAGTGAAAGTTACTGTAGCGCTGCCATGGAGGGTTATATTCTGTGCCTGGTGCCTCGTTTATATTGAGCACACGCGGACATTCGTCCGAGCGCGTTGCGTTCACAACACAACGCTGTTCAGCGGGATATTACACATATTTAAATGTACATAAATATATTCATATATTAACACACGCACGTCAATGGCACTTAGAGAGTTCATATGAGGTCTCTCTCTGACAAAATAAATCAAAGTGATGGTTATGTGGTGGGATAAAAGAAAAGTAAAGAGCTCAGTGCAGCCTCCTGTGTCTGCGTCACATAGTGACACCTGTGCAACCGCAATAACAGTCCCCGGTAACCCGGACCAATTATAGGGTCGCACCGTTATTTGTCGGTCATTGACCGTGTCCCAATTCGCCTCATGCACAGTTTCAAAGTACACTTTGAAGTGCTGTTCAAAGTCCCCCGGCCAACGAGGGTGCTCCTCTGCCTTCGTGCTGAAATGGGGCTGGGAGATAGCCTGCAGTCACATAGTGGCACCGGTCCATCGGCAATAACAGTCCCCGGTAACCCGGACCAATTATAGGGTCGCACCATCAGACAAGCTTTAACATTTTCTCATATTTCTCTTTTTTAATCACTCTCAAAGTTCAAACCTTCGTAGATAAAAAAAAAAAAAATGAGCACAGTATTATAGAAAGACGCCAAATACTATACTGTAAATAAAAATGACTTTTTTTTTTTTTTTTGGGGGGGGGGGGGGGGGGGGTGCGGCCCAGCCTCACCCCGACTCTGCCTCCAGCGGCCCCCAGCTAATTTGAGTTTGAGACCCCTGCTATAGCTACAAGTTGATTCAATCTTCTTCAATATTTTGCAGGTATACAAAATAGTCCTCCATATCTCTCTCTTTTATTTTATTTTTTTTTAACTTTTTTTTTATTTTTTACAGACGATATGTTATGGTTTAATACACAAAGTACTACATCTACTTCTTTATAAACCACAATATTGATCTAAAACAGCTTGATAATAGAAAGAGATCGATTGACTTCCTTATCAAAACTGCAGTTTCGAGAGGCCCCACCTCTTCGTACTAGAGTGTCTGTCCACTGATCTGAAGGTTGGCAGTTCGAATCCCGCTCTCAACATAAACATCATTGGTAGAGCGGTCAAATCCACTGACCTACAGAATGGTGGTGCGATTCCTGGCCATTTTAATCTGGTGAGGTGAGCCATGTTGGAAGAACCATGCAAACTTGATTCTATTAAAGGTATATTAAAGGTATCTAGGTATTTTTATAATCACAAGTAAGTACAGACCAACGCGCGAGGATGAGGAGGTAGGTGAAAACACATTTTTTTGGAGCACTCAACCCAATTAATCAAATATGCGCGCCTATGATGACTGACACCATTATAACTAAAGAACATTAAGTCGATTTACATAATATGTCCCCTTTAACTACCCCTCTGCACATTAAAAGATGGACAGAACGCTTTAAATCTCAAGTGCTTTCCTCCCATGCTTTTCTCAGTTTAAAATGTCTGCTCTTATCCTTTCAATTTCCTCTTTCGGAATCCCCGGCTTTTACCCCCAGTTCTAATAAAACGGCAAATTAAAATTCATTGGATGTGCACTTGTTCATTAGGCTCTGAAGGTGAGATTGCTGGGAGAGGATGTGCTAGCGTCTGTGTGATAGTGAATGACACATGAAAGATAGGGCTATACTCAACCCCTCAAGAGAGCACACTGCCATGCAAGCGGCACTCGTAATGTAAAGAAGGCTATTTGTTTTTATTTAAGCTAAAGTGCTCTCAAGATTGCTAATTAGAATCCTGTATGTTCTTTGCAAAAGGTTGCGTTGTCTTAGTAGCAGAGTTTAATTTTATTTGTTTTTTGTATATTTGAAAAATGATTAGAAGACATGTTTTTTTTTTTTTTTTTAACCCTGCTTGTATTACACAAAGACATTTTTTTTTTTATTTATTATTTTATGCTTACAAGTAAGTACAGAGCAGTAGGCGGAGACAGGGGGTAGGTGAAAACAGAGCATCTCAGTACTCAAGCCTCGAACGCAATACAGTATTACTCAAACATGCATAAATCAATTAAAATATAAGTTTGAGTTAGTTAATGATCAGGGACCATCCTTATAACATGGCTAAAAACTTATAAAAGTGAATTTTGAATATGTCTGCTGTAAAGGTACACTATGTAACCTCTCCATGGTGGCTGTAACATGGTCTGTTGGCATATTTATGAAGATGTATATTTATATGTGTATATGTGTATATTAGAGTTTATTTTTGAGTCTATTTCTTTAATTATTGTAGCTATTTATCTATTATCTTGTTATATTATTTTCTCTTGCATGTACATTTTTCCTGCTATTCTCTATGTGTGCTGTGCAATGCTGGAATTTCCCCATTGTGGGACTAATAAAGGCTTATCTTATCTTATCTTATTTAAAAAGAGTTTTGCACATAGATTTGAATTGATATAGTGAAATAACACAGTTCATCTTGGTTTATAGGAGTGGACATAGAAGACACTGAACTTTGCGGTTCATTGTAGTGGACGCTTATGTTTCATGTGAATAAGCACTGCTTTAATAGGTATATGGTAAGTTCTATCATAGAATCAAGTTTGTATGGTTCTTCCAAGATGTCTGACCTTATCCCATCAGATTAAACCCCAGAATTACTAGCATTTTCCTCTGCCCTTGCTAGTGTCATGCTTTTCCATGAATCTTGTATAGTCAATAATTTCACATTGGATATCTTGGCATTGCACCCACAACATTATGCATGAACTAGATCCGCCATCTTTCCAGCTTGGAAAAGTGAACATTGTATCTGTTTCCCTTTAATAACAGAGCACTGGGCACACTATCTGATAGAAATTGACACCTACTTGCATTTGTTAGGTTTCAGTGAGTAGATTAAGGCTACTGTGTAATTATATGCACGCTTTATTTCACTTATTTTTAAAAACGAGACATATCCAGACATAATTATGGAGTAGCGCTGTGACTAATGTACTGACTAAACTCCTACTGTCACAAAGGAAAACAAACATGAGATTTGGAATAATAAGTGCTTATATTTTGGGAGGGTCAAGCTAAAGTGTGTGTTAATGTCTTGTTTGAATCCGTGTATTCATTTTTTTTTGTTTCCATGGAAGGCAATGTTGCAAATGGGTTAGCGCTCTCACCTCACAGCAAGAGCGTTCCATGATTGATTGTATGACCATTAGAGACCTGGGGTTTGCAGGTTTTCACTGTGCATTATATTTTGAGTGGAACAATTCCCACATCAAGCTAAAAAAAACTTGCATAATAGGCATCTGCATTTGACCCATCCTTTAATGCTACTGAGGCAACCTGTCATGAAGAATGGGTGAATTTAGCTGTATGAAACTGAAATGGTGATTCCCCATGTTTAGGCCAGACACTGGGCACGAGCAGGAGGCTGGTCCCTGAGGTCCTGAGAGTGTGGGATGGTTCATATGGCACTAACATGTCCGAGGTGTATTTTGGTGCTAGGCCATGGAGAGACTTGTTCACAAGCAGAGCTGCTTTAAAGTCTATTGTCTGAGTCACAGAAGCCAGTGCAGAGACCTGAGCACAGGACTAATGTGCTCGTACTTCCTGGTTCTAGTCAGGACCCGAGCAGCAGCGTTCTGGATGTACTGCAACTGTTATTTGTCATTTGGAGAGGCCAGTGAGGAGGCTGTTACAGTAGTCTAAAATACTGGAGACAAACACATGGATAGGTCTCTCCAAGTTTGGTTTAGACAATATGACATTGATTTTTTATTGATTTTTTTTTTTTATGGTAAAAAGCTGCAGGCATGAGGCTGTTAAAGTTCAAGCCTGAGTCCCTTATTAGACCTAGATTTCTAGACTTGTTTGGAGAGAGAGACTGGAGGTGACTGCTGACACTTTCTCTATGTGTCTGTGGGCCAAAGACTATGACTTCAGTCTTGTCCGAGATTAGCTGTAGAAAGTTGATCTGTTGGATGTTGTGGCAGAGTGAATTCACTGGTCCATATTCACCTACTGCCAATGAGACATAGATTTGAGTGTCATCTGCATAGTTGTGGTAGGACACATTTTGGTGCATATTAATTGTCCTCACAGCAGCATGTAGAGATTTAAAAAAGGGGTCCCAGGATTGACCCCTGGGGCACCCCACAGGTCAGGGGCATGTGAGCTGCGACACAGTTTACAATTTCAATAAAGTATTCACTGTCTTCTAGATAGGACTAGATAGGACAAATTTTGTGCAGTACCAGAGATGCTCACCGAGCCCTCTAGTCTTTGTAAGAGGAGCCCATGATCAACAGTGTCAAAGGCAGCACTCAGATCTAACAGGATCAAAACTGAGACTTGTCTGCATCAGTGTTCAGGCAAATCTCATTTGACACCTTGATAAGAGCAGTCTCAGTGCTGTGGTGGGGTCTAAAGCCTGACTGGAAATTATCAAACGAGTCGCTCAGTTGGAGAAAGTTAGTAAGCTGTTGGTTAATAACTTTTTCAAGAACTCTGCCTAAAAAAAACTGCAAGATTTTGCCTTAAAAGGGAAGATTTTTATCACAATGAAAGTAAGAATTACAACAGAAACTGGTCTCTAACAAGCCCAACTGTGTACAACACCTTTTCTGTTACCTATTTGCTGAGAGACAGATTCTGACCTTTATCTCCCACTGTCACTGATCAATATGTTCTTTTCACTTTAGAACATTTGAGTCCCAAACAAATGGGTGATTTTGGCTCTCCTCCTGGGATATGTGTGAACGTGTGGGGACAAAGAGTTCCAGCCATTTCTGCTATATCATATAACAGTGAGTGATAGGGCTGTGGTCCTTTATTTCATTGATCAGTCAACCAAACTTTGTATTGGTCAACTAATCATTTCATGTAGAGAATAAGGAGCAGAAATGAGATGTTAGTGAGTGAGTTAGCTGAAGATTTTGTGGGGTTTTTTTTGGTACTTATATGTAAAAAGGCAGATTCAACTCATGATTCACAAGTTTAATCTGCCTTTACATGGATCCATTGTTTCCCTGTACTTTTTATCTGCATATATAGCTGTTTTGCATAAACTCCCGTGCATGTGTAGTCTTATGAGTGCAGTTTGGGTCAGATACACAGACATATGAAATAGTTTCGAGAGATTTTTAGACTAATTTATCTGCACAAATTTCTTTAGTCAACCATGGCCCGAATGTGGGAGAATACAATACTAACATTTAACAGTGCACTCTGTAACTTTTTGCAGGAGGGTCCACTTCCTGCTTGTCGTCTATCTCATATATCTTGCATTTATTCGGTTATATGTGCTTTTATTGTGGAAAAAAAATACCTTGACATGCATTCTTGTTGTGAACAGGGTTGCCTCTTTGCAGATCTGGCCTGTAACTTGACCGGTGACGTCGCCTGCTTGTTTCCATCAGTATGTGAGTTTAATGTCCTATTGTGGATCATTGAGACAAGCAGGTAACAAACCTTAACAGTGTGAAACTGGTTAATGCTTCTTTTATAAATAGCTAGAATCAAGATAAATTACATCTGCATTCATTATTAGACCAATATGTGCCTAAAGGTGCTGTACCTGATTTTTACTGTCTTGATGAATGAGTTCATTTTAAACAGTGCAGTGGTCCAAACTTATGCCTCACTCACCTTATGCATTTGGAGCATCCTTATTATTCCTCATGATGAGTTTATAAGCACTTTTTACAATTCTCAGAGACCATACCGGATGTTAACAACAGCTTGCATTCCAACTGAGCATTTCCTGATTAATAATGCTTTCTAATTACATACACACAGCACACAGAGGACATATTTAGACACTCAAGAGCTGCTTGTACAGTATATCTGTACTGCAATAAGACAGATTTTAACCAACCTACTGCACCAACCATGACATTACTATAACTATTACCCCTCCTGTGCCCAAATACCCATGGACACAGAGCCTTAGAGTGAGTGCATGCTACATTGGTGTGTGATGAGAACTCCAATGCGTGTGCCCGCCTCTGCCTCTCCCCTGGCATCTTAATAAGGCCCTGTGAATGCCAGCGCTTCATCTCATGCGGGGGAAGACCAAACCACATTCACAAATCCCCACACCCCATGCTCCCCCGTAGCCCCCCATTCCCACTCTGCTGCTGTAGAGAGGATGAGGAGGAGGACAGGGCTGACGATCACCAAGACTGGATATGCCCGCTGTTCTTTATAGAAATGGGAGCAGAGTGTGTGAAAAGTGGCAACAAGGTACATATTTGACTTTTTTTGAGAATTGGATGTAGTCAAAACATGGCAATGCAATGGTTGCACTGCAAAAGGAAAATTGCGAGTGAATGTGAGTTGCAATCTTTAAAAAGGCTGATCCAATTCAAATGTATTATTTCACCTTTTTTCCATAGATTTTTTTTTAAAGATTTGATACATTGCAAATAATACAAATATTAAGGTTAGCTTTTTTTTTTTTTTTTTTTTTTTTTTTTTTTTTTTTTAAATATGGATATATATTTATATATTTATTTTACATTCAATAGGCTCAACATAAATTTTTTTGAGTATTGTTTTATTAGTTGTGACTACTTAGTATGATTTTTGTTCTTATACGTGGGTTTCAGAATAATAAATATGGCCTTTGCTCTAGTGATGAATAATTTAAAATAAACATGAATATTTTTGACAGATTTATATTTAAATTTTTTTTTTATTGAAGAATAAAAAATAATAATAATAACAAAAATAAATAAATAAATGAATAAATAAAATAATGCTAATCATTTAGGTGAACTCATTTTACTGCAAACATGCATAATGCAAGCTAATCATCCAGATACTCCAAACTAAGAGTCAAAAGTCTGCATAAGACAAAACTAAACAGCAGAGAAACAAAATGCATAATACAGTCACTTACGTAGAGTCCACAAATCACACATGGCGAGCTAACTATGCCCTCTCCTCAACATTGCGCCAAGAAGCCAGTGCATAAACCAGCGTCCAAGCAGCTCCACATTTCACCGTGACATAAAGGTTTGTGCTTCTAAATATAACCCAGCCAGCAACCTACCCGAGCTAAATCTATAAATGGTAAATTAAGTAGATGGGAGATATCCACCAGGGGAAAACGTCTTAGCCAAATAGCACACATTGTAACACCATTATTGTCCATACAGCATGTGTGCGAATACAAGAGAGACTGCACGGCCTCACGTCACGCTCATGGGGGGTGGGGGTGCGACCAGGAAAAATTATGCATCGGAACATAGCGGTTGAAAGGCACAGATAGGGACAATTAATGTTTATAGCGATAATGCATTAATTTATCACTAGTTTAAAATACATTTAAAACCACGGGTATATGTAAGTGACAGTATCAGAGCAGTGCAACCACCAAACCATTTATCATTTACCATTGTGGCTGTTACTGCTCCATGGGGAACGTCTGTAATGTCACACGGATGTCAAGATGTTCTAATTGGATTATCCCGTGAAATACATTGAGATGTGGGGAGTACAAAGCATATAAAATAGGACCTATATGGCTTTTGCTGTAATGTAAGATGTAAGATGTATGGGATAGAATGTGACGGAATCCAGCCACAAGGGGTATTTTGTGAGGTGTGCATTTCGTGATAAAAAATGAAGTAAGGTCTGATTTTTCATTTCAATTTCAGGCTGAAGTATCTTGCCACAGGACAAAATAAAAGTATACATCGGTTAGAGCGATTGAACCACCAGCCTCTTCTTTTTCATTTGCTCATTTTTGTTCTTGACGAGAGAGACCACATGCCTGCTACATATCTAGGTTACTTAATAAAACATTGATATGAATAGCCCAACTTACTTTGAACATAATGCATTGGGCAGTATTGACCACTTGAGTACAAAGCCTGCCGGTGCCTTTGCTGTCAATCATGCAATCCTGGGATGCAATTCTTTACAATCCAAATACCTACCTACCTATCTACCCATTTTTCTATCTGTATCTCCAGCATAAAAATACAACTTTGCCTACAGGGCTAAAATAATAAAAAAATAAGGTTTCACTATGTATTTTTTTCTGATTAAGGGCCTGTCACCTGCTTGTTTCCATGGAGATTTTGTTGCTTTATCTCCATGCCCCTAGAACAAGCTACAGGTCTGATGTTAAATGGTAAATGGTCACATTTTTTATACAGCCTTTTATATATACCTTCAAGGCACTCAGAGCTCTTTACATCAAGGAAGCACTCACCCATCCACACACGCATTCATACACCAGTGTACACCCACACAAGGATACAACGATAGCTGGAATCACATCGCCGACCTGTGGGTCAGTAGATCTGACCACTCAAACAATGATGTTTATGTTGACAGCGGGATTCTAAGTGCCAACCTTCAGATCAATGGACAAACACTGTCGCCCGTATGTATTTGTACGGTTATTGCCCTTTTAAACATGCTCTTGAGTATCTTTGCTTTGGCATTTAATGTTATAAAACTTCAGATATTGCCTTTGTATTGAAACTACATATTACTTTCCATTCGTTTACGCTCCCTGATCTAGATTTGGTGAACAAAGTCTGACAGTGTTATATGGACTTCCACCTATGACGTCACAATCCCGGGTATATTGAAAAGGAGTGATTTCCGTGATTTAGGGAAAAAAAAAAGAAAAGAAAAAAAAAGACTTTGCAAACAGACGTAATTAAATAAGCATGAACAGCGCTACATAGAACGCCAGGTATGTTTTTGATGAGGGGAAAGTTACTTATTCCATCTTTTACAAAACACACAAAAATACATTAAAATCCTACATACACTGCCTTTCTTTCACAACAGGATGAAAAAAAAAGTCATTGAAGTCACTGTGTCGGAAATGTGGCGGACACCAAGCTAATACGTTGACCTTTTAGGCTGACAAAGTGTGTAATGCGATTGCACATGACCAAGCTATTTTTATTTATTTATTATTTTCTTTAGATTCCTCTTTCATATGGAGAGAGAGGGTATCAAAGAGCTTCTGATACCGCGCGGCCTTTTAAGCAGTGACGGGATAAAGTGGACGCGTGACCTGACCAGATAAATCCACTCCGATTAGCTAGCGAGCTCTATTTGTAGTTTTTCCTATACTTTTTTTTACGATGCCATTTTGCTATGTCGAGATAGCAAAGTCGCACAATTGGTCACATCTTGTCTGTTTAATGTATATGTATGGGTTTTAAAATGCTGTCGCGTGTGATGTTGGAATTATTGATCAATATTTCATAATTTTATTGATAGCTGCCTGCTGGGATTGTCAGTTCAAAGTTCAGGCCGCTAGCTTTGATCAAGAATGCGCTCTGGTTCAAAGAATGGGTGGCGGTTTGTGAGAATAAAATACTGGAACGCATGCATTTTAATAGTAAGTACTTCTTAGTTTTCTATAGCACTTGAAAATGGAAGGCGTATTGGTTCAGGGAAATAGAATACAAAAGGATATTTAACGGTCCCCTTATGCTAATAAAGCACAATTATGTGTTAGGTTGTAGGTCCCATCCCACTGCAAATGCGTAAATGAGCAAGACACTTTGTTCTCTTTGCATGTTGGTGATCAGAGAGGGTGCACTATCACACAATGGCAGCTATAGTTATGGCGGACATGTTTTGAGTGAAGCAAAGAGATAACATTCTTTTTAGAGCTGTGTCAATATCTACTTCATTTATATTTTTTTTTATAGACTACATTCAAGATGCATACACAATAAAAGAAGAAGAAGAAGATGTCTGTATTGCTAGCATAAAACAGTTTTAATTGATCGGGCGGCACAGAGGCGCAGCGGTTAGCACTCTCGCCTCACAGCAAGAGGGCCCTGGGTTTGATTCTGGGGAGGCGCTGGGCCTTTATGTGTGGAGTTTGCATGTTCTCCTCATGCTGCGAAGGTTTCCCCTACCACTAAAAACATGTACAATACGCTCTTCCGCTCTGGGCCAGCATCTGAGTAAAATATTCTTAATCTTAGCAGGACTAGTTATTTAGACTACACTTTGTGCATTTTTTTTTAAACACATTTTACTGGTAGGGACAGTGATGAACATGAACACAGTAAACATGCTATAAATTTGCACTTAAATCACACTTATTCATACAGCTAGAGGCAAGGGGTATGAAGGTTCTTGCTCAAGGATGCAACGACTGAGATCCGAAGATATCAGGCCTTCTTAAGACCATATAGCAAGACTGCACAACTTTATTCCCTACTATCTCTTTACCTGGTTCCCATTGAATGAAACATCTCATTTACTATCTTAAAGAGTAGACAAGTGGTGGAAGTACTCAGTGTTGGTACTTAAGTAAAAGTGCAGATACCCGAGCAAAAAAATACTCAAGTAAAAGTAAAAGTACCCCTTTAAAAATGTACTTAAAGAGTAAAAAAGTATAAGTATTTTGAATAGATTTTGAGGTCTTATAAGACTTCAGATGTACTGATTTTGATACAGATTTGTGCTGAATTTTGTTAAACAGAAACAGTTATATTTATTGTTCTTTTCCTACCCATTTTTTATTTTTATATATTTGTGTTTGTGCAAACTACGAACTTGTTAAAAATAAACCAATCAGACTTTTCACCAGATCTCAAACAATATAAAAATTGTTTTAGTGGAAAGTACTGATGCCAAATGTAGTGAAGTAAAAGTATAATGTATCCATAGCAAAAGACAAAGTTTAAATCTGTCAACTGGACAAATCGTTGTAGGAATGAAGACGTTTCGCTGCTCATCCAAGCCGCTTCTTCATTTCTGGTCAGATTGCTGGTGGACACTGAGTTATATCTACCTGAAAGGAGGGGCTAACTACACTGTAAACAGCTGTTGTCTCCAGTTTCAGCCTTTAATGGCCCTCCTATTGTTCTTTTGTTTCTTTTGTTTGCTTTGGGTCTGAGGATGGAGTCATAGATCTGTGAGAGATTATGTCTGTGTATCCACTTTAAAACTTACTTAAGTACAGTTACCTAAAATATAAGTACAGTCCTTTACAACTTTTACTTTGTTACCTTCCACCACTGCAGTAGACCTCGCATACAAATACAAGGTCTTCCACGCATTCCATCATTTGCAGTTTGAATTGTTTGACTTACTGAACTTTACTTCGAAACAATAATTTTCCTACCACCTCATATCACATAATAACTCCTCTACTAAACATGTATGAGTTGTTTAGCATACCGCGATATACAGCTCAGCACATATAAATACTATTCCGCTGTTAGTCTACTGGATGAGAAACGCCGCAACTTTAATTATTACTTCCTTTTTGCCGCAAGTGTTTCTTCCCTCCTTCACGTGCATCCCATTATAGTTTTTAATTTACTCTGGCATGTCCCACACACCTATGCATAACCCCAATATATGGCGACCGCGTGCGTCTTCTCTCTTTACATTATTGGAATTGCCCGATGGACATTGACAGCGAGGATTTAATGAATTAAAGTGGACATCGCTGAGTCAGTTCAATCGATATGCGGTCGCGCAATAGCCGGTACAGCCCAAGCTCCGAGGGGAGGGAGATGGAGAGATGCGCGAGATAGGGAAAAGAAGGCAGGGAAAGAAGGTACAAGAACATATAAAGGAGAAAAATGGAGGACAGGGACGGAGCATTCAGAAGGGGATAGCGCATGAATGCTAAATAAATGTGTGGAAAATAGGGCTCGGCATTGAAAGGGTTAAGTGTTTTGCAATTACTCAACCTAATGGCTTCTCAGACCCCCGTTCAATAGAATAAAATAGGACAGTATGGTGGTTGGAAACGGGTCCATATACCAAAGCACGCATGGAATACCATTTAGGGGCCGGCCTGGCGTTTGATTGGTGTCACTGTCACTATATAAGTAAAGGGGCACTAAGTTTTCTAGCGTAGAATCTGCCACCTGCTTGTTGCCATGGTTATTGCTTTGAAATGCTCCACGGTGTAGCAGGGTCACGCCACCAGGACAAGTTACAGGTCATGTCTGTTGAGTGGTGACCAGGCATATTGTAAGAATGCATTTTAGTCATGATTTTTTTTATTTTTAAAGATTCTAATTTTTTAAGCAATAAAACGCAAATAACTGAATAAGCACAAGAGCGATAAGTTCCATACTGTGTAGCATTCATGGCAAAGCTATTTCCTTTTAGATACGAATGTGGCGGTTGCTTCACTCACTTACAGCTAATTTTTTATTCACATTTTGTTTGTATTTTCATTATTTACCCTTCACAATGAGTGTTTTTACATATGTTTGAGTATCCCGGTTATGATCAGGTTTTTTGAGCATCCTGGTTTTGTGTCTGTCCATGTAGACGTAGTATCCTGAGTTCAGTATCCTGGATAAGCCAGTATCCTGGTTATGAGAAACCAGGATACTCTGATAATATCCAGGATAGTGAAGCATGTAGCCGCAGTATCCTTATTTCTCACTCTTGTGCTGTGCATGTGCGAACTGAAGTAACAAATACAGTAGGAGCACCGAAACAGCTCAAACCTCTACCAGAACTTTTAAGAATATTATTTTATGCCTATGAACACAATAAAGGCAGTCTATTTTAATACAACTACCTTTTAATGCCTTTATTTTAGAGTATATATTGTTCCTTTGTTATTAGAAACAGGCTTAAAAATCTTAAATTGACAAAGTTACTAAAAATGTTTAGCTTTTTGCCATATTTGTGCCACAGTTGCCATAGCGGCCACTCTAATGCTCTGATTGTAAATGTACACAATTATGTGAGCATCCTGATTTTTTTCTGAGTGCTTGTAAACGTCATATCCAGAATACTGTGATAACCAGGGAAAGGTTTATAACTGGAATACTCATGTGCATAAACGTACTCAGAATGTTTTGCACTCCGTTCTGACGTTCTTAATTTAAAATTGTAATTAATCGTAGATCTATTTTAAAGGTCCACAAACACACCATGTATTGCCATTTACCAAATTCAAAATGATACTCACTATACTCACTATTACCAGTTTTTTTTTACATTATAGTGTGTCAGAGTTCCAACTGAGTTTTGTTAGAATCCTTATTATTTCTCCGACCTCAAACGGATACCTCTCATTGGACACAGCACAGCCCTCCCCCCGTGCACCGTCCGGACCACATAACACTCTGCATTACCTCCGCTGTTGTTTAGCGGAGAGCAGCTTGTTTGTTCCTCCACGGTACAAACATTCTGGGACTTCATCACCGGCTCTGGCCTCATTCAGTCCCCCTCTCCCAGCCATAACATTCGTCTTGGTCTACATCCTCGTGCAGGAATCATAATTGTTCTGGCGCCGGTGGCACAAAGGTGGCTGAGTGGTTAGTGTCCCCACAGCTCTGTAGAAGTAACTGGGTTTGATTACCGGGGTTGTAGACGTGTTTTTGTGTGAGTTTGCATGATCTCGCTGTGTTTGTGTAGACTTTGTTTGGGTACTGTGGTTTCCTCTATCAATTTAAAACATTTACAGGGTAATTCTTCAGCTAGGTCAGGGATCTTTAACACCCAAAGAGCCATTTAGACATCTAAAATGAAGATAACACTATATATACTGTTGGTTTTTTTTTTTACATTTACACTTTGTATAAACAATTATAGTGTGTTGAAAATCCATGAAGTGCTACAGAGCCTTCTGCTCCTGAACCCCTGGGCAAAGAGTCTGTAAATCGGGGCTGTTTTTTTTATGCAGGACTGTAAGCTGTCGTCTGTGAGGCGTGAGCGGTGTTTCTTTTCCGCAAGTGTGATGCTTATTTTAAGCAATGAAAAATAATAAAATATAATCTTATTTTAGTATTTCAAGATCACAATCTTCCAATTTAAACTACAATAAAAAAAAAAGAACTACTGCAAATAAAATACACTTAAATGAAATACTTATAATTTATTTTCTCAAACCACACGGAGCTTCAGTAAAATGATGAAAGAGCCACATGCGGCGCTGGAGCTGCGGGTTGCCGACCCCTGAGCAAGGTACTCATGATCATGCATCTTTTTTATTTCAATTTGAGAAGATTTGGACTAATGGAACATGTATTACTGCCCAGTTAATACAAAATAGCATCCCTCCCTCCCCCACATTTGACAGAATACAAAGAAAAAAAAAAAAACCCAAAAAACTCATAATGATAACGACTACTCTACATTTATCTACATTTACTCAAATCTTATCAAAACATACTGAAATGAAAATACAAATTGTAAATCCAGCGCTTTTCCTTCTTTCTTTTTTTTTTTTTTCAAATATAATTTAAATATTTATTACATTTTTTTTCAGAACAGGATAACAAAATAAAACAATGAGGTGTAACATTTAAAAAAAACAGCAATTTTAATCATCTAAGCGATTTCAATGTAGGAACAGGATTTAGTTTTTTTCAGTGAAACCTACCCAGACCACTGCTTCTGAAAAGCTGCCTGAGCATCAGTAAAAAATGGGTCAAATGCAATGGACTGAAAGGTTTTGAGAGGACTCCCACATGCACAGTCTCACTCTCGGTTCACTTTTATTAGTACAACGTTTTGGTCCCTCTGACCTTCTTCAGGTCAAAAGCAATGGACAAATTCTCCTGCAGGAATCTTAACCTCAACATTGAATCACATCTCTGCTAACGCTATATATTGAAGTATGAAGAGTTTGGCTTGGGAAATGATTACGCAAGATGCAATGCTTAAATGGAACGGCGCCTGGGAGCAAGCTCGGGGAGAGTGAAGCACAACTGCTGCACATGCAAACAGTACAGCTCCCCCAGTAGATCACGCTCTCCAAATCTATTTTAGAGGCTATAAACTTCACATGTCCCGCTATGCTACGTACCAGAGCCTCCTCACTTCAACCCGGCCCCATCTGCATGCTCCAGAGGGGGATGTTTTTTTGTCCCCCACACACCAGTATCTATATGGAAACAGCTCTGTAGGGAGGCATGACAGCTCAGGGTGGAGAGCCGCTTGCTGCTAATAACACGCTGAATGTTTTCTTTCTGGCTCAAGTCGTGGCTGTAAGGATCCAGATGGAGAAGGAGCTAGTTCACAGGGTAAATGTAGGCATGAGTAGTAGCTATGGGTATTACGAAATGGCAGATGCAATTTTCTATGTATGAAATGTGAATATGAGTATTGCTGGCTCAAATAAAACCGCTCCCGCAAAAACACAAAAATATGTTAATACTGATGCTTCCAAACCTCAATCAAAAATCAATCAACAAAAAGAATCAGCATTTTATTCAAGAATATTTATTTATAAAACTGCTCAAATTACCTAGGTGAATGGGATTTCTCTGTGGGAAGGCTGAGGGTGGAGAGGCGGCGTACTCACTGCTTATAAAACACAGAATATTTCCTTTTTGGATGCAAATGGAGAGAGGGCCAGTTCAGAGGGCAAATGTGGTGATAAGTATAGTAGAAATATATATATTGTAGTTTGGATTCTTATGTGAACAAAATGACACGCCTGACAGCAGCAGTTACAGAGAGAGGGGCGACAGTTTTTTCAATAGAAAGTGCATTGGAGCCAGAGTTGATGGACCTATAAGCTCGCCTATGCTCACTTCTTATTTGGAACGCCTCAGCTAGCAGGTTAGTTATGTCCATTTGTATATACAGTCTATGGTTTCATGGGGCAGCTAAAATGAGTTTTGTTAAAATGCAGTGTGAATGAGCTTTATTGTAATGCAGCAAGTTCTACAAAAGGCATATTGATATTTAATATTTTACACTGCCATACAAGCATTTTATTCAGTTGTCAGCATAGGTGAACAGAATAATTAACAATCTATCAAGGCAAAACAAGTTCATTTGTATAGCACAATTCATACACAAAGTCATTCAAAGTGCTTTACAGAATAAGAAAGACATTAAAATCTCTTTACAAACAAATCTGAAGGATAAAAAAATCATCATAACATTAACATTAACGGAGAAAAGTGCAGAATAAAAAAACCTTTTAGTCATATGCACAGCTAAACCGAACCATTTTGAGCCTGGATTTAAACATTGTCAAAGTAGAGGCCTGTCTCACATCTTCAGGAAGACTATTCCAGGTTTCTGCGTAAACCTAAAATGCTGATTCCCCATGTTTAGTCCTGAGTCTGGGCACCAGCAGGAGGCCGGTCCCTGAAGTTCTTAGAGTGCGAGAAAATAAGAACTTGCGCATTTTTTCATAATTGGCAAAACTGCATAAATTTGTATATATTATTTTTTTTTTTTTACATATTTGTCCCAGGGTTTTTTTTTTAAAATAATAATAATAATAATAATAGGTGGGTGAAGTGTCTTGCTTAAGGACACAACAGCAACACAACACTGTTACACTAATGTAGCACCTGATATTCCCAGTGGT
Organism: Periophthalmus modestus; assembly: GCA_019594935.1. Classification (NCBI taxonomy): domain Eukaryota; kingdom Metazoa; phylum Chordata; class Actinopteri; order Gobiiformes; family Gobiidae; genus Periophthalmus; species Periophthalmus modestus. The sequence goes on from JAIEZT010000054.1 coordinate 12,492,890, forward strand.
CTCACATCCAACTGCTAACCGGGCCCGAGCAGACGAGACGGGCATTTTCAAGGTGAAATTATAATTCTGCATCCATAACAGTACAATTAAATCAGCAGCCGTTAATACCCCTGATTTTAATGAATCCCAGGGAAATGCATACAATAGAGACCTCCCCCCCCTATTGTAGTGACTTTGAATGGCAGTCACAGTGAACAGTGTCAGGGTGCAATCATAAATGGTGGTACACTTGTTGTCAGAAGTGGATTCTCAATAACTCTCAACAACATGTAGGTCTGCTGCTCCCAGGCCCCTATAGAGCTCTGTGTGCTATACCTGCAGGCTGTTTACATAATATTTATGTCCAAGTGAAAATGTCCGAGCAATATCAAGACACAAATGTTTACCGCCCCCTGCAGTCCCACCTGGTGCCTGCGCTGATGCAACTGTAAACAGAATATGCATAGACCTCGTGAGGATTGACTGTAAAAGCCTTAAAAATATGAATTGTTTGCATTAAACATAGCTGGGTAAAAATGTGTACGCGCTGAATTATATTAGTTATTATTCAAAAAGTATTGCAATCCGTACCTTGTATTAACTACACCTTAAAGCTTGAATAGGCTTAATTCGTAATGAACATATTGGTGGGTTTTATCCATAGACTATAAAGAAGTGGACTAAGAGAGTGTGACGTCACCCGTAGCGTTCGGGTCCAGCCAAATCCGAGTATCCTAGCAACCAAGCCAAGCCAGAGCGAAGCTGTAACGAACGTAACACCCCCTTCCTGCCTGTACCGCTGGTTTAGCAGGAGGCGGGTACTTAGGAACACTGTCAATCAAACTTGTTGCTAACGCTAGCTGGAGTGACTTAAGTGAAAGAATGTGCATCACTGGTCTGTTATTAATGTTCATGTCTTAATTTACAGAGAAAATAGCCAAAATAAAAACACCAGGATCATGTAGCACAGGTTAATACGAACATTTTAAGACCAAAATTGACGTGCCTGACAGCAGCAGTTACAGAAAGAGAGGTGACAGTTCTTCAATAGAAAGTGAATTGGAGCCAGGGTTGATGGACCTGGAAGCACAACCACGCTCACTTATGTGCTCATGCTTATGTGGGATGCCACGACTATTATTAAAATGAAGTGTGAATGAGTTTTGTTGTGATATAGCGAGTTCTGGGGTCTAGTCACTAATAGAAATGATCAGGTTAAACTTTTGTGAATTTACCTTTGTCAGATATGTCATGGCAAAGTACAATGTAAGCAATGGGGAAAACTATCTCTTGCCCCTCATCTGGGAGAATGGTAGTTACTAAGCCTGAATCATAGGGGGATAAGAACTTACTATAGTACTATGGCTATATACAAAATAAGCATTGGTCGGCACAAAACAAAAAATATATATATTAAGGGAATGTTGATTTTTTTAAATTTTTTTTTATGCTAATTAGAAGCAAATGCTATGATGAAAACTCAAATTACCCAAGTAAACATGATTTCCCAGTACTCCCCTCGTCTTGTAATCCCTGACCAATCTTATTCTAGAAACAGGTTTTGCCCCAGTGTATAATATCATCGCCGTATACCTTCACTCTTCTTTTTCCAGCATTCCAATCCCTGTAAGTGTAAGGATCCATGGGAAATCTTCCAATTTTCGGTGCCTGTGTAAGGACATGCATTTCAAACAACTCACGTTTGCTAATATGCCATTTTCTTTTATGTTAGCTTGGGGACTTCTTCATAGTGCCTTTTAACCAAGCCAGTATAATCTAATGAGCCGCATTCATTCCATTAAACATTCACTCCCAACCTCTGGTCCCTGCAGTAGCCAATTGCTTATCGTGGTGCACGCCTGGACGGACATAGAGTGTTGAAACTGAGTTATGCTAACAGCTAACAGCAAACACGGGTGCTTTTTTTTTGTGAGCGGCTTTAGCGGTAATGGCTCCTGGGTGATTGACAGGGCTATTGTGTGGACCTCCTGAGTGACAAGCGAGCATTCAGCGCGGCAACGTCGGAAATGAGAGCGGAATTACAATAGAGCCCATGTCACCTCCTCCGGGGTGAGAGAGAGCGAGAAAGAGAAAGAATGAGGGGGAAAGAGAGAGGGAGGTGAGAGAAAGGGAGGGGAACAATATTGATGTTGTTGTCTCCAGTTCGTTACAATGTTGTGTGGAAATTGTGCATGGCCTAAACATATTGTGTATGGTTATTAGAGAGGTTTTACAAGGGTTTAATTAGAGCCACACACGCCTTGATTTTTTAACCAAAAAATAAACTAGAAATACAATTGCTTTTTTTTTTTTTTTTTTTAATTACTTTGGGTGTTTTATTGCACTGAAACATGTAGAAAAAACTGAACTGTGAGCCAGCTTGAATTTTATTTGGCCTAGACCTAAAGCATATATAGACAGGTTGCATCTCAAAAGAGCTAGTAATTTTCAACCCTTCAAATGGCAAATTTTGAGATCAGAGCTAACATCAAATTTTCAACTAAAGTCGTGGGAAACTGCGCAGTCAAATTTTGTTTCATCATGACAATGCCCCTGCACATTCTTCAAGAGTTGTCAGAGTTGTCCCTATTGCGCGAATTTCGATGGGAAACACTTCCACATCCCCCTTATAGTCCAGATCTAGCTCCCTCAGACTTTTTTTTTGTTTCCAAAACTGAAAGAACACCTTAAAGGCACCCGATTTACATCTTTAGATGAAGCGAAAAAGCAAGTGATTTCATGGTGACAGAGACAGCCCCCAGAATTCTACCAGGAAGAAATTTACAGGTGGAAACACAGATTGCAAAAGTGTATAGACAACAATGGAGCTTATGTAGAAAAGTAAAAGTAATCAGTTGTTAAATAAAGACATTTTGGCAATTGTCTGAGAACTTTTTGACTCACCCTCGTATGTCTCCATGGTACAAAGTACAAGGTGTCATATTTTCCAGACTATAAGTTGCACTTTTTTCATAGTTTGCCCGGGGGTGCGACTTATACTCAGATGCGACTCCATGTGAAACTATTACGATATATAATTTCACATCTTTATTATTGTCAAACAGACAACTCTAGGCTTGTGTACCAGTATCTACTACTCCTGTACCATTAAAAAATTGTAATTTCAACATTACGGTAATTTAAAAGACATCTGAGAACGACTGAACAAAAATGCCCCCTAAAAGAAAGTCGTATTCTGCTGAATCTGATGACAGCCACGGAGAAGAGGCACTTTATTTACCTCTGGAGCTGGTGGAGTTGTTCAGAAGCGACACCGAGGATGAATAATTTATTGGATTTAGTGATTTGGAGTGACATCGAGAGTAAACTTGTTAACTTGTTTTTTATGCTTTAGTTATCTGATTAACTGTTAATATCTTACGTTGACAAACTAGTTATTCAGTTTGTTCTATGCTTGATGTAGCTGAATAAATATGTGTTGCGTTAGCGTGCTTTACTGCTATTCAGCCTGTTGTTCTCTATTTTATTGTTATTATTATAAGTTGCCTTTAAAGATAAAATGTCTGCCCTTGATCTCGGATTTTGTAAAATAAATTTCCCCAAAAATGTGACTTATAGTTCAGTGCGACTTATATATGTTTTTTTTTCTTCATTATTAGACAGTTTTTGGCTGGTGCGACTTATACTTCAGAGCGACGTAAGTCTGGAAAATATGTTTTAATCAACTTTAATCAACTTTTTACTCATGACAACTGTAATACTGATTTATTCTTAATTACAGAAAACACTGGGCGACATAACTGGCTTTTGATGTGATGCTCATTATAAGGGGTTTCTGTAGTTTAATTGTATAAGTGTACCCAAAAACTGAAGGGGAACTTTCTGACTGGTGATTTATAGAGGAAGAAGGGCGGAGCTAGCTGAGTCGAAGTATTTTTAGTTCATAAAAAAAAGAAAGGTAATGGTAACAATAAAACACAACCACAATTCAATACATGCAAGATATAAAAGTGTAATGCCATACTGTGGGACATTCCAGGCAAAGCAACAGCATCTCTGCATAGACAAACAGACTCTCCACAAGAAATGTTACATAATAAACTTTTAATTTCAGGATAAATCAGTTAAACAAATAATAATCTAACTCTCAAACAGCAAATTCCACCATAGAATCCTCCAGCTGAATTTTAAACTATAGAGAATGTTACGACGTCACGTGAACCCAACCTATCAGCAGATTCTATGACAGTCTTGAACACTTAAATAAGGATAAACACATGTGCTGTCACGGTTACAGGAGATTGCGTGTGGGGGTATGTTCATGTCTGGATTGATAGATGCTCCAGAAGGCTTTGTAGACCGATGAACGCCCCCTCTCCCAACACAGCACAGCCAGGCCACCACAGGAAAACATGGTGTAAATGTAACAAAATGAGTCAGAGGAACTCACAGCTTTCAAAGGAAATGCCCTCCTTTTGCATATAAGGAGATATAGGGTTACATGTAAGCAAACAGGTTCAAATGTGTGATCAGAACCGTGTCTTTTACGTCAATCGTTTTCTTAATATTGGCGTAGATGTTATATAGGCTGATGAATTGTTTATGGTTAAGCCAGTGCTGAGGATTCCATTAAATTGACCTTGACTTATGTGTGAGTATTGATAAAGCACAAATGCAAAAGCAAAAATAAATAAAAATAACAAAAATTAAAAAAAAAAAGTCTGTAATTAATAAAAAACTAAAAAACAAACACTTTTTCTACTATGTTTACCCAGACTTTCAGTTTTTAGTGATAAATAAATATTATCTTTTGACAGGCTACAATACTGTCACATCCCCACCTGCATCCCTACATATGTGTTGTATGTTCACGAGCACACTACATACTGCTTGGAGCACAGCTAACCTCTTCTTTACTTCTGCAATGTTAAGCAGCAGCTAGCCTCTTTTATATGTCTGTAGTGTTAAGCATCAACTACCCTCTTCTATACGTCTGCAGTGTTAAGCAGCAGCTAGCCTCTCTATATGTCTGCGGTGATGAGTAGCAACTATGTCTGCAGTGTTAAGTAGCACCCAGCCTCTTCTATATGTCTGCAGTGTTAAGCAACAACTAGCCTCTTCTATAAGTCTGCAGTGTTAAGTAGCACCTATGTCTGCAGTGTTGAGAACCTGGTTGCCTCTTCTATCCATCTGTGGCATTAAGCAGCCTGTCTATAAGTCTGTATTGTTAAGCGGCAACTAGCCTCCTTTATAGGTCTGCAATGCCATCTTACTCAGCAGCTAACCTCTCCAACTCTCCATTCTTCTATAAGTCTGCCGTGTTAAGCATCAGCTAGCCTCTTCTGTACATCTGCAATGTTAAGCAACAGCTAGCCTCTCTATATGTCTGCAGTGTTAAGAAACAGCTAGTCTCTTCTACACATCTGCAGTGTTAAGCAGCAGCTGGCCTCTGCTCCACTTCAATAATGGAGTCTATTGAAGGTGCTCTGGATCCAGGTGGCTATCCTTTCACCACAACACAAAACCCAATTAGCGCTGTCCTCTCCTCCGCTGTCTCCTTCTAAAGGGTGTGTAATGGGTAAGGCCTATGGTTACTTTCTATTGGGGTAAATAAATAAAATATAAGTTTATAGAATGTGATTCATATTTACATGAAAATACAGTGTTCATCATGTTTTCACATCTCAGTGTTACATGAAAGTGCATTGAAAGTAGCAGCTTTAGAAGATTTTTTTCAACATAAAACAATCAAATTTGTATGCTTAGTTTTTGTTTATTTGTTCATTCATTTCTTTTTATCTTTCAGAAAATTACAATTTTGTGTTTCGCTTTGGTTTTGTCACTTGACACAAGTCAAATCAAAACTGAGAGCTGAATGATTTTTTTTTTTCCTTTTCCAGAATTTCAAAAATGATCATTATTTTTCACCAGATTACTGAAATTGTTTGTTCATTGTTTTTTTTGTTTTTTAAATTTATTAAATGTTATCCTTCAATTCACCATAATCGATCAAAACTCAATAGGACTTTTCTTTTCTCTCTTGACAGTTCACCATTTTCATATCTGAAGTTCCACAATGTGACCTTTTCTCATCGCAAAACTCATCTCTCCTTTATTTTATTTTGTATGTTATATGATGCCCAGTCTCCTATATTTACTATACTAAAAAAAAAAAAGTAGGGGAATGTAACAGTGCACAGGATTAAAGAATTTCTTGTAGAGGAGCTGGAGAGGCCTTCTGCTCCTTGGCCGCAGCAGACTGGATAGATGGGTATTATGGTCCCAGCAGACATATATTGGAAAATCCCCTCCGAATTGTCCGTGGTTAGAATAAAGTCTAGGGGTCGCTCAATAACGCTCTCCTGTAAATGGATAGTTTTGGAGTGCATTGCAGCTCATGGCGTCATGGCCTCGTGAAATTGTTTTTTGCCATGGATTGAAGAGGTATAGCTCGCCAATCTATAGGTTAATAATGGTTTGAATCAGAAACAGAGGTGACCAGTAGTCTAGGAATGTTCTTTTTGTCTAATATTTGATTTCATTTTCATGGCAGGGTTAGATAAATTAATATGGTTGGTCAACTTATTTGAATCTACACATACTGCTGCATTTGAAGTGTGTCAAACCTTGTTAATGTTATTTTTTTTCCCTCATATTATCCGGGGACCCCTTGAAAATCATTCCCTGACCCCCAGGTTGAGAAGACAAGAACTGTATTCAAATTTTCTTTCCACAATAAAGTACTGTAATGAATATTTTTGTGTAATATGCATATAGTCATAACAAAATAGTGTAGAAAATTAGTCCTCTGCATTTGATCCATCCTTCCATACTGCTGGGACAACCTGTCAGGAGCAGTGGGTGCAGCACCCAGCGACCCATCTCCAGATCTTCAGTTAGGCTTGGTCAGGATAGATTTTTTTTTTTTTTTTCTGGACAAGAAATCACAATGGAATTGAAATTGCAATTTGAGATCGCAGCAGAGGCAGGTATTCAGATAGATAGATTGTACTCAGTAAAGAACAAAAACTTCTTACCAAAAAAAAAAAATCTTGTTGTACCTGTAGTTTAAACCTCTATAAAGATGTTCTGAAATTCATAGGACTCTTGTATTAGTTTATCAGTGTATATTTCAGTCTACTTTCAAATGTTAACAGTCTTGGAGTTGTTTATAATGTCAATATTAATTCCAAAATAAAACATTCTTTTTTATTAAATTAAATTAAATTAAATTAAATTAAATTAAATTAAATTAAATTAAATTAAATTAAATTAAATTAAATTAAATTAAATTAAATTAAATTAAATTAAATTAAATTAAATTAAATTAAATTAAATTAAATTAAATTAAATTAAATTGTATTTTATTTTATTTTATTTTATTTTATTTTAATTTAATTTAATTTATTTTAATTTATATTATTTTATTTTTTATTTATTTATGTATTTATTTTTATTTCTACATTTTATTTACTTATTATTATTATTTTTTTAATTCATGTAGTCCTGTCAGGTATCAATGATGCAATCACAATACACTGCATATACTTCAATGCTTATCCTGTTCTGCGGATCACTCGGCGGTCAGCAAGCTTGTTTTTCATTCACCTTCATGTAGCTCCTCCTGATGCTTGGAACAATTGCATCAAGCCAAACCCCTGTGCCAGTATTTCACCCTGTGCCATTAACTAGTGCTAATACCTTTAGTACCAGTAGCTAATTAGAGCAGTTAGATGGCCTCGCCGAAGCATCTGTTCCACTGTTAATAAGGAGGGTTGTCTAGGGGAGATTGTGTTAGTGTCATTAAGGCTGATCAAATGGTCAATGCTTGAAAGAGTGGTTGAAAGTGAAGACATGCATGCTATAAATACTCTAATCAGGGCAGCGCAAGTCGAAGGTAAACAATCGCCCATCAATGAGAAGGTATCCGGTTTAATTCAGATCCAGGCACATGAGTTGGAGGAATGAAGCGCAAAATCGCAATATGACTGGACATATGCAGTGTGCAAAAATATGTTAAGTATTTTATTTCACAGTTTTATTCCAAATGCCCTTCCTCCTGCCATACTCACTGACATAGAACTGAACGTACTGTCTTATGGTTTGAAGGCAGACAGACTCACAGTTGCCCATGACTTTGATTTTATTGACCATTTTCTCCATTTTAAAACTCAATATGGGCGCATTTAAACATGTCAAAGTGTGTGAAAAAAATCGATTTTCTTCATTGTTTTATAGAACGGTAGAAAGGTGTTACTATTTGGGTCAGTGTTACACCCTTAAATACGGAGGGATTGTCTGAAGCACAGCAGAAGCATGGTGACGGTAAATTTGCTCTTTATTTGGCAGTGATTATCTCCCAGTGTTCTCCTCCGGACGTGAGTGCGATGTCAGAGTGGCCCTGGTGCTGGCTCTGCATTAAGATGCCCATAGGGTCAAATAACACCAGAAAGCGTTGACGTCAATAATCGTGACTCACCAGTCGAACACACATACTGGCATGATTATGTGTCTTTTTCTACTGGTGTAACTGGTGTGTACTGGTGGACAGAGTAAGGGGGTGAAGTGGCTATATTTTATTTTTATTTTAGATTAGTTTAGTGTAGTCTTTGCGTCTTTTTGGTGGTTAGATTATTTGCGTCAAAATGAAAAAAGTCGATCCCAACCCGACCAGTGCATTCTCTCATTGGGCGTCATTCATGAAGCTTGGTGACTTAAATACTTATTTTTAAATCGCTACCGAAGCTGTAAGTATATAAAGTGCTCCACCTGACTTCCTTGTTCGGTTTCTCCATCGCGCTTTTACATGTAACAACGCCAAGTCCATATTGGTAACATATGTAAGGCGTTTCTTACTAATTGCATACATTTCTTATGTATGGTGAGTTGTTGAAGAACGCGTTGTGATGCTGGTCCCGGGTTCTTCACAGGATCTTCTTAAAATGGAAGTTACAAAACATTTTTTAAGGAATACATTAACAATATATTCCCAATGTTGTCCTTTGGGCAAGACACTACTTCAGTTTTGATGAGGCAAGACATGATGCATTACACTAAGCAATTATGTGACGCGGGGGCCTGCCGTATCTCAATTGTGCTAGCGATGTTTGCTTTCTAATACGAAGGTTATCGGTTCAGGCCACGGTACCTGCGTGCATACTTCTTCGTGTCCATTTGCAAGACACTTTTCAATACCTATCTCAGTTCAAATATGTTACTGTAATGGCATTCTTGATGAGGCGCATTGCCTGTGGGCACGGTGGCCGTTTATTTTACGCTTGCAATAAAAGGCAACTGACCAAACTGTGACGGTATCCTCCTTGTAAACG
>JAIEZT010000054.1:12502258-12568979 GCA_019594935.1 Periophthalmus modestus
AATAAGATGTTTATTTATTTCAAAAGGTGTGTAGCAACGTTTTAAAGAAAGTACTTTTCTACCATTTCCTCCTACTTGAGTAATATTTTTTACTGAAGTAACATTATTCTTACAATATGTCTGTTTCTATTTTTTTCTGGTAACACATCTTGTCTCCATAGAGTTGCTGCTTTGTCTAGAATTTTTCACAGTACGGCATTAAACTTGTATCTCCATGACGACAACTAACTTTGAACTTTGCTTTGGTGACTTTGCCAAAATGCAGAGGTGGGTAGAGTAGGTAGAATAGAAATTGGGAAAACAACTAACAGTAATCGTGAGAGTAAAGTCTGATTCATAATTTGAAGTTTAAAGGACACTGTGTAACTTTTCTGTTGGGGGTCCAATACCTGCTTCTTTCCATTGGGATGTTATTGCTTTGAATAGAATGTTCCACAATGAAGCTTATGTATTGCAAATAAAATATATTACGCAAGTAGGAGTAAAAGTATTGGATCTGAAAACTACTCTGTCTGATAAAAATGTTTCTCAAGTAAATATTCTTTGAGTAAATGTAACCGATCACAGCAGCTTAGTCGGCTACAGTAGCTCAGTTGGTAGAGCGTTTGTCCATTGTTCTGAAGGTTGGCGGTTTGAATCTCACTCTTGACATAAGCATCATTGTTAGAGCTGTCTGATCCACTGACCTACAGGTTGGCGGTGTGATTCCAGCTCCCACAGATTGCCGTTGGGTCCTTGGGCAAGACGCTTAACCCGCTGTAAGGTATTTTCTAGACTGGTATCTTGAAGAAGGACCCTCCTCACACACATACGCACACACATTGTTAGACACTACAAAAGCTGTCAACATGCACATCTCAGGGCTCTCTTCCTATCTTTTCTGGAGAGTCTGTTGCTTCATTGTTCACTACCTACGGGGAACTCATTAAACACTTCAGACTATATGTTTGAGTCGCTTGATCCTCTTTGACGCTTACACAAGAAACGAACATCCTTACACCATCTTGACCCCAGCGACTTCGTACACTGGTGTATGAATGTGTGTGTGAATGGGTGAGTAGTCCTTTGATGTAAAGTGCTTTCAGTGCCTAGAAAGTGGAAAAGCGCTATATAAAAATGTGACCATTTACCATCCTCTTGTGCACGGAATGTCCACCGTTCCGTGCATATGTGATCCACTAAGACTTTCCATGACAGATCTGCCATCATAATCTACATATGTTTAATGACTAAGAACTATCTGACCCCAAAGGCCCATGTTAAATACCGGTTAGAGACTGGATTATATCACACTCTCACATCAGATGATATTGTAATCTGGATGTGCCGGAGTAATCAGAGAAGCTTAGATCTTCCGGTAGCCATATTGCAAAATTAACTAAATCCATGAAAAAGCACATGGCGAAACATTACTAGTCATGCAATGCGCTCAGGGTCATTATATCCACATGGAAAGATTAGTTGAGCTGTACTTTGATCAGCTAGAGTTTGACAGGAGTGGAAAGTCAAACACTTCCGTCTTTGTTTGGGTGCTATGCTCACTTCCACTATCTAATAACATGGTTGACTTATAAGAATTAGTAAATCAAAAGTGTGCAAATTGTGAATGGGGCAAAATGGGTCAATGTCAAAGGAAGCATAATCAGAGGGTTGGTAGTTCAATCCCATGTCTGACAGTCTATATTTATTTTATTTTATTTTGAAGGAATGTAATAAAAAAACGACATCGTTGTTAGAATTTGTCTGTGCATATTTATGGGAAATAAACACAAATAATACAAATACCTTGAACTTGTCTGCGTAATCCCTCAGTCGTTCAGGTCTGATCCATAGCAAAAGACGAAGTTTAAATCTGTCAACCGGATAAATTGTTGTAGGGATGAAGACGTTTCGCTGCTCATCCAAGCCACTTCTTCAGTTCTGTTCAGATTGCTTGTGTCATGATCCCAGTCTGCTCTGTGGTTTTTGGTGCTGCCTCCGATCCAGCTCTTCACGACTGGTACAACCACCTCATCCTCCGACCCCACTCACCTCGACCAGTACAGACTTCTTCGTCACCCCACTCCGCTCGAAGACTACTGCATACAACTTCGCTTTCAACTTCCTGCTCCGTTTACCTTCATCCATTTTATTGTGACTGTAAATAAACTTTGTTCAAACATTCCACCTAGTCTGAGCCTTTGGTCCTCCTGTCAGTCGTCAGCTGGTGGAGACTGCCTTATATCTATCTGAAGGGAGGGGCTAACTACACTGAAACTGTAAACTGGAGGCCTAAAACGATTTGTCCAGTTGACAGATTTAAACTTCGTCTTTTGCTACCTTGAACTTGCAATGCACTTCCCAGACTTATCTACAGCCATTATTACTTCAGGACTGCTGTAGCCACATCTGTCCTGGGGGTAGACTGACTAAGCGAGGGCGCCAATCTGTGACATCAGCCCATCCGATCGCAACTCATCATGCGCAGACCAGATTCATACTAGCAAGGTGGTTGAAGTGTCTTGCTTAAGGACAGAAACAACAGAATGGGTAAGAGAACAAGTGCTGTAACCGCTGAGCCATTGTCACCCCTTATATTATATAAAAAATAATCATGTGTCTGGGATGTCCCACCGGGAGGAGGCCCCGGAAGACCCAGGACACGCTGGAGGATCTATGTCTCTCGGCTGGCCTGGGAACGGAGGAGCTGGAGGACGTGTTGGGGTGAGGGAAGGCAGTCCCATCTTGGTCTGCAGATAGATACAAACTGATGGAATTGGATGGTTAGTGGAGTTACAGTGGGTCAGGAGAGAACCATGTTTGAGCACAGCTTGGCTCCAGATAGACACAAAGGTTAGGGTTGGCATGTCTGGTCTCTGAGAATGGGAGAAGCATGCCAGCTGGGTTGGCAGTGGCTCTGTAAGTTATGCTTTAGTTCATCCTTCACGCCCCACCCACTTCACCAGACTATAGAAGCAAAGGACACTTCAGTGGAGCATGTCAGGCTAGCAGGCTGCACTCAGCTCACAGATGCTTATGGGACTCTTCATTTTTACTGTTTCAATCCCCCTCCAACAATACAGCCTTTTTTTTCTCTTCTATCTGTTTTTTATTATACCAGTTGTTGTTTGTATACTATTGACAGGGCAATGCTAAGGGCTAAACTGTGTGGCGGAAACAGCTTTTGTAAATTCACTCAATAACATTGTACTTAGGTTTTCTCAAATAATTGTCAAATAAGAAATAGCAAAGAAAGTGATGTTTGAGCACATCCTGTTATGTAAAGGACACAACTGGACTTTATGGAGCTTTTGGGCCAAAGAAGAGAGGTAGGTTTTTTTGGCATTTACACAAGCGGCTACAAGTGAGGTATACTAACTGTATTTAACTGTTGTAGATCAATATTGTGGTTTACGGTTTAGAAAAAGTGAAAATAATGATCTAGATTTGTTATAATTCAAACATTTACTAAATACTAAAAAAAAAAAAAATAAAAAAAAAGCAAAAAAAAAAAGCACAATCAGTTGTAAGTTAATGAATTAATGTGTTTATTTAGAAAAAATAAAAAATAAAATAATACAAAAAAAATAAAATTACAGCATTAATCCATGCTTGGCTAGAAAACCACAATCAATGGTAAATTAATGAATTAAATTTATTTATTTGAAAAAAAACAAACAACAAACATTAATCCTTGCTTGGCTAGAGCTACCCTGTAACGTGCAGTTCAGTATTTTATAACCACAAAATGATTTTAACAAGTGATGGGACTTTCAGGTCTTTTAGGGGATCCAGATCTTTTGGATCCATCATTTTGAAAGAGCTGTTCAAAAGACCTCCTCTTTTACTGTTTATGTCTATCACAGACGCCAATGGTCAGTACTCATTTTATCTACAAACTAATCCCAGAGAAATGACCAATGCTCAGATGTGTTTTAAAATTTTTTAAACTGAGAGTGAGAGTGTGTTTACCCTTTGACATTATAAAAATCTAATTAAACATTGCATTTTCTGCTTCAGTGCTGATTCTTGTGTTTGCTGCGTCACCGCTCAAAAGCAAAAAAAAAAAAAAAAAAAAAAAAAAAAAAAAAAAATTGAAAAAAATATTAGGTTCTATAAGAAATTGATCTGGTTATAGCCATCTCATCCAAGGACAAAATTTTTTAACAGCAGTTGCAGTTTATTCCATGCTTCTTCTGCTCTGATGAACCACAATATTAATAGTTTCCATATTTCACTTGATCATAGCATTACTATCCCACTAATATAACACACATTCACTTGACCTCACTATATTCCAAATTGCTTCAGTTTTTCATTCCATTTTTCCTGGTAATAATTTACACTCCTTCTCTCGTTTTTTAATGTGTGGATGTGTGAAATTCATGACAACAATAGCCCTGAGAGGTGTCGCATGTGCTTCGGGTCCTGACTGTAATGATGTGCTTCAAATAAAACGACTGCATACGGACACGGCATTCACCAGAGAACAGCAAGACCAAAACGTTCGCTGGGACATTTATTTGTTGAATACGAGCCTGCAGGATTCCTCAATTCAAATCGTGGCTGCTACAAAACACTTTCGGTGCCTAAGTGGATAAATTGCTCCGCTTGAAATGGCAACAAAACCGCACGTACACAAACAGCAGCTCGGGCCAAAGACTAAACCCATAACTCGCCTTAATGAAATCCTACGGCACTATGTATTCGCTTTAAACTATTTAGAGGAGTCCTAAATTCTGAAATAATCTCGAGTCCGATGCGCTCTTTGCACATATTGAGTTACTTTGGGGGGAACTACGGGAACGGAGCGGGTCTTTCAAGAAATGAGATTTGGCTGGCCTAGCCTTTTTTCACTTTTATTGTATATTCACTAATGCACAGCGGAATGTAATAGGCTTCGTGCCCGGACCCTTGGCATAATCTTTATTACTGCAGACGTACAGTGGGATACAGGGTGGGGAAAATAGCAGCTTCACTAACACAAGCAGGAAGATGGATTCATACTCGGAAGTTGAGGTATTTAATATGGCAGTCTGAATAATTGCTTTTGTTATGGAAATCTTTACTTACAATGTTTAACCTAATTTGCACTTTGTCATATAGAGTGTGTGTATGCAGACCCAGTTTCTTAACTCTTAGTTTAATTATATCTTATCCGTTTGAGCTCAAGATCCAGTACATATGCTCTGTCATCCACTGTCTGATGAATATTATATAAAACTGCTTGTCCTAAGTCCCCAAGAAGTGTTTTGGCCTTGTGCTGATTTAAAACAGTGTCCTTCTGAACAGCCCCATCCTTTAATATTTTAAATCTTTGTTGAAAACTCACTTGTTTGCTCTGGCTTTTAACACAACCTGAGCGTGACTCTTGTACTGAATTGTATTTGTTGTGTTCTATTGTATTTTTGCATGAGTATATTTTTCCCCTGCGTCCCTTAATTGCCTACCTTTTTGTATCATTTTTTTCCCCCCCAGTTTTATTTCATAGAAGTGAACATTCCTGTACATTTATGTTAGTTCAAGTTAGTAGTCATGTGAGAATTCTTGCCTATTTTTATTTAAGTATATCTTTCATAGTTTTGCTCCTGTCATTTTGGTTTCGCACCCGCGGACCCTTTAAATCAGCGTGAGCCCACGGCGTGCGTCGCTCTCGCTCTGGTCTCTGCCGGTTTCCGTCAGGCTCCCATGCGCCAGACCACCGCTCTGTGCTCTGGTCCCGGTCCCGGTGGCTGGTCCCTGTTGGAATTCCCACGCTGGTTCCTTAGCTGTTTGTTAGCTTAACTTTTTTTTGTTTGACCTGGTGAGTCCAGACATCCTGTTTTCGTTTTTTTTTTTAAATTTTTGTGTAAGGAAGGTTTATAAGGTTGTTTTTTGTTCATTAGGGTAGGGACAGCGGCGAACTAGCAGCTCCTACGGCCCTGTATAAGGTTTACCTGCCCAGCACACACCATCCTTATTTTACATTGATGGTCGAATCACAATGGTCTTTTTTTCTTTGTTACTTTGTTGTTTTTTTGTGCACGGGGGATTTGGTAAGAGTTGATTTTTTTTCCACCAGCTTTAAAAAAAAATAAAATAAGAAGAACCAGAAGTAAAAAATAAAAAATGTGACAACAGCATTGAAATCCTTATCCTTGTTTCCTGTCTCCTTCTTAAATATGTCTTGGTCCACCTTTGGGTCAACACAAGATTGAACTTTATATGTCCAGCAAGTTTTTAAATGTGCTCTATGAAAAATTTGACTTGACTTTAACCGGCCTAAATTGGTTTTCTGGTTCATGTAATTATTATCTGTGTGGTATAAATATGCTGCATGTACTGACAGCGACACAGCTTAGAGCAAGACGACGCTTTGTCACGTTGTTCTTTACAATTGTGTGCAAAATTGCTTTGATAAAAACTCTTTGATTCAAGACAACTCAGTTCATTTTATGCGTTAGTTACTTGCTTGTAGAAATTCCTCAAACACTTTTTTTTACTCTATTGCAGGTCTCATATGAAAGATCTGAACTATCTAGCTGTCTCTTCTGTTATTGTCAATCCATCGTTTAATCAAATACTTTTTAAAAAACTTCTTTACACACATTGGTACTTGGTTACTTTCTTACACTTGCGGAGCCTTAACCAGCTACAAATCATTTCGTATTCCGTGGACTAAAGACATTGTCACTAGCTTCGCGGATCTGTTTTGAAAGCCTCTTACTGTCAATTACTTGCCCAACTTGGGAAAAAAAACAAAGATCTGTATTATTTATGATAATCTACCCACATCCTGGACCCTATTCTCTGATTTTTAAGTGTAGCATTGTGTTTACAGATGTTTTTTAAACAGAGAGAGAGAGACAATATCATCTTAGAAGAACAGGTATATTCAAAAAATTAAGACTAGAACCAGTAAAAAACTTCATTGTGTTTCTCTCTCGGGGGGGTTAGTGTGTGGAACAACCTTGATGATAAATTAAAAAAGCTCCCTACACAATAGAAGTTTTAAAAAGAGGTATAAAAACATAAATTTTTTTTGAAAATTACAGGACTCAGGAATGATTTATGAGGTGAACTGCTGTGGTGTGTAGTTGCTTGCTGCTATTCTTGGAATTCCTGTGTGTTATTATTGAAATGGGTAAGGCATTATAAGTCATTTTTACGTCAGCCTAAACCCTTTTGGTCATGATAGAAATGTTATATACAAGCTTATGCAAGTTGAATAATGTTTGCTTTTGAATGTAATGACCGAGTAAAAATAATGAAAATGTTGCGTTAGCCTTGGGAAAGGATTGTAATAGTTGGAGATTTTAACGTACAATAGCTATAACTGCTTTACTAATGCATTCAGTACCTTACTAGAATGCATCGGTTTAACCAGAAAGCGAGATGTGTAGAGATCAGTGACCTAATGTCCTCCCTCAAAAAACCAGATATTATCAGACAATTTTCTAATTACCTTCAATTTATCTATAAAGATGATCCTGCTCCACAGAATCAAACTATAATGAAAAGAGCAATATGAAAAATCTATTTTAAAAGGCTGACAAACTGCCACATCGCAGCTGAACGGTCAATGACTTTCTGCAATTTTCTAACATCAAAATCAACCATTAGAGATTAATTAAATGGAATTACCCCTACAATTAGAACTGAGCAAGCCCAGGCTATAAAACTATTGTCCCACATAAATCTGACAGTAATACTAGACAGGTTTATTGTCGACCAGAGATAGCTTCAGCCTTCATGTTCTCTAAAACATCATGTGTATGTTAGGCCCCGCTCCTCAAATACTCCCTCTAATTATAGACCCTATCCTTGTATAATATTTAAAAAAAAATGCTGTGAGCTGTCTGCATCAAACTATAAAGCATTCTATTGTCCGATAATCAGGAGGTGCTTGTTAGCATGGTAGTTGTTAGGTAGTATGTTACTTTTACAGTGATGGCAAAACTCCGCCCCGAAAAGTTGTGAAAGCACTTATAAACTCATCGTGGTGAATAACTACTTTGAATGCATAAGGTAAGTGATGAATAACTGTGGACAGCTGCAGACCATTTAAAATGAACTAGTTCTGTTTTTTTTTCCAAGTTTTGACTGTAAAAAACCCAGTACAAGGACTTTAACCAGTTTTAAAATGAAATCGTATTAGCCTTTGACTTCATCTTGCCACATTGAATTACAGCTTCTTTAGCTCTCCAACCACTGTAGTAAATTGCACATGGGTCAGGATATGACTTGTTTTCCAAATACAGCTTAAAACACTGTCAGCTGATGAAAACCCTTTAAATTTGCAGAACGGGGCTAGACTTGAGTATTTTAGTCTGTGCAGAACTTCAAAAAAAAACATTCAACTATGCTGCCAGCTTTGTCTCCAGTCCTTTTTCAGTGACTGAGCAAATAAGTGCAAGCCAAGTTCCTCTTTAAAGCGTGCCAGTGAAAAAATAATCTCCAAACGTTATGAAAGTGATGTATTTCTTATAGTACCTGTACTACATTCTTGATAATTAGCCAGGAAAGCGGCCGATGGTAAGTTAAAACGTTTAAAGTCCACCAAGTCATTTTTCTGGTGAGCTTTGTTTTCACGGAGATGTTATTGCGTTGCCAAGAATGTTCAACAGCATTGCATTTTAACTTATATATCTCAGAGAAAGTTGTGCCATCACCAGAGCTACAGGTCAGATCGGTGGAGGGGTGGCCCCGTTCACAGTAAAAATAATAATAAAAAAAAAAAACAATTAAAAAGACATCGGTGCCATTTAGGTCTAAAAAGGTTACACGTGTGACATAAAGCAGCAGTTTGTGAGGTATACACGCTGGCAATTCAATGTTATGCTAGATAAGATATTACTACATTGTTGAAATATTTGATACAATTTGTAGATGGACATACGTTTCTTTTGAAAGGTAATTATCTTGTTTGACGAAAAACAACTTGTTCAAGAGTGAGGGAAGGATGGAGCGTCAGATTGACAGGCAGATTGGTGCAGTGTCTGGAGTGACACGTTTGCTGCATCGGTCTGTTGTGGTAAAGAAGGAGCTGAGTCGAAAGGCAAAGCTCTCAATGTACCCGTCAATCTACGTTCCTACCCTCACCGATGGTCATGGGCTTTGGGTAATGACCGAAAGGACAAGATCGCGGATACAAGCGGCCAAAGTAGGTTTCCTCCGTAGGGTGGCCTGAGGGATAGGATGAGGAGCTTGGAGGAGAGCCGCTGCTCCTACACGTCAAGAGGAGCCAGCTGAGGTGGCTCGGGCATCTGCTCAGGACGCCTCCTGGATGCCTCTGTTACGACCCCAAAAGGATCCAACATATTTACAAAGACACAGGAAAACAATAAGGGTTCAACATGTGTTTATTATTTTTAGAGGCTTCAGTTGTTAAAAAAGAGCAAAACAAGTGAGGGAAAAAAAATCTTCATTAAACCCCGTGCCCATCAAAGAAAACAAAGTAACAAAGAAAAGGGACCGTGGTGGGCCGGCCAATGTAAAATAAGGTCGGTGCGCTGGACAGGCCGACTATATACAGATCCGTAGGAGCCGCCAGCGCACTGCTATCCCTACCCTAACAAAACAAAAAAAAAATAACTCTCCCTACAGAAAATAAAAAAACAAAAATCAAGAAGTCCGGACCCACCAGGCCAAACAAAAAGCTAAGCTAACCAAAAAGCTAAGTTACCCCAGCATGGAGGTGCCGGCAGGGCACAACGCTGGAGTAGAGCGTGCCGGTGGCGTGCGCAAGGAGGCGTGCAGGGCCCTGCCGCGGAAAAACTAAAATCCCCAAGGTGGAGCAAACACCAAAAAAACTACTGAAACTGTTTATATCAAAAATATTAAGAAATTTACACTAACAAAAATATACAAGGAAAAACTAGGATATACGTCCTGTGATTTAAACTAGAAAAATAACTAGATAATTAAGGAACATAAAAGGGGAAAAAAGTGCCCAAACCTAACAGCCTCCCCAGGAAGGTGTTCCGGGCATGTCCCACTGGGAGCAGGCCCCGGGGAAGACCCAGGACACGCTGAAGGGACTATGTCTCTCGGCTGGCCTGGGAACGCCTTGGGGTCCCATGGGAGGAGCTGAAGAACGTGTCTGGGGTGAGGGAAGTCTGGGAGTCCCTGCTTAGACTGCTGTCCCTGCGAACCGGCCCCAAATAAGTGGAAGAAAATGGATGGATGGTTGATGATAAACAATGCTGGAAAAGTTGCTAAATCGGACCCGGAAGTGACACCATAACATAATAATCCCATAACGTGTCCATGGAGAAAAGCCGGTAATGGACACCCAGTTTGAAAAGTTTCGCAGTGCAACTTTATGTAGATTTGTTCAGAAGTCTGAGAAAACCGTGGCTTGGGAATTTTACTTTTTTTTCCCTGACTAGTTGGTGATTTTTTGGCAATGCCTCTCAAACTCTAAAATGTGCCAGGGCATAAATTGGGGGCAGGTGTGGGTACAAAATATGATCGATTTCCATTTGTGTGTTTCTCAAGCAGACTGGCTCTCGGCGGACCCACAAGCCAAAGGAGCAGGGCAGTCAAGTGTGACTAATGGGAATTATATGACAGCAAGTCTCAATCTCTCCAAACACCGCTGATATTTGCGCCTCTCAGACAGTTGCTTGGACATTTTACATGCTCCTGCTGCAAATGATACTGTATGAAGTGTTATGAAGGGATTGACTGATTAAAGGTCCTATATTATGCCAAACTAACTCCTGTGAGCCATTATCCTTGTTATAATGCTGTTGCAACCTCAAAAATAAGCATAGTAAAGTTTGAGTAGTTCTGGATTATTAGGCTGTGTGCAACCCATAGCTCAAAATGTTGAGTTGCACCTTGTGATGTCATTTGGTGGTAGATTTAAAGCTGACTTATTATGCAAAACGTCTTCCCCTTCTCATTTAACCATCTTGAAGTTGTATTTGGAGTGATTTGTGCATGTTTGTGCAATCTTTAAACGCTTATTTTCAAGACACCATATTGCCGATCAATCCCCGTTGTCACCAGCGTACACCTACTGCTCTGTATTTACTTCATTCTCCAATTTTATTTTCTTAGTTGGTGATACATGTAGAATTTGTCATTTAGTTACACATGAAAAACACAGCTTGTTAGCATGATCTCCAGGTATGTCCCACCTGGAGGAGACCCCGGGGAAGACCCAGGACACACTGGAGGGACTATGTCTCTCAGCTGGCCTGGGAACACCTTGGGGTCCCACCTGAGGAGTTGGAGGATGTGTCTCCGGTAAGGGAAGTCTAGGAGTCCCTGCTTAGACTGCTGCCCCCACGACTCATCCCCGGATAAGCGGAAGAAAATAGATGGATGGATGGATGGGTGTCACAGAGTATAACTATATAGCAGACACAAGCACAGTAAGTCTTCTTCAGAGTTAACAGGGTTTCGAAATATTTGTATTTTTAATTATTTATTTATTTTTCTTTTTTACAGTTGAGAATAAAAATGATTTACTGTACTACCAATTAATGAATATCACAAGGAGGAACAGAGTGTCAGCCTAAATATTCAGAACTTGTGAGTTAAACTGTGTGAATGAAAACAAAACACAGCTCTAGGGATGTTTTTGATGAGGAAACATTATAACAAACTAAAAAAAAAAAGTGCAACATAGGAACTATATGTAAAAAAAAAAAAGTGTTTTACATTCTCAGTATATGGACAGCATTGCATTTCAGCAGAGGCACTGGTTAAAGATTGGCTACAGATGATTGGGTTTAGGTTGAGAGGATTCTTTTGAGGAGTCTTAGATTTAAAAATCTGTTTTCTGATTGAATTATCATGTTGAAGAACCTAATACTAATAAATCAGCATTACATAAATTACCAGTAAAAGCAATATGACTCTCTCGTATCAAAAACACTGAAATTCAGACTAACAAATACAAGAATCACATTTCAGAACATGTTTGTACAGATCTAAACTACAGGATTTGCAGTTTTTTTATGCAAAATAAGAGAGATTTTGTTGTTTGTGGAGGAACTAATGGTACTTCAAAAACTTTACGATTTGCTAATATGGTCCGTTTGCATTGCAGCCACTTTGCAAGGCCAAATTACCGGTGAGATCTGTGGAGAAGGGTGACAAAGCAATGTAGAAATGCAGATATATGCAGGTTTCATTGTTCTTTTGGTGTGGAAATCTGAGAATGTTTTGCTTTTTTTAAAAACTAAAAAGGTGCAGCATATAACTTTCTGGAGATGGCGTGTCACTTGCATCAATCCATGGAAACAGAAAGTTAAAACCATACTTCATAACACTTTACGTAGAGACATAGAAGTCTTATGTCATACTGTGGAAGATTATAGCAGAACGAACAACATTTTTCAGGGAAACAAGCAGAGGGGTCAGATTTGTGGAGATGCAAGCCGCTCACAGAAAGGACACGTGTTTTTCAGTGTAATAAACACACCCAAAAAAAAAAACCCAAAAAAACTCTAGACTCTAGCATCTTCAACTAAAAAGCTGTGGGAATTATATTTTTTTTATAATCCTAGAACCACTTGGGGCTTTCCTTGTGTCTCCGGTCTCCCTAAATTCCCCAATCTGTTAACACTTTAAAAATGGTCGGCTGTGTCCGGGACATTAGCAGCATTAAGCAGGCAATTAACCACTCAGTGTGCAAGCTCCACCTGCAGCAGCGCCCTAAAAGTCACTCCTAATATAGAGGAGACCGTGGGTAAGCAGGATCCAATTGTTACTAACTATAAGATGCATTTGTATTCATTATAATTAGGCATGGGGCAGTTATATTTTCCAATTTGTTACATTGGGACAAATACTAAAAGAATGCATTTGTATTCATTATAATTAGGCAAAGGGGGGGTAAGTTATGTTTGTTCTCATGAAAAGCTGCATGTTGGGAATGTAATGCTCATGAGTAGCTTTTGGCTCACAGTCATATTCACCTATTGCCTTAAAGGTGAACTATGTAATGTTCTTATAGTTTTTGCCTGGAATGTTCCACAGTAGGGCATTAAATATATCTACGCTGCCAGTCAAAAGTTTAGACATACTTTTCCATGTATGTTTCTTCTTTATTTTCGAAATTATTTACATTGTAGATTCTGACAGACGGCATAAAAGCTATGGCTGAACATGTGTGGAATGTAGCAGACTAAATATGAACTCATAATAAGTCAAAACTTGTTAAAAAAAACTTTGAACATTGCTTTGGACACTTGTCATTTCCTGACCCTGACATGGCACAGCTGTGAAGTGTAAACCATTTCAGGAGATTACATCACTGAGATCTTAAATCTCATGGCCACTGTATGTTTATAAAATGTTGGAAAAAAAATTAATTAATTAAATAGATAGATAGATAAATAAATAAATAAATAAATAAATAATAATAACAATTTAATGAGAAGGTGTGCAAACTGTTGGTAGTGTATGTCCACAAGCAGGTCACTCTATCAGGCCAAATTACATGTTAGATCTGTGGAGAGGTGTGACAAAGCAATGGAGAAAAGTTTAAACATGACATAGTGCAACTTTAACTTAGCACTCTTGCGTAATTTATGTATTTTCAATCATTTGCCAGTCTAAATTTTGATGAAATTGTACCATTCATATATAGGTTTAAATGTTTTTTTTTATTGTAATTTTTTAAAATATATTTTTACTTTTTGTTTTATTAAAAGGTATAGTATGTAACTTTCTGGAGGTGGCATGTCACTTGCATCATTCCATGAAAATAAAAAGTTAAATCTGTGTCGTAACATTTTACATACAAGTCTTATGCCATACTGTGGAAAATTAGAACCAAAGGAACAACATTTCCAGAGAGACAAGCAGAAGGGGGCCCTCCTGCAGGCCAGACAAGAGCCAGGTTTGTGGAAATGCAAGCCCACTCACAGAAAGGATGGATGATTTTTGAAGTTGTCCTGTATAATAAATAGACCCAACAGAAAAATAATAATAAAACACACACACAAACATTCTTTCAATTTGGTCTTTTTTTTGACTAAGAAGTTGTAGAAGTAGCTTTAAATGACACGTATATAATTTTAAACTTTATTGATGTAATTGACATGCAAAAAACATACAATACAATAGATTTTTCCCCCCCCTTGGGTTACTATTAACATTACACTTTAACCCCTTATAGTAACTAATGAAATGTAAACTACGCTCAACAGTCACCTAGAGTCAAGCCACATTTTGCGGCATAAATATATAAATATATACTTTGAAATCCGGTGTGCATATGGAACGCTGTATACTGTAGATGGAAAATGCATCAGCTTCCTATTCATACTAAAGTCACATTCCCCCGGCTGCATTAAACTGATAAGGCACTTAGGGAACAAACCTGATGGAAGCCCAGAGACCAAAGACTAGTAAAATAGATTGAGTGTATAAATCCCATGTGGGGCTTTCCATATCTTAATAGCCCAGCGAGAGGCCAGTGATTTACGACACAACAGGCCGGTGCGGGACTGTATGTGTGTTTGGCAAGCTAAGGTTTTCCTGTACGCCATGTCACATTACTTTTACCCCCGAGTTAAGAAATACAACTGCTGCCCCGGAGCGGGAGGGAGGGAGCGGAGAAGGTGCAAGTCATGAAAGAATGCAAATCAAAACAGGCTATGGTCTAAAGAAGAGGATTCTGCTGGTTCAATAACAGGCAGATGTGGTGCGATGGGTAGTTTAAAAGTTTGGGGGTTAGATCTTGGCAGGTAGAGATGTCAGGGGATGTGGTTACATGCACACTCAACTTGTCAGATTTTTGGAGTTACAAAAATTGCAAAATTATATGAAGTATTACTGTTCATGGTCACTCTGATTCCTCACATCAGATTTTGTGGTTTTCATGTTATTTATGCTGTTTTCTGATCTTTGCTATAATGTTGTTTCCTCATATTTAGGCTTAAGTTCTTCTCAGACAGAAAACGCTCTGTTCCACCTTGTGATGTCATGTTGTAATAAAGTGCTCCACTGTGTTTTTAAACTCCATACGCCTTCAGTAGAATCATTTGGGTAATTTCAGCCAATCTCTACTGAACAAAAGGTAAAAAGGTAGCTGTTAACTTGAAAACTGCCTCTGCATGACATCACAAAGTGGAACTGAGCACTTTGAGCTTTGTGTGAATGAAACAAAACACAACTCCAGGTATGTTTTTGAGGAGGTAACAACATTATAACACGGCACAAAGCTCACAAGAGTCAATTTTGTGTGTTATAGGACCTTTACGCAACTGCAGGCAGTGATGTGACGATAGAAAAGAATGATAGATTTGTTAGGGATGTTATCACTGAGAGCTAGACATTGTTAAAGTCCCAGTATGTAAGCTTTTTTTTTTTTCATTGTGGCTGTGTTCTTACTGTGAGCGGGCTTGCATTTCCACAAACACGACTCTTACTTGGACTGCAGGAGTGCCACCTCCTGCTTATGTTGTTCCTTTGGCTATACTCTTTCACAGTATGGCATAAAATGTATCTATTCCAATGGAAAATGTTCCGATGTTTGGTTGGCTATTTCCAGGGAATCCGGCAGGTGACATGCCTTCTCCAGAAAGTACATATTGCACTTTTAATTAAATAGAAAAACGTCTGGGGGTTACATCTTGGCAGGTAGACGTCAGGGATTTTCAAGACGTCAGGGATGCAATGATGATAATTAGGGATGGATTTGAGAGTAAGACATTGGTTTACATGCACACTATCTGATAATTATGATCTAAAAAAACAATGATTAACTGGCACATGTCACCAGGTGTTGCTGATGCTTCTTTTGAGCCTGTTAACACACCAAAAATCAGATTGAATGATTGAGTTTCTGATTATTTTAGTTATTTGATTTTTAATGTAAATGCAACTGTTAAAGTGAAGAAGATGAGATGGGAGGCATGTGTTCTGCTGCTTCGGGATAAAGAACCGCATTTTCTGAACTATAAGTCGCACTTTTATTCATAGTTTGGCCGGGGATGCGACTTATACTCAGATGCGATTTATGTGTGAAATATATGTATTTTTCTTCATTATTATGCTTTTTTTTTGACTGGTGCGACTTATACTTCAGTGCGACTTATATTCCAGAGTATAAATATTTCTCTGACAGTAATAAACAGAAACACATAGCAAGACATCATCATTTTTCATGCATCTGTTTGCACTACATAAGTCTGACATAAATGCTACACTATTGCAAATATTCTGTCACACCATACTTGATGGTGGCAAGCTAAGTGGGTCCAAGGGGTTGAGTGGAGTTGCTAGTTCGACTCCTAATTTCTGTGTGGAGTTTCCATGTTCCTTTTTGTGTGTGGGTTCCTCTGGGCACTCCAGTTTCTCCCATCAACCCGAAACATGCACAATAAAAGCCGCACTCTTCGTATCCATACATACGCAAGTTGGGTGAAGTCTCTTGCCCAATGACACCAAAACAGCATGGATGGGTCGGAGCAGGGAACACTCCAATCACTCCAAGAAGATAGCTCGGAAAACAGCAATGACACTCCCGCTCTCTGCAATCAAAATATAATTAAAAACGAAACGGTAGCAATAGATTGAAATTGCCAGGACCTATGAACCTGGGCAGACAGATTGGACTGTCCCGGCCTAGGTGGCTGTCACCCTGGGGACCCGCTTCTGATTTGGGGAGACCTTTGATCTGGGACAAAGGGACTGCAGCCCAGAGTTTGGCCTTAGGTGGTCTGGCTACAGAATTAATCACCGCCGCAGCCGTATCCTTCCACAGACTGCCAGCCTGATTTTAACTGTAAAATATTCTGCTTTATATTAGTGCTGTGGGTGAGAATGCAATGCTCATTTTCTAATCTGGGCATTTTTGGTAAATATATGCAAAGAAGGCTAAATATAATAATTGATTGGTGTTGGATTTTTGAATGTGTATAAATGGTTGCGATTGAGCTTACAAGGGTGCATGTACACGGCAAAATTCAGACTAAACCAGGACTAAACCAGAAACTATATCGGGACTAAAATGGTCTTAAATTAGGACCAAATAATAAGAACTTTGAAAGCATTATTTTTTGTTTTATTACTTTTGTTACACACCGTTCCTAGAGAAGAAGGAAGTAACATGACCCAGGATGTACGAAGGCTAAATAATAAGTAGCTCTTTTAATATTGTTGTAAATGAGCATTACAATAACCATGAACTTAAAATTACACATCAAACCAAAACTAAAAAAAAGAAGGCTGTAAAAGAGTTCGGTAGGTCACAAGAGTTACAAAGTTTTAAAGTTCACAGCAACACAATTGGCATGCGTTCAGTTCAGAAATCCAGCAGTGGCAGGGGGCAGGTCCTTTTAAAAGGGGTGCTGCCACAGGTGAAAGTCCAGGATTGGCCACGTCCTGGATCGACGCTCCAATCACAGCATCTTTTCCGTGACCGCAAGCATCTTTTTAGTGACGTATTCTACCTTCCTGTAAACAGTTAACAGTGTATCCATTTATGACCTTGTACAGACAGTATGTCAATTGGACCAGCCTTCTATAGATAATACCTTTCTCACGGTATAAGTACTGGAGGCTCCTTTGTAATGTAGCACACTCACACATGTGCCTGCAGTTTGTACCTTCATTCATCTCTCTATCTGGTTTACAATCACTTCCTTCACAATTACTCACCCTTGGAATCAATTTCACAATCTTATGTTACACTTTCAAATGTGTCAATATTAAAGAACATATATCATGTTTTTGTTAAGTAATAATGTCTTCTGTCAAACTGAAAACACTTTGTTCCATGTTGTGATGTCATGCGAAATTATAGGAAGCACTCCACCATGTTTTAATACTCCATGCACCTTCACAAGAATCATTTGAATAATTTCAGCCCTGGATTTGCCTAAGTTAAAGCTATTTTTAGCCTGATTTCTTTATGTACCAGACGATATTTAAGACTTTCTATTGACAGTCTTAACAGAACAAAAGGTAAAACATAGAGTAAATCAGTTCAGTTGAGACTGTTAACTTTAAAACTACCACTTCATGACATCACAAGGTGGAACAGAGCATTGTGAGCTTTGGAGATGTAGACAAACTAATAATAAAGGATAACTCAAACATGTCTATTCCTATGTTGTATAATACAGGACCTTTAATAATAGGTATATTGACATCCTTTTCAAAACTGCTGTTGGCCATGCTTTTTTGTGACTTTTCACTGTAGCAAGAAATGATAATGTATTTCTTTTTTATGTTTTGAAAAACTTTATTCACCAAAATATGCTGTGGCGGTGCAAACAGATATTTTCTGAACACTCCAGCCTTAAAGAAGACCTGTTGTGTTTGTGTCAGCTGGATCATTATGTTTCAATTTCCACAATTTAAATCCAAATATACATCTAAAATTACTTGATAAAAGAAAAAAAGTCCCTTGACTTACATGTTAGAAAACTGAAGACACCAAAGGGAGCTGACATTGCTGTAAAAAGTCATCACAACAGCTGTTAAAAGATTGTTCAAACATGCACAAATCAGTCCATGTGAGAATGAGAAGCAACTATAACCTGGTTAAAAGCTCTGAAAAGATGATTTTGCATTGTAGGTCTGCGTTAAAAATGATACACATAATCATTACTCAAAACATAGAACTTCTGAACATGATGAAGATGAGAGAGAGGTGTTTTTTTAAGGTTATACAAGTCCAATTTGCATAATGTTCCTTTAAATGTAAAAAATTACAAAAAAAATAAAAAAATTGTCAATTTGGTAAGATATGGATGGATTGTGGAAATTACTTTAGGCAGCAATGCAAGACAGTAAAATATGATTCATACTTGTTTTATTATCTTTATACATGTATTACTAAGAAAGCAAATGTACAGTATTAGCACTCCAGGGATGTGTTTTATCCGAAGATAGGATTTTAAACGTCCAAAATCAAGGATGTAAAATGACCCTGTATAACTCACAAACTTTCTTTGAACACAAAACATAAAGTGATTCTTCACAATCCAAGGAATTCAGA
Organism: Periophthalmus modestus; assembly: GCA_019594935.1. Lineage (NCBI taxonomy): Eukaryota > Metazoa > Chordata > Actinopteri > Gobiiformes > Gobiidae > Periophthalmus > Periophthalmus modestus. The sequence goes on from JAIEZT010000054.1 coordinate 12,521,190, forward strand.
ACATCAAGGACAAAAAGACATTTTAATCCTAGTTTTGTGCGTTTTATGAAACCAAAAAATCACAACATTCAACTGGGGTTTTAACTCGTGATTGGACGAACGTGAACGAGTCGGCTCTTTTGAACGGTTCTTTAATGTGAATGGTTGGAACCGGATCCTATTTTTTTTCTTTCTACTTTGTCTGTATTTTTACATTGATTAACACTGAACCAACACAAGAATCAGCACAAAAGCAGAGCAGGTGACACCAGTTAGAGATTTTTGCACAGAAAACATATTTGACATCATATGGACAATTTGTTTTAAAATTATTATTATTGAAGTGCAACATTTTATTTAGATTTGCATCATTCCAAAGGGTAAACACACTCCTACTCTCAGTTTGAACCATTTTAAACACATCTGAGCCTTGGTGTGTAGAAAAAAATCTTAGTTCTCACATTGGCTCCTGTCACATAAAAAAAATAAATAAAATAAATATATATATAAATAAATAATAGAATAAGAGCCAGGCTTTTGAACGGCTCTTTGAAATGAACAGACACAAAAGATTTGGATCTCATAAAAGAGCTGAATGTCCCATCACTAGTTTTAACATTATGCTTCATTCTGTCACTAGACTATCATCAACAGTGAAAATGTACGGATTAGTGAGCACAACAAAGGCACAAGAAAAACTCAAAACTACTCACTATTGTGATTGTTATGTTTAACAATCACAATAGTGATTTATTCATCTCAAGTCAAATCTGTTTTGCCTGCATACATATATGTTGTAAAAGCAGCTCTTAGGGTCAAAATAAGATTGCAGTCCACTCTGGGCTCTGAATTATGTGAAAAGTGCTCATAAAATCATTCCAGTGAATATTTAGGACTGGGAAATAAAAATCTGTGGGACACTACAAGTTTCTGTTTGCTTGACAAGAGCTCCAACGACCAGGCCACTGTCACCTCTTTCTTACTCAAAATGTCCTGAATCAAATAGCAATCTACACAAATGCTGTGAGACTCTTAGACAGACAAATGGACACATGGCACACAGTTTACATGTGAACACCGCACACGAGTAACACCACAACATCTATATGTAATTAATGCTACACCGTGTTAGAGCTGAACGTGAGGAAGTCGTTTAGATGGAGCAGGACATACAAACCTTGCATTAGTGTTTGGTTTTCTATGGGCATATCCCATAATGCTTTACAATGTGATGTCACAGCCTATTTTAAATTCACTTTTTTATGTCATCTCGTACATGTTCTAATATCCAAGCTTTATTCAATTAATACTTCTACCTTCCCTTACTGTAAAAACATTTGATTTCTTACTTACCGGGTCGACCCACAGTCACGCTACTTGCACAAATCTACAGAAGAGCACCTTTTCACTTGTAAATAAAGCCTTCTGCCGTAAACCCGCCCGAAATAAACTTAAGAGTGCTCGGGGTCTTTACCTAAACGTCTCTTCCTCTCGCTTCCCCACTCTTCCTCATCAGAAAGCCTTGAATCTGTCACGGAGGGAAAAACTGGACTCAAACGCAACACAACAGAGCAATCTAATGTTAAACTCCAACGGAAAGTGTCCTTTTGCAGGTAATGCAGAATATAGAAAACCAGGCAAGTAAACAACTGAGGAATATATCTTATTGATATCGAACAGAAATATCCTCCAAGACTGGGAATTGTACAAGGGAACCAGGCTGGGGAAAGTAAACTCAAGAACAGGTAACAAGGCAGATTCAGAATATCTGGATATATGTATTTCAGGGACAGGGCTTGAGAGTTGCTGTTGTCAGTTCAACAATCTAGCAAGAACTAAATGACGTGAGGGAGTATATATAGGCAACACTGGGCTGATTACTAAAATGAGAGGCAGCTGCAGGGAAAACAGGGAGGTGACAAAAGAAGGACTGGAATATGGATCTGGATTGGGGGAAACAGAACTATCACAGAACCCCCCTCTCAAGGGACGACTCCCGGCGTCCCAAAATCAAATGCCCAGAGCCGGGTGGGTGGAGGGGGTCCTGGGGGAGGGTCAAAACTCCTCAGAAAGGTCAGAATCACCAGAATGACCACTGCCTGTCACAAATTGATCATTTTCAGAAAAACACGAGAACTTGAGCCCTTTGAAGGTTGATCTGGATGTTGCTCGTGGAAGGCCGCAATAAGGCGTCGGTCCAAGATGTAGCTAGCGGGCACCCATGAACGCTCTTCAGGACCATAGCCCTCCCAATCAACCAGGTACTGAATGCCCCGACCACGACGTCTGGAACGCAGAAGGCGCCGCACAGTATATGCAGGCTCCCCGTTGATCAGACGTGTTGGCGGTGGTGGAGGCAAAACAGGAGCAAGAGGGCTTTCACAGACAGGCTTCAATTTAGAGACATGGAATGTCGGATTAATTCGCATGGCTCTGGGTAACTTGAGGCGAGCAGCCACTGGGTTCACCATTTTCTCAACTTCAAATGGCCCAATGAATTTGGGTGCAAGCTTCTTGGAGTCAACCCGCAATGGAAGATCCTTGGAGGAGAGCCAAACCCTATCACCGGCCTGATAAGCAGGGGCCTCCGATCTTCGGCGGTTAGCTGAAGCAGAGTAGCGCTGTGCTGTGCGGAGAAGGGCGGTCCGAGCCTGTCTCCAGGTTCTGTAGCAGCGCTTGATGAAGGCCTGAACAGAGGGACATGAGGTTTCCTTCTCCTGTGATTGAAACAAGGGCGGCTGGTACCCATAAGCACACTGAAATGGGGGGAAAAACCAGTAGCGGAACTTTTCAGTGTGTTGTGAGAGTACTCAACCCACAGTAGCTGCTGGGACCAAGCAGAAGGGTTCCTTGAGGCCATGCAACGCAGCACTGTCTCCATCTGCTGGTTGATTCTCTCTGTTTGGCCATTGGACTGAGGGTGATAGCCAGATGACAAGCTAACCGTGGCCCCTAGAAGAGAACAGAACTCCCGCCAGAAGATGGAGGTGAACTGTGGCCCCCGATCGGATACAACATCAGTGGGGAGTCCATGCAGTCGAAATACATGCTGCAACATGAGCTCAGCTGTCTCTTTGGCAGATGGAAGTTTGGTCAGTGGGATGAAATGAGCCATTTTACTAAACCGATCAACGACAGACAGGATAGTGGTGTATCCATGGGAAGCGGGTAGGCCAGTGACAAAGTCAAGGGATATATGTGACCAAGGCCGGTGAGGAATAGGAAGAGGAAGGAGATGGCCGGCAGGCGCTTGGTGAGTAGATTTGGACTGGTTACAGACTTGACAGGCATTGACAAAATCTCTGGTGTCTTCATCCAGAGTACCCCACCAGAATCTTTGTCGCAGGGCCTCCTTAGTTCGCTGGATGCCGGGATGACAGGTGAGCTTGGAACTGTGAGCCCACTGTAGAACATCTGACCTGAGATGCTGTGGGACATACAGGAGGTTGTTGGGACAGGTGCTGGGGCCAGGTTGGCCTTCCAGGGCAGCTTTTACTCGTTCCTCCACCTCCCAGGTGAGTGTGGCCACCATATGGGAATTAGAAAGAATGGTTTCGGGTTCAGCAGTAGGGTCCTCAGAGGTGGAGAACTGGCGAGACAGAGAATCAGGCTTAGTGTTACGTGGACCAGGACGGTAAGACAGAGTGAAATTAAATCTGTTCAGAAACAATGCCCACCTGGCCTGTCGAGAGTTCAGGCGTTTTTTGCGGACTGAAGATACTCCAGATTCTTATGATCAGTCCAGACCAAGAACGGGATCTTGCAACCCTCAAGCCAGTGTCTCCACTCCTCTAAAGCTAACTTCACAGCCAGTAACTCTCTGTTGCCAATGTCATAGTTCCTCTCTGCCGGTGAGAGACGTCGGGAGAAAAAGGCACATGGGTGTAGTTTGAGGTCATCGGGTGCCTTCTGTGACAACACAGCACCCACACCTACATCTGAGGCGTCTACCTCCACCACAAACTGTCCTTCCGGATCAGGAACTCGAAGGATGGGAGCTGTGGTGAAAAGGGTCTTCAGTGTCTTGAAGGCCGCGTCTGCCTCTGGTGACCACTTGTAGGGCACCTTGGAGGAGGTGAGCGCTGTAAGAGGAGCAGCAACAGTACTATAGCCACGAATGAAGCGTCTGTAAAAGTTTGCAAACCCCAGGAAGCGCTGCAACATCTTGCGGGACTCTGGAACAGGCCCAAGAGGTGACAGCCTCTACTTTGGAGGGATCCATGGACACACTTCCTTGACCAATGATATAACCCAGAAAGGCTACTGATGGGGAATGAAACTCACACTTCTCAGCCTTGACGAAGAGTGAGTTGGCTAGCAAGCGTTGCAGTACGATCTGAACGTGATGAATGTGTTCTTCCCTGGACTTGGAGAAAATCAAGATATCATCAAGGTAAACAAAAACATACTTGTTCAGCATGTCACGAAGGACATCATTGACCAAAGCTTGAAACACAGCGGGGGCATTAGTAAGACCAAAAGGCATAACCAGGTACTCGTAGTGTCCTGTGGGTGTGTTAAATGCCGTCTTCCATTCGTCTCCTTCACGAATCCGGACGAGATGGTAAGCATTACGCAAGTCAAGTTTAGTGAAGATAACAGCATCCTGCAAGAGTTCAAAGGCTGACGAGATGAGTGGCAGAGGGTAACGATTCTTGACAGTAATATTGTTTAGCCCCCTATAGTCAATGCATGGTCTAAGAGTTTTGTCTTTCTTTTCAACAAAGAAGAAACCTGCGCCTGCGGGAGATGAAGAGGAACGAATGATTCCTGCAGCCAAAGACTCATTGACATACTTCTCCATAGCTTCTCTTTCCGGTCCAGAGAGGGAGTAAATACGACCACGAGGGGGAGAAGTTCCAGGCAGAAGGTCAATGGCACAGTCATACGGACGATGTGGAGGAAGTGATGTAGCCTTGGTCTTGCTAAAAACCTCTTGGAGGTCGTGGTACTCCTCGGGAACACCAGTAAGGTCTGGTGGAGGACCAGAGTTATCAGTTTTTAGCACTGCTGGAATGGCTTGGTTGAGGCACACCTGATGACAGGATTGGCTCCACTTAGTGATGGAACCTGTAGACCAATCAATATAGGGATTATGACGGAGAAGCCACGGGAAACCGAGAATAACGGGATGCTGAGGCGTTTTCAGAATGTGAAACTGGATGGTCTCATGGTGGTTGCCTGCCAGTAACAGGCCAACAGGGACAGTGCGACGTGTTATAGTACCCAAAAGCCTGCCATCCAGAGCGTTAGCAGGCACAGGTCTTGGAAGGGGAACAACATTAATATTTAGCTTCATAGCCAGGTTCTCATCAATAAGGCTTATATCAGAGCCGGAGTCAATAAGAGTGGTCACCGTGTGAGTACCACTCTCAAGCAATAAACGCGCTTGAATCTGAGGTCGCTTAACAGGGGAAAGTGTAGAGGATAGGCTCACCAGTATACCCCTTTCTACTGATGAGCCTGGCCTTTTACTGGACATCTAGATGCAAAATGTCCGGGCTTTCCACAGTAAAGACAAAGCTTATGCTGCCGGCGGTGTTCTCGCTCCTCCGGAGAAAGACTGGTTCTGCCCACCTGCATAGGCTCCGACTCCCCATCAAGAGGGGCCGAGGTGTGGCTGACTGGACCAAATGGGGAACGTGGGCGGGACTAGGGCGTAATTCAGGCATTCTTTGTCTTTTCTCAAGACGCCGAGCTTGATACGCCGATCGAGTTTGGTTGCCAACTCGATCAGCTTATCAAGGTCAGAGGGGGGATCATACGAAACCAACTCATCCTTGATGTAGTCACTCAGACCGAGGACATAGGCATCGGTCTTAGCTGCTTCATTCCACTGGCTTTGAAGGGCCCGGGTACGGAATTCAATAGAATAGTCAGCGACCGTGCGGGTTCCCTGACGCACCCCCATTAGACCCCCCGCTGCATCGGGTCCAGAGGACATGACCCCAAACACCTTGCGGAGTTCTCTAGAAAAAGCTTCGAAAGAAGCACAAGCAGCTGTCTGGCGCTCCCACTCAGCCGTCCCCCACAACCGAGCCCTTTGGGTAAGATGATTAATTGCAAATGCAACCTTGGCTCTCTCTGTGGCAAATGTGTGTGGTTGTAGGGCAAAGAGAATGGAGCAGTTAGTCAGAAAAGGATTGCATCCTTCAGGGTCCCCCCCATAGCGTTCAGGTGCACCCACTCGAGGCTCAGAAACAGGATCAGGCGCAATGGCCTCGACCGAAGGTTGTGGGGTAGGATTGAGTGGAGCGGGAGCTACGGCAGTGACTAGCTGGTAACAGTAACTGCTAGTTTGCTGGATCTGAGCTGTCAAATCCGCTATATTTCGTTCGCTAGCTGCAGTAGACTGACGAGCGGCAGCAGCAGCAGACGCTAGCTCAGCCTGGTGCTGCTGCATGCTAGCCTCCAGTCTAGCAAGCCGCTCCATTGGGCTCTCATCGTGTGCTGAGTCCATACTGTGGCTAGATTGTTCTGTCACGGAGGGAAAAACTGGACTCAAACGCAACACAACAGAGCAATCTAATGTTAAACTCCAACGGAAAGTGTCCTTTTGCAGGTAATGCAGAATATAGAAAACCAGGCAAGTAAACAACTGAGGAATATATCTTATTGATATCGAACAGAAATATCCTCCAAGACTGGGAATTGTACAAGGGAACCAGGCTGGGGAAAGTAAACTCAAGAACAGGTAACAAGGCAGATTCAGAATATCTGGATATATGTATTTCAGGGACAGGGCTTGAGAGTTGCTGTTGTCAGTTCAACAATCTAGCAAGAACTAAATGACGTGAGGGAGTATATATATAGGCAACACTGGGCTGATTACTAAAATGAGAGGCAGCTGCAGGGAAAACAGGGAGGTGACAAAAGAAGGACTGGAATATGGATCTGGATTGGGGGAAACAGAACTATCACAGAATCAATTTCATGCCCTACAAATGCTGTTTACCCTCTTGGGTGCGGAACATCTGCTGGCTCACTCCTCTCCTCTCTGTGGAGCTATCTCTCTCTTTAGTGTTTTTAACAGACTTGACTTTCAGTTTTAGGAGTTACAATGGACAATCAAATGAATAGAAAATCACATGACAAAAAAAAAATAAAATAAAATAAATAAAAAATAAATTTACAACATTAAAACATGAGCAGGTGTGATTATAAATGTTTATAACTAAATTATTAAAATGCATTAGTGGCACCAGTGTATCTAGTTGAAATGTATTCCATTTTAGGGAAGTAAAATAATCAAAAGTTTTCATTTCTCATTTCAGTTCTAGAGCTGCCAGTTTGTACACGATGAGATCTTTTATCAAAAAGTTCCCATATCAAAGTTCAACAAACAAGTGAGATATGTATGCAGTCTTTCAAGTAGTCCCTTATAAATATATTTCATATAGTGTTGTTCTCTTCTGACAGATAGCAATGGCCAACCTACATTTTCATTGAGTGTACGGTGATGCGTTTTACATTCGTCACCTTTAGTGAAATGAAGGTCTGAGTGAAAGAGTGCATCTAAAGGTTTCAAAGTAGAAGATGAAGTCTGCATGTATATTCTATCTCCATGATGTAGTACAGAAAGAATGGTCGCTTGAACAATTCATTTTCTGTAATTCATTGGGTTACAAGATTGGTTTCTATAATAAAATGATCATTTTGATTTTGTTCTGATACATCTCTCTCTCTCTCTCTCTCTCTCTCTCTCTCTCTCTCTCTCTCTCTCTCTCTCTCTCTATATATATATATATATATATATATATATATATATATATATATATATATATATATATATATATATGATATATACATACATACATAATTTTCAACACGATAAAAGGTAACACGCTGATCTAAATATGTTATGTGTTAACAGTTAATACCCCATACAAGTAAAATACCCTGTCTTTAAATACCAATCTATGAATACCAATCTATAAAGCAAGTGATGACTCACCATGTATTCTCTGCTAACACAGAACTGCCTTTATTCCTTATTCTTATCAATTTTTATTTATTTATTTATTTATTTATTTTTGCTACACTCACCTGCTTCTTCACCACAGCAGGCAAAACATCAGCCACCTCAACCTCTCTTTCTCCTCCATGTTTATGCAATGTAGTGTAAGGTAATTCGATCTGATATTCATCCTCTCATTTGTTTGTGTATGCATTTTCCTGCACAGAAAATATTGATAATAACTGAGCAATGGATATTTCTAGACCATACATAGGAAAAGAAACATTTTAACTTGTCAACTGGACAAAAAGTTGCAGGAGTGAGGATGTTTCGCTGCTCAGCCGATTCTTCAGTTTTGCGTCTCCAGAACTGAAGAAGCGGCTTCAAACTATACCTTTTCTTGTACAAGGGCTGTGACAAAAAGAAGAAAAGAAACATATAATAAGAGAAAAATCAGGGGACTATACATGATTGATTCCCAGCTTGGAAATCAAACCCATAACTGTCTAGTTGTGAGACAAAGGTGCTAACCGCTATACCATTATGCAGCCATATTCTTTAAACACAGGAAGCATAAAGAACCACCACGCTTGTTAACTTTATCTCCCATTTTTCCCTGTTGTTAGCTGCAGACGACACATTCCAGTTACACTTAAAAGTCGGCCCTAACTGCACCGTCCAGGCAGCCTTTACAGTCAATAAAAGTGTCAGCACCCACAAAAAGTACTTTATGGGCTGATTTAAAAACATATTAAAGCCGGTGTATTTATGAAGCCCCGTGTCATGAGTGCTACGAGATGTTTTGCATCCCTTCTTTCCTGTTAAATCTGCTCTTCCGTAGCTTGTCAGATTCTGAGACATTTTTTAAAATACGAAAAGTACCCGTTTACCTTGCGGTTTTCAGTTCCATACCTTAACCGCACACCAAGCTACGAGTGTCTTTAAAAGAGGGTGACGTCCTTCGATTCACTCTGCCACTGCATCCAACAGATCAGTGTCTGGATACAAAACAACTTTCTCCAGCTTCACTCAGACAAGACTGAAGTCATAGTCTTTGGCCCACAGAAACAAAGACAGTGAGTCAGCAATCACCCCCAGTGTCTCTCTCTAAAACCTTCAAATCAGGCTAGAAATCTAGGGGGAATAATGGACTCAGACTTGAACTTTAACAGCCACATCAAATCTATAATATTTGCAGCTTTTTACCAAAACATTGCAAAAATCAAAGGTATACTGTCTGAACCAGACTTGGAGAGATTTATCCATGCATTTGTCTCCAGTAGGTTAGACTACTGTAACGGCCTGCTACTGTAACGGCCTGCTCACTGGCCTCTCCAAACAGGCGTTAAGACAGCTGCAGTACATCCAGAACACTGCTGCTCGGGTCCTGACTAGAACCAGGAAGTACGAGCACATAAGTCCTGTGCTCAGGTCTCTGCACCGGCTTCCTGTAGCTCAGAGAATAGACTTTAGACTCCTGCTGGGGCCGAGAGTCACGACTAAACATGGGGAATAAGACTTTCAGTTTTATGCAGCTAAAATCTAGAACAGTCTTTCTGAAGATGTGAGACATGCCTCTACTTTGACAATGTTTAAGGCTCATATCCTGTGCATATGACTGACAGGTTTTTATTCTGCACTCTTCTCTTTTAATGCTCATTTTATGATGATTATTTATGTCTTGATTTGTTTTATTTATTCTGTCAAGCACTTTGAATTATGCTATGCAAATTAACTTGCCTTGCCTTAATGGAGTTCTTTTTTTTTTAGCTTTCTACGTTTTTATGACGTGGTTCCCTCATCAAAACATGTCTGAAATATTTTTAAATGTCATCCATGCATGTTTGAGTAATCTAGAGATCTCTTCCGAGCTTTACCACCCTCCTTCTAGTTAGCAGTCTATACAGCATTTTAAAAAAAATGTGTATTGCTCAGCCAACAAACCTATGCAACTCATGCTTCTGCACGGCCATTTTCCATACACACACGAGAGCAGGACACAAAACAGCACACTACAGCTTCACAAACCAGATGTGCAGCAGTTTCAAAAGTGGAATGCATGCTGTTGTGAGAGCGCTGTGAAGGGAAACTGAGCATCAACAACAAAACTAAAACTTAATAAACATTTTAATATGTTGTTTTCCAAAGAATGTAGCATTTTCCAAATTATACACAATAACGCAGCTGTTCTAGAATAAATGGAAGTAGCTCAGGAGTTGAAGACACTCCAGGCATTGTGATAGTATTATACTCCATTCCATCCCAGTCTAGTCCAGGCCAATCCAGTCTAGTCTAGTCTAGCTATGCTTCCATTGTAGGGAGTATTATACCTTTGATGACATAGGCCAAGATACCAAAGACTGACCTGGCACAACTCAAAAATGCAATTTATATATCAATGGCGATCTAAATATGTTATGTTTTAACAAGGTAACGGTTAACTGAAACTCCCAGCATGCACCAGTCTGAGCATTCTGTAACCAGGCAAGTTCTGCCAATAACAATATCTCAAAGAAGTGTAATACTCCCTCTTTAAAAACACTTTAATTACACATTCAGCCCACAGTTTTCATTTTTGTACCATGCACTGAATTGTGAGTGTCTTTAAAAGAGGGAATCCTTAGAGATTTATCCATTCATAATAGATGATTTTAATGTCTGGTAATCTGTTCTAAACTAGCACCGTTTCTATTATCGGCATCGAGGCTTGGGGGATTTGTCGGTACATTCTTCCACTGTGGCAAGAATAACTGCAACATGAAAGCCCCTTAATCCATAGTTCCCCAGCATGTAGGGAGAAATCTATTATTTAATATGGTATTTTTGAGCTGGTAAATAAAGCCTGGGAGCCCAACAATGCTGCAGATATGAAACCAATTGATTCCATAGTAAAAAAAAAAAAAAAAGAAAGTGTTTTTTTTCTGATAAAATATGTAGACATTGCTATACTTCAGATTTTGTTGTTCTCTGGGTCTAAAAGCATGTGTTAAATGTCAGAGGTGGGTACAGTAGCAAAAAAAAGTACTTAAGTAAGAGTATTGCTACTTCAAAATAATGTTGAGTAGAAATATAAATAGTGGTCCAGGAAATTAAGAAAGTAAGAGTAAAAAAGTATTTGGGAAAACTGAAGTAAGAGTAACTTAAAGTGTGACTGTCAGGACGTAATATCCGATTTATAATTTGAAGAGAATGTAATTTGAAGGATAAAACTGGTATATCTGGTATTCTTATTAAGAATAGGGCACAAAAAAATGCAAATGTTCAAATCAGTTAATATTCTCAACATAAAGTACTACTGATACTACCAGGCTTTTTCACAGTGGAAACCAAAACTTTTACTCAAGTAAGAGTATTGTTACTTCACTAAACATATTACTCAAGTAGGAGTAAAAGTATGCTGTTAGAAAAGTACTCTGAAAAGTACAATTTCTTTAGAAAAAAAAATGAATCAAGTAAATGTAACTGAGTACCACCCATCTCTGACAATTTGAGATTATGCCTTTGCAGAGAAAGTAAATGGGCCAGCATGTTTAATAAATAGAATCCAGCCTGTTCTTGTTTTGACACAAGAAAGAACAGTGAATAGGTGGAAATAGAGTTCCAGATTATATCCATAAAAAGTACTGCAAAAACCTGAGGAATGACTCACTCACTGCAAAAGGTACAATTGCAGCATTAAACACAACCAGATCATTCCAATTTGAAGTCTTTAAATATGTAAATTTCAAACATTTCTATTTAATACTTAAGTAAATAATAAATGAACTGATTTGCCTTCTTTTCAGCAGACAGCAGGGATATAATTTTGCCATTTTTTATTCAACTCTCCAACAATGTATTTGGGAGGTGTAAAAGTCTGCCCAGCTATCACCAACTGGTTCAAATGTAGCAACCATCCCAATAAGGAGATGAGCCAAACTTGTTTTTTTGTTGTTTTTTTTTTTTCTTTTTCCATGTGCACAGCTTTAGAACAGCTTCATTAGACAGAAAAGTACCAAGCATTGCCAATCCAGCCAGGGGGATAGGCGAGAACAGGAATTTTCTGATGCTAACGGGTTCCAAGATGTGGGAATGGCAAAGCAAGGAAAGCACAGTTCATACACAAAGTGCTTTACAGAATTAAAAAAAAAAACATTAAAATCACAATACAACAAATCAAAACAGAAATAATCATGATAAAATTTACATTAAAATAGAACAGTGCAGAATAAAAACCGTCCACTCATGCACAGCTAAACAGAACCGTTTTGAGCTTGGATTTAAACATTGTCAAAGTCGAGGCCTGTCTCACATCTTCAGGAAGACTCTTCCAGGTTTTATCTGCGGTAAACTGAAACGCTGATTCCCCATGCTTAGTCCTGACTCTGGGCACCAGCAGCAGGCGGGTCCCTGAGGTCCTCAGAGTGCGAGCTGGTTCATATGGCACTAACATTTGAGATGGGTCATTGGGCACAACACCCACTGCTCCTCAGAGGTTGTCCCACGAGGTCAATTACAGATGGAAAAAGAAATCCCTACAGGGACAATAAAGTGTACCTTATGTTATCTCTCCTTTAAATAGTCTATATTTCTCACGTTTACCAAAAACGTCTGCATATTCTGGTATGTTTTATTATGTTTTATTTATTTTTTATGTTTTATTATGTCTTGTGATGTCTTGTTATGTCTTGGTATGTCTAGTTATGTCTTGATGTGTCTTGGTTTGTCTTGGTATGTCTAGTTATGTCTTGCTTTGTCTTGGTTTGTCTTGGTTTGTCTTGGTATGTCTAGTTATGTCTTGGTTTGTCTTGGTACGTCTTGGTATGTCTTGGTTTGTCTTGGTTGGTCTTGGTATGTCTTGGTTTGTCTTTCTTTGTCTTGGTTTGTCTTGGTATGTCTAGTTATGTCTTGGTTTGTCTTGGTACGTCTTGGTATGTCTTGGTTTGTCTTGGTTTGTCTTGGTATGTCTTGATTTTCTTGGTATGTCTCGTTATGTCTTGGTTTGTCTTGGTTTGTCTTGGTTTGTCTTGGTATGTCTTGATTTTCTTGGTATGTCTAGTTATGTCTTGGTTTGTCTTGGTTTGTCTTGGTATGTCTTGATTTTCTTGGTATGTCTAGTTATGTCTTGGTTTGTCTTGGTTTGTCTTGGTATGTCTAGTTATGCCTTGATTTGTCTTGGTATGTCTGGTATGTCTTGGTATGTCTAGTTATGTCTAGTTATGTCTTGGTATGTCTTGATTTGTCTTGGTATGTCTTGGTTTGTCTTTCTTTGTCTTGGTATGTCTAGTTATGTCTTGGTTTGTCTTGGTACGTCTTGGTATGTCTTGGTTTGTCTTGGTTTGTCTTGGTATGTCTTGATTTTCTTGGTATGTCTCGTTATGTCTTGGTTTGTCTTGGTTTGTCTTGGTTTGTCTTGGTATGTCTTGATTTTCTTGGTATGTCTAGTTATGTCTTGGTTTGTCTTGGTTTGTCTTGGTATGTCTTGATTTTCTTGGTATGTCTAGTTATGTCTTGGTTTGTCTTGGTTTGTCTTGGTATGTCTAGTTATGCCTTGATTTGTCTTGGTATGTCTGGTATGTCTTGGTATGTCTAGTTATGTCTAGTTATGTCTTGGTATGTCTTGATTTGTCTTGGTATGTCTTGGTTTGACTTGGTTTGTCTTGGTATGTTTAGTTAGGTCTTGGTATGTCTTGTTGTCTTGTTATGTCTTGGTATATCACCACTGTACATGACTAGTCACTATGTTTGTTTGTCTTGTATTAAAGAAGAAGAAGAAAAAAAACCCTGCAGCACAACATTCTGACATTATGTTCTATGTCTTGAATGCTAACAGCTCATTCCTCTGTACCATGAGTGTTCTGAGTGCTGCTAACCCTGGTGACCTCCACTCACACTGCGTTTGAGCTAACTGTAGGATGCTACCAGAGTACAGTGTGAGCCCGGGACGACTGCTGCTTATTCCCGGTGTCTTGGTTCATTTAACACTCCACACATGCTGATTAGGTTTAGTGCTGTTTTATTTATTTATTTTTTCTTTTCATGGCTGTGGAAAGAAATGAACCCTTTTCCTCTGAGTCATCCTTCTCCCCATGTTCTCTCAATCATCTTAAACTATAGATTAGTTCAGAGTATCAGAAACAAAGCACAACTTTTCGATGTATTTTAAGAGAAAACACACTTTAGGAACAAAGTCTTGCTCAAAAGTTAGTTCATATTAATGATCACTGCTAATGTTTTTATCCTCTCAAATGTTATATGTTTGATACATAAGTGACTTGAGCTAAGACTATAAAGAAAGTATCCAAAGTAATATTCAGTATGTTACATTGTCCACTATGTTTTGTCATGAGTTATTAAAGCAGACCTATTATGTCAATCAACTCCCATTTTCACAGTCACCAAGATACACCCACTGCTCTCTTACTTACTTCATTCTCCAAATTTACTTTCTTAATTGATGATACACATGATTTGACAGGATCGTGTAGACATTTTGGTATAAAGTTAAAAAAAAAAAAGTGCTACCTACTCGTGTGATCTACAGCTATCCATAGGAAGGACGGGCAGGTACACAGCTCTTTCTTGCGATAACATTCCTGGCGAAGTCAGCTCCCGTTGCGCCCCACAGTTTTCTAACGTGGAAGTCAGCGGCCTCGTTTCTTTTATTAAGTTGTTTTAGATGAATATTGCGATTTCAAATGTGCAAATTATAACATAATCATGATCCTCAAATGTCATGGATAAAAATGTTATAAAAAATATAGCTTGGTTTGATACCAACCTTGCCTATGAATATTTATCTATTATTATTATTATTATTATTATTATTATTATTATTATTATTAATACTACTACTACTAATAATAATAATAATAATGTTTATGTATTTATTTATTTATTTATTTATTTATTTATGTATTTATTTATTTTTTCAGTATCAGAATCTATTTAAATGAGATTTGATGCTGGTTTGATTATCAGTTAGTATCCAGATATACCTGTGACTTAAACAGAGAAAAGAAAGTAACTTATACCTACTATACAACAACAAAATTAATGTGAGTACATGCACTTATATTTCAGAACATTATAGTGTTATTTTCATTTCTGGGTAAGTGGGTCATCACCATTTAACTGCCCCTCACTCACACCATCAGATCATGCCTGCTAATCTCTCAGTGTTAGTTGGTGGATTTCATGGGATAGTAGTTAAATAGAGGATTATAGTTTAAGCAATGTTTGGGACTTTTCTGTGAAGCATCTGTTTCCTTATTAATTGTTGTTTTTTGCCGACATTTGCTACAGTATTATATTTTTGCCATGTGATTATGTTTGCAATGTGAGAAACATAACACCCACCGAGAGTTCCATGTGCTTTTAAACAGAATTAGTGATTCTTTTACTTATAAATTGTCAAAATGAGTTTCCTCTGTTGGGTGGCTCAGCGCTTGTTTAGACATAGGGTGAGTAGCTCAGTCACACGGGAGGAGCTTGGAGTACAGCCGCTGTTCCTCCACGTCAAGAGGAGGCAGCTGAGGAGGCTCGGGCATCTGTTCCGGATGCCTGCTGGCCTGGATCTCCCCGGAAGAGCTGAAGGAAGTGCGTTTGGAAAGTCTGCGTCTCCCCGATCAAACTTCTGACTCCTCAACTTGACCCCAGATAAAGTGAGAGAAACTACAATGTTTACTTTTCCATCCATATTTTTTACTTTTTAAACATGTATTTTCTTATTTATAATGTTGAGGATTTCTGAGCGCAGAACAACCAGCACATAAATAACATAATAAACGACACACATACAAACGTTGGGGGAAAAAAAACAAAAAAAGTAGAGGGGAAAGAAGAATTTTTACGTGCTACCATTCTGGCTTAGGCTCTACTGTCTGCTTGATTCCTTGAGATAGTTTTGCTTTGCCAAGAATATCTCACACTGGCATTACATTATTTAAACTAGTACAGTGTGAGCCTGGGAGGGTTCCTGCTTATGTTTTTTTTTTTTTTTTTTTTTTTTTTTTTTTTTTTTATGACACAGCTGTGAAAAGACGTGAGCTCTTTTCCTCTTAATCATCCATTCTCTCCCACTGTGCTTAAACTGGAGATTAAGAATTCAGAGTACCAGAAACAAGACATATTTTTCTAAACTACTAAACTATTTCCATGGAGACAAACAGGTCAAGTCATTACAGGTCAGATCTGGGGAGAGACCCCCCGACTCAAGATGCTTTTAAGCAATAAAAAAAAACAAAAAAACACCCGTAATTAAATAAAATGCAAGGGTATAAGTTTATGACCATTATTGGAACATTCCAAATAAAGTACAAACTCTACTTCAGAACATTCTCCATAGGAGAATTTGGAATTTCCCCACTGTGGGACTAATAAAGGCATATCTTATCTTATCTTATCTTATCTAGAGATGCTTTATTGTAGAAAAGAAAAAGCAGATCCGCACAGCAGTTCTTTAGAGCTCCCAGATTTTTATACATTTTATTGTATTTTTAATTGAATAGCACCAGAATGTGACATTTCTGGGTCAAGCCCTTCTTCAGGCATAGATACAGTTTAAGCAGTGTAGCATTTGATCCAAAGCAATATGCTTTCCTGTTCCAGGTCAGGTTTGTGGAAATGCAAACCTGACCTGGAGTATGGTTGTTTGGAAGTTGCATAAAGCACCTTTCAAAATGTATTCTATGCCTAATTGAAAAAAAAAAAAAAAAAAACAACAAAAAACAAAACAAAACTGCTGACATTATCTTGTGGCTAGTGGAAATGGACATATTTGATCCATATTTGATTTCCTACTCCAGGTCAGGTTTGTGGAGATGCAAGCCCACTCACAGTAATGACTAATATATTTTATATATTTTATAAAATAAAAAGTATATATTTTGTGCAAAAATATATACTTTTATTTTAGTCTATTTTTTGGCAAAAATACACTGCAAGCAGCACACACCCCTTGGTATGCTAAGTATGGCATTAAACTTACTTATCTACTGTATCTCCATGGAGACAAGCAAGTGACATTTTTCAAGGTAATTTGTTTTAGCAATAAAAACACGTGATTAACTGCAATAAGTAGGTGTGATCTCATTGTTAAGATAAATGCCACACTGTAGAACTTCCAAGCAAGCATCGCCATGGAAACAAGAGAGAAATTATGGTTGTTTGGAAGTTGCATAAAGCAAAAACGTATTTTTTGTGCAAAATATATACTTTTATTATAGTCTATGTTTTGGCAAAAACATAAAAAACAAAAACAAAACACTGCAAGCCGCACACACCCCTTGCCCCTTAGTGGTCGAAAAGTGACACTACAAGCACACTAAAATCAGCTGCACAAACATTTACATATATTTATTAGTAACATTCATCCAGTTTGAACTGGTTTAGCTTTTAGAATACATTTAAAAATGTCTACGTACATGTTTGGCTTTAAGAAGTAGGTTAATACAATTAAATCACGAGCAAACATATGAAGACTGAACTCCCTAGTTTCCTGTTTCCTGTGCCTCCTTCCTTGTGCCTGGACCACAGTTGAAAACAGCCTCCCCACGTTTGTGTGTGGAGCCCTAAAGCTGCTCATTAATTTTCATTAAGTGCTGTCAGTAAGGACCATTACCCAGGCTAGAGAATAATCACGTCCCCAGAGAGCTGACCTGCTTATGGCACAGGTAAGGGTTAACCGAAACAGCCCACCTCCATGTAGCAACACAACACTCCCAGCATGCACCAGTCTGAGCATTCTGTACCCAAATAAATTCTGTCACTAACGACAGTGCAAGTTAAATGGGTGGAATTTTGGGAAAGAAGAAAGAAAATATGCCATTGTGATGTTTTTGCAAAATAAACTTAGATTATTATTTCGGGGATTGTTTGCTGTTTGCTTTACTGTGCGCATGGTGTTTGAATAGTGTTGTGTACTGCTCCTAGTACAAAAACTATTGTTAATCGCCATAACAACAATCCTCATTTTTCATTATTCTGGACCCATAGATGATGTGTGATTTGTAAATATATACCTTTGGCTTTAGTCTCTTAAGTTATGTAAAGGTTTATGCACTATGGAACAGTTCTGGTGGTGTAATTTTGGTGTAATTTTCCAAACTATGGCATTAAATTTATCAAGCTTATCTATCTCCATGGAGACAAGCGGGTGACATTTTTCAAGGTTATTTGTTTTAGCAATAATGTGATGGATTAAGTGCAATAAGCAGGTGTGATCCGGTTGTGAAGATAAATACCACACTACGGAACTTCCAGGCGAGCATCGCTATGGAGACGAGAGAAATTATGGTCATTTGGAAGTTACATAGAGCACCTTTGAAAATGTATTATATGTCTAACTGAAAAAAAAGAAACAAAAACGCTTAAATTATCTTGTGGCTAGTGGAAATGAATATATTCGTAGCCAAAATTAGTGAAAATTATTTTTGACATAATTATTTATTATCATGCCCAAAATAACTGCAATTAACTATAATATCACAACAAAAATCCTTTAGAATTATAATTTTAATGCTATGTGTGCGTGCTGCCTCAAAGTGACCACTGCAATTTCAAGTACTGCATGACATCACACAGCCCTGATTACAGCCAAGTGCTCCCGAGTTTGAAGTGTGGACCTTTTATATCAGGGTGTCCAAACTTTTCTCATTAAGGATCACATATAAAAACATAGACAAAGCTGAGCGGCAATTGGACTGGTCACCAATACAGTGAATCCTTCAAATCTGCGTCATTATTACAAGTTAGACTGAACCACTACATCTTTATTCATGTGTACATCCTCAATGGGACACATTAAATATTTGATATGGGCTTGTTCAAGTAGATTTTCAGAAATATACAGTACTGTTTAGGCTACTATGGGCCAATTAACCTGGAAGGGCCACGAAAAATCGGTCTGAGGGCTGCATTTGGCCCCCATGCCTGTTTTAGACCAATCACACTGTTCTTATTATCCCCAGACCCTGTCCCTCCTCCCCCTCACTCTTTTCTTTAGTCCTCCAGGAACTGCCCAGTTTAGCAGCTCTATTTGAAATGTGATTGCTGGCAGAGTTTAGTAACCAAGGCTCTAGCAAGATTGATATGCGTAGCTTTGTGAATTGAGTTTTACACATCAATCTGGGATAGCTCTCGCTGAAAGCAATCAGAACCAATGATCGGTGCATTCAAACAAAGGCCTGACGTTGATTGGTTAAAGCGTCACAACAGCAGAACAAGCTGAGAACTCAAACTTTACTTAAATCAAGTAAGTTGAGGGAAAAACACAAACATCTTACCTTTCCAAAAATGCACAAAGCACCTCCCTCTGCGTGATTAGAGGTGAAACTGGAATTTTATCAGTATCAGTGCATCTTGAATGCAGGAAAATAAAGATTACTCAAGTTATTTTGCATAATATGTTTCCTTTAAGCTTTCCAATAATGCTGATCTGGAGATTTCTATAGAAAAAACAAAACATTTCATAATAAAAAAAAAACATAATTGTGTCGTATTATCCCTTTGATTTCTTCTCGGTACACAAATGCAGCAATGACAGTTATAAGCCCCACTGATGAGATATATTCCTCATGATGTTTCCGTATCTTTATCTGCTTTGCGTGAATATGCTTCTGTCGCGATTAGCCGGCACATTTTGGCACGTACTGACGCCTATAGTCTGACCTTAATCTACTGGATAAGAGCATTAATGCCTGTTTTTCACACCACGCCTCTGATCATTGAGATTACATGGGCACTATGACAACGTTTGAGGAAAAAGAAGGGAAAATAGATACATCTGGCATCATTAATTATGGTGTTCAGATGATGGGTGTGTCTAGTTTTTAATAATGGGATAGGTGGTAGCACACTGAGATGGTTCTGGGTTTAATTATTTGCTGGTTTAGGACATTTTTACCTGTGTCTGCATGGGTGAGTTTTGAGGTTGGTTTCAGAAACATGCACAGTAGTCTGATTATATTATACCTTAAAGGAACTGTATGTAGCCTGCATTCTTACAGTTTTCTAAAAGGTATATGGACAGGCCGTGTCTCATGTGAAAGCTTTCAAAATTCATTCACTGAGCTGCAGAAGTTGCACTGGCACTGATCAATGATTGGCTGCAAGTGCTGGAGTTTAGATAGTGAGAATTCAGATCAGAGAGAATGTTTTTAGGTTGTAACCAAATGGAATTCAGCATTGAAAGTTTGAACCCAAATGAGAGACTCGTGTGATGTTTTTGTGCTTTCTGATTGGATAATCGTCTGTACAACCAAGTTATAATTTTGGTTCTCAAATGTTTTATAATTAAGAATAAATCTGCATTAGAGTTATCAGTAAAAGCTATACAGTGGTCCCTCGCTATATTGTGGTTCACCTTTCGCGGTCTCGCTGTTTCACTGATTTTTTTATTATTTTTTTTATTTTATTTATTTTTTTTGTGTGCAATTTTGCTTGCTTTTTTTTTTTTTTTTTTTACAGCATATGTGTTCTGCATCCTGATTGGCTAAGGAACTGTAGACCATTGTCACTCAGTCTCCTCCGTGCCGTGTGTCTCCTGCACAATACAGAATGCCTTCAAACCAAATTTACATAAATGTTCGATCGCAGTGTGACTCTGAAGTGCTGTATGTTTGCAAGTTTTTCTCCCCAACGCAACCCACGCTGTCAACAAATTTCAGAAAAACGCAAAAATGTTTCTCTGCACGGAGAGGCCGCCTCTGTGTGGATACCGCTGGAGCAGAGGAATATGTGAACAACGCATTTAAAGCAATCGTTGAGGAAGGGGGATTTAATATACAAAGGTTTGTACTTTGAGAGTGTTTAAACAAGAGAGAAACATGAGAAAATGTTAATGCCTGTGTGAGAAAAGTGTATAAAGTGTGTGGTGAGGGGTTTTATAGCCTTTAAAAACATATATAGTAATTGTAAGAAATAAAGCTGACTACTTTGCAGATTTCTCCTATTGCGGGTTATTTTTAGAATGTAGCCCCCAGGATAAATGAGGGACCATTGTGTTTGATTTGGACATATTTAGCCCCTATGTGGGGACACAGGTCAAGTAGATGGATTTGGAAATGAAAATGCTACATAAGGACACCTGTGAGTTTTTAACCATTCTGTTTCATTAATCCTATATATGAGGTTCTCTCCCTCATAAACACCCAGTTTGAAATTGTCCAGATTTGTGGCATCAAGGGTAAATGTGGATTTCCCCTGCTCTGGTTTTATGTCCATATCATCGGAAGACTTATTCTGAGCATTTCTGCGATCAAATTATGTTCATTATTAGCATGTGAGGATCATGTTGATTAATTGTTAGCTTTTATCATAATAGTTAGTAATATTGCTGCTACTGCTACCAAATGCAGATGTGAGATGAGACTACGTGTGCTTTGAATACATAGGCATAATTTTCTAGTTCTAAGATGAGATTCCAAAGCAAAGGTACTCAAGAGCATGTTTAAAGGCAAACAGTACAAATAATGCATTATATTGGATTTTTTCAAGGTAGAGTTTTGATATCAATATTTTATATAAAAAGGAATACAGGTTTTATTTGTGTACTTGTCTTGCAAACAGATAATACACTTACCTCTACACTGAAAGCATCTGCCTGTCCATCTGGCTCATGCAGTCTGGTCTGGTGTGTTTGAACATTTTGGGAGAGAAGGATGTGGCCTCAGAGTGAACCCGGGGAGCAGAAAACAGATTTTTAAAACAGCATTAGGCTTTACCACTCAGGGCTTACATCGAGCTAAATCCCGTCCCATAATATTTTAGTTACATTGCAGCATCAAAACTGAAATCAGAAGACAAGATGAATGCATGCTATAAATGTGAGTGCAGCACATTAGAATCATAAATTCTTCATGCCAGCAGGTTAAGGCCATACCACCTTGAGGATGTCAGTAAACATTTTCCACAGTATTTATTTTATTTTTATGTATTTGTTTATTTGAATAGGGACAATGCACATTCATCAAGATTTCTGTAAATGCGGCAGTATTAGCTATACAGCTAGTTTCCAACTGCAGTCCCTAAGGCAAGATGTAAAATGCCACCACACATAAAAATACAAAGTTAGTATAAATAGTTTGGTTAAAATGTTCTAAAAGTTAGTGCAGGTAAGCAGGAAATTTGTAAAACACTGTGACAAAGACAGACAAAATCTACAGACATAACACACAACAGATGAGGCCGGCAGCACATGGCAGCGCAATTTCACATTTGGTGATCACAGGCTTGATTCAGAAGTAAAATTATTTTTTTTTTACCATTATTTTAAAAGTCCTGAGTGACTCCACACGTCTGATGTGAGGCGGGACAGTGTTCCAAAACTGGACCGCTCGAATTGAGAAGGCAGCTTGGCTAAATGAGCTTTTTCTCAGAGGCACAACTAGATTGTTTGAGGCAGCAGCGCTGGTGTTTCTACCACTCTGTGTAAAAAATGTAGAGAGAGGAGGAGGAGCAAGGCCATGGAGAATTTTGAAGACCAAGTTAGCATCCTGAAATTTTACAAGGTTGTCCCAATTTAAAAGTTTATGTTTGCTCAAGACTTTACAATGGTGATGGCGAAAAGATTTCATATGCAGGAATTTGAGAACCTGTTTATAATAATCCGACTGGATTGGTTTCATTGTCGTCTTGCAGCCCTGGGACCAGGAGGTGACACAGTAGGTCAGGTGTGGCATTATCATTGCATTAAAAAATAAATTTGCAGCTTCTTGGTTTAGATTATGCCTGATATGTCTAAAATTTGCTATATTTAGTTTCACTGTTTGTGTGGCTTTCTTTATATGTTGTTTAAAGGTAAGGTTTGAATCTAACCCAACACCCAAATATTTATACTGTGTCACGATGCTTATTTTTTCCACCCACAATAAAATGCATTCAGTTTTTTTTTAACATTTAGATGAAGACATGATCCAGTCAGCCAATTTGAAATGTGGAACACAGTTTCAGACAGTTTTTTAGCAGTGTCATCTTTGTTTTTTCCATGTACATAGATCACAGTGTCGTCTGCGTACATTTGTACCTCACATCCAGTGCACACTGGCAAATCATTGATGTAAAGACTGAACAGAATCGGTCCCAGGATAGATCCCTGGGGGACTCCAACATTGTATGCCAGATGAGACAACAATGTGTTATTAACTTTAACTGCTTGTGTTCTATGTTGTAAATAAGATTTGATCCAATTTAGAGCATCTGGTGAGAAGTTAAATTGTGCTAATTTTGAGATGAGAATTTTGTGATTAATAGTGTCAAATGCCTTTTTCAAGTCAAGGAAAATGGCACCGACCACACCCCCTTTGTCCATTTTAGATTTTACACTTTCAATGAAAAAGCAGGTAGCCGTGTCGGTGGAATGATTGGCTCTAAAGCCAAACTGCACGGGGTGCAGTCTGTACGGTGAGTTGTTGAGATGACACAAAAGTTGGTCTGCGACACACCTCTCAGCTATTTTCTATTTTTCAGTGTGGCATTAAACATACATATCTCCATAAACACAAGCAGGGGAGAGGCTAAAGAGAGAAGAAATTCAAGGATTTTTCTAACAATTAATTCACCTGTAGCTGAATACATGCAAGACAGATTTAATACCATGGTGTGGAAAATTTCACAGAAAAGAAGACAAGCAGATATCGGTCCCTCCACATAAAAGGTGTCACACTTGTTTAAAAAAAAGTTTTATCACCAAGAAGTTGCACAGAAGGAGGGAATTTGATGGAAAAAAAATATTGTAAGAACTGAGTTGGTATTACAACTTCTATGGGGTATTAGTTGTTAACACATAACATATTTAAATCCCCATTTCATTGTTTTGAAATTGCTTAATTCATCAAAAAAAATTATATGTAACATTGTTTCAGCTCCTCTTGCTAAGTCTCTCCCCTTTCAGAGTATTAACACACACAACATTATAACATGACAGAAAGCTCCAAAAAGTCATTTTTGCATAATTCCCCCAATTTAAAAAGTTTACTTAAAGTATGTATAAGAAAATACAACTTTTCTGAGCAACAGACAAAATTACCCTCAGTTGCAGCTCGTTTGCGAGTACGAATGGGTCTGGAAACAAACTATTGGATGATTCACTCTACTTTGACAGTGCACCTTTACCAACTTGTCTCCCAGTGTTTACGCTTCCAATAATGTCATTCAATAAATCACCTTCCCTGCAGTAATACCCCAATTTACTTGATAAAATGTACTCTGGGATGTATGGGCATCTGATTCCAAAAAACTTCCCCTGTCCGGGCCAAACCTCAGATGGTAGGAGATTGGCAAAAGTTTTGCCTCATCATGGTCATGTCTCCTCAGGCCCAGCTGTCTACACAAAGAATATAAGACAAGCAATGTCATCTCAAAAACACTAGGGCAGTACAAAAGTGTGTGTGGAGAAAGTGTTGCAAATATCTGCAACACTTTATAATAACTAGACAGTAGTGTAAATAATGATAATAATGATAATAATAATAAGAATGGTAATAATAATAACAATAATCATAATCATAATAATAATCATAATAAAAGTATAAACAGATGATTCAGTAGGAATGAGTCAGGGTTAGTAACTACATGATCAATACTGTAACTAACTTTTAACCCTAACCCTTAATTTGCTTCAGCTTGTCTCAACTGTCATGTAATTACTTTGCCTGGAATGTTTCATAGTATGCCATTATCGTCACGGATACCAGGCTACGTCACAGGTCAGATATATGGAAAGGCAAGGCCACAGTAAGAATGCATGATTTTCAGTGTCTTTTCGAGCAGGTTTAATAGCATACTATGAAACATTCCAGGTAAAGCAATTGCATCTTCATGAGAGCTTATACCCTCCATCATAAAAGTTACGCAGTACAGCATCCAATGTTCTTCACACGTTTGACAAGCCTGCCAAAGAACAACAATTTACACAGCATCGATTCCCTCCCCACACGTGGCTAACTCATATTACTCAATATTAAATTAATATTTGACATATGCTTGGACGTGCATTCACTCCTTTTAGATCTGCAACAACGGCAAACTGTTTTATTGTTTTGGTCTGGTATGTTATATACAAAGCATAGCCTGTATACATAAGTGGACTAAGTGATGGACCATTTAGCTTAAGTTAAATGAAGATCATTTAGGCTAGCAGTAATAGGGATGAATTCTAAATATGGTACTTGGCTCCACCAAGTACCATATTTAGAATTGCGACTGTGAGTATCATAGCCACCAAAGGGCCAATCCGGATCCGGTATGTTGAAGGTAACACCCCTTCCTGCCCGCACCACTGGTTTAGCAGGGAGCGGGCACTTAGCAACGCTTTCAATCCAGGAGCCACTTTATGGAAAGAAGGCGCCTGACTTGTCTGTTATTAATGTTCATATCTAAATTATCTTGACAGAATAGCAAAATAAAATTACCAGGATCATGTAGAGCGGGTTATTATGAACATTTTAAGACCAAAATGACAGGGCTAACAGCAGCAGTTACGAAAAGAGGAGCACCAGTTTCTCAATAGAAAGTGAATTGGAGCCAGAGTCGGTGGAGCAAGAAGCATGCCCATGTTTGCTTCCCATTTGCAATGCGACGACTAGCAGGTTAGTTATGTCCATTTAAATATACAGTCTATGATTGAAAGTGAAAACTACACTAACTTCAATGCTTATTTGTGCTGCAGAAAGCATATAACTTGTCAGTTCATTTCCTAGCATATCTTAAAATGAAATGTTCAACATAAATAAAATGTCACTTATCTATGTTTGCCATATAACTGTGGTTTTATATATATATGATAGCTGTTTTTCTCAGCAACTTTAACTGCAAAAAAATGCTAATGCCAAATTACTAGACACCTCTGAATTTCTCATAGCTCCACGTTCGCATCTTTTCTTTAGACAATCTTTTTTAGCTTTCTACCATGATATGACATTGTTCACTCATAAAAACATGTCTGAAGTGGTTTTCTGAATCATTTGCTTTAAGTAAAGTTGCGATCTCTTACAGGCACTAACACACCAGCCCTCTCCTCGCAGAAGAAACAAAACTGAAACAAACTTTTTACTGTGTTGTTTTTGGAAAATATAGCCTGTAAAACCAACAAAAGGTAACATGATGATCTTAATATGCTAAGTGTTAGCAGTTAAAACCCCATAGAAGTAAAACATCTCTTCTTTAACCTGTGGATTGGGAATCATGGAAATCAGCATCTGAATTCTAGCAGTTCAAATATTACATGACATATCCTGTTATCCCCAATTTCCCTTTGTTTTGAGTTGGATTGTGGAGCAGTATAGTGCAGCTTTAAACTAATACAAGAGCTCATGCTACAGCATTACCTTTAAGCCACAGAGAATCCCTTTAATGAGCTTTAATGGATGTCTTCAAATGCCATGATCCCCACGCCATGGATCGGATCTGCAAACCTCTTAAGTTGACTCTCTCTGCACACTAGGTAGGGCAGATGTATAGGTAGAGACAAATGACTTAGTGGCCTGTATTGGCTTCATTGTGGAGGGATCGCAGACTTGTATTTGATTGGATTGAGGTAAATGGAGGGTGTAAGTGCCCTGAGCAGTGGATACAGCCGACAGCGTGGCAGAGGGGAACAGCATTCAGATCACACCTGGGCCTAAGCAACAAAGAACTAAAAAGGAAACAATAGATAGAACCTGTATGTGCTGTGTCCTACAAAGTACACAGCAAATTTGAATGTAAAAAGGAAGAAAAGTCAACAATGATATTAAAGAAAGCATAGAACTGAAGGATGCATGTTAAATTATCATTATTGCCAATAGTTAAGAGAGGCAGATTATTTTTTGAAATGTAATTCTTAACAACATCTGGTTGGGGCTCCACTATCTGTCTGTTTCTATTGCTTTGTCTGTTATATGGCACAGTATGGCATTACATTTACTTGTAATTGAATGAAGATAGATCTTGGGTCTGCCTGTGGTTTGGCAAGGGAAGGCAAGGCAAGTTCATTTGTATAGCACAATTCGTACACAAAGTAATTCAAAGTGCTTTACATAATAAGACAGACATTAAAATCTCAATACAAAACAAATCAAAACATAAATAATCATCATAATATTAACATTAAAAGAGGAGAGTGCAGAATAAAAACCTTTCAGTCATATGCACAGCTGAATACTGTTTTGAGCATGGATTTAAAGATTGTCAAAGTAGAGGCCTGTCTCACATCTTCAGGAAGACTGTTCCAGATTTTAGCTGCAGAAAACTGAAACTCTGATTCCTCATGTTTAGTCCTGACTCTGGGCAACAGTAGGAGGCCGGTCCCTGAAGTCCTCAAACTGTGAGATAGTCGGAGATGTACTTTGTTGCTTGGCCAGTGCTACACAAGCACGGCTGTCTGAGTCTATTCTCTCAGCAACAGGAGCCAGTGCAGAGATCTGAGCCACAGGACTTAAGTTCTCGTACTTCCTGGTTCTTGTCAGGACCAGAGCAGCAGCGTTTTGGATGTACTGCAGCTGTCTTGATGGTCATTTGGAGAGGCCAGTGAGCAGGTCGTTACAGTAGTCTAACCTACTGGAGACAAATGCAGGGATAAATTTCCCCAAGTCTGGTTTTGACAGTGTACCTTTGATTTTTGGCAGTGTTTTTGAATGTAAAAACCTGCAGATCTTATTGATTTGATGTGGCTGTTAAATTTCAAATCTGAGTCCATTATTACCCCTAGATTTCTGACTCATTGTCTTTGTTTCTGTGGGCCAAAGGCTATGACTTCAGTCTTGTCTGAGTGTCCAAATGTCCAAATTCACCTGCTGCCGGTGAGACCTAGAGTGAGTGTCTTTGTGATTGAACAAAAGGGGTCCCAGGATTTACCCCTGGGGCACCCCACAGGTCAGGGCTATTTTATCTAAGACGCATTTTACAATTTCAATAAAGTACTTCCTGTTTCATATATAGGGTTTGAACCAGTTTCTAGCAGGATCAGAGATGCCCACCCAGTCCTCTAGTCACTGTAAAAGGATAATCAGAACTGCTTTTCTTCAGAGGAGGCTTGATAACTGCAGTTTTCAAAGCTCTTGGGAATATTTCAGATTGAAGTGACATGTTAAAAATGCAAGCAAATGGTGATGGCAAACTGCTGAGCACAGAGTTTAGTATGTAGATAAACTCAGTTCTGACAAAACCGTCCAAGAGATAATCATCAGTCTGAGTCACTTTCCACCTGTAACTAACTGTCTAAGTGGCAGAGTGTCAGATTGTAGAGCAAATGTCCATTCTTGTAGCTCATTAATTTGTTGTTGGTAATTCCGGCAGAGTTCAGAGAAAGAGTTCTGTAAGTTTTGTGAGCTTTGAGAAATGATGGCAAAAGCAATAATTGGCAAGGCGCAGGCAGTTTCATCATTTGCCGTTTATTCAGGCATCATTGAAGTCAAAAGCATCACTGTCTCCCATGACTGTCTCCTCATGACTGTCTCCTATCTTTACATTGTTACTTAAATACTTGTGCTTGGTTAGTGATTAGCTCGACACATACAGCTTACCAAACCTTATCTGTGTTTAGCGGAGCCAAACGTATGGAAAACAGGTACAAAGGTCACTTGCATCAACTTGAAACATACAGACTATTGCAGAATATAAGCTGAGTTAGCTGGAAAATGTGCAGCTGTACATGTTAACTGCGACAGTGTGTAAAAACACGTATTTATCTGATCCTAAATTCAGAGTCCGCATGCCATGTTGGAGGACATACAAACTTAAATTCAGAGTATGATTTATTCGTGCTACATAAATTGATAAGTCCACAGTTTCTTCCCCTATACATATCACTAACTCGTCAGATAACTAGTTAAAAATGTAAAAATGGCTTAAAAGTCTTGATTTATTAACTAGACAAATTGTCCAGCACTAGAACAGGTAAAATTATTTAAAAAGCAAAGTAAAGAAGGAAGCAGCAGGAGCAAGCAATGATTGCGTCTGCACTCTTCAAATGCAGGTTGTGTGGGGGATTGGGCAGTTGTGGATTACTTTTTGTATGAAAAGCACTTAATAAATCAGGTTTGATTGGTTGATTGAAAAAATACTTAGCTTGGTGGTGTCACAACATTGTCTCCTTGAATTTAATGTCCTCCTGTGGAGCATTCCCGGCAAAGCAATAAGATCTCCATATGACAAGCAGATGGCATACCTTCCACTCGAAAAAAGCAGCATGGAAAACAAATTAACCCAAAGCATTCAATTAAAGAAACGTAACTCTTAAAAACTAAACTCTTTGGAAATAATTCAGTAACGTAAATGAAAAGCATTGTTGACACCAGAGCAGTTTGTTTTTTTCTTTTTTTTTTCTCATTACCAATAAAAACAAAACGATTTATTTGGAAAGTGGCTTGTTTTTTCATTCATTTTTTTTTTTTTAACAATTCTGAGATTTTACTTCTGATTGTGTCCACAGGTTTGTCTTCCTGGCCCCAACCTTGACATGTCATGTACTCCCCAAAGCAAAATGACCGAAGCAGATGTCACTGAATGTAAATGGGGATGATTTGTAAATTAGATATTCAGTTCACATTTTAAACAGGTGGATTAACAACTGAGAGAATGTTGAAATATACACTATCAAACTAATAAAACAATTACATTAACTTAATCTTTGCAGATGTGTATACAAGGTCAACAAGTTTTGTACTGAAAAGGATCCCAAGGTCAGGGTATGTTTTGCAAATGCCGTTATGGTATCCAAAAAGTACATCTCTGAAATACTTCCTGTTGTTAAGTCCGTGGACAAGATTAATTTCTTATTTTGTAGTATTATGTTGCAGTATTTCACACTATATAACTAGAAATGTATACAAAAGTCAAAATTTGAATTGTCAGTGAGCAAAATTTACAAACTAGGATTGTTCTTTGGCAATATGGTGAAACATAAGGCAATTAATAATACAGTAAAAATTGTAAAATATAAAAGATGGACATCTAGTAAAAAATAAATTAGTCCTAACTTCAAAGCATACAGAATGCCACTTTTGTGTAGGGTGCATCGAGCAATGGCTGTAATACAGAAATTGCAAGTTTAATTAGAGAAAGAAATGCTGCATGAAATTTGCACACACCAGTACATCAGATTTGTATTTGGATTTTTCATTTCATAAAAAAACAAAAAAAAACAAAAAAAAAAATCAAAAAACAGAATAGAATAGAATAGAATAGAATAGAACTTTATCAATAATTCAAAAGGCAAAAACTTCTTACTTCATGTTTGCAAAGAGTCATGAAAATCAGGCAATATTCTGGAGGACAGTAAGACCCCTCTCAGAACCTAGTATTCATACATTACCAACTGATATTTTATTGGATTCAGCTATCCTCTAAAGAAGAAATATGTGATGCTTTTAATAGGCATTTTATGTCTGCATTTGATGTTTTGGATAATAAGGTGATCCTTCTGATCTTGATTATGTCTAATCTGAACCTCTGGCAGATAGCAGTCAGCGTTTCTCCTCAAGACCTTTCACTTACCTGGAGATCTTAAATGCATTCTGCTCCATAGACCCAAAATCTTCTATTACTAGCTGCGCCGTATGTAATTCAACTTCTATTACATATTTTGAATGTGTCAATTCCAATGACAGTTATAGCAGAATTATGGAAAACAGTGCAAGTTCTGTCCTTACATAAAGGTGGGACAGCAAAAAAATATAAATATTAATGATAGTAGATAGTAATAGTAAATAGTTAAAATTGATTTAAATAAATGCGCCATTTTAAAGTCTTATTGATCGGGGTTTCAGATAAGGGCATAGTACTCTCACTGCAACCATGAAATAAATGTTTTAAATTACATTTTCATAGCCCTAGATGACAGACAAGACAGATGACAGACACTGTTTATTGATTTAAGTAAAACTTTTGATTCTGTAGATCTTAAAATTCTCTTGAAGAGTATGCAACATATTGGATTTGACAATGTTACATATAATTGGTTCCAAAATTATCTTTCAAACTGAACTCAGGCAGTAGTAGCTGAAGGGTTTCAGTCAAATTTTCAAACTTTAAGCAACGGAGTGTCCCAAGGCTCAATTTTAGGCCCACTACTTTTTACTGTATTTATGAATTCTATTGGTTGCAATTTAACAGAAAGCCTCATACATTTATATGCAAATGATGTTTTGTATGCAACTGCTCCCTCTGCTGATCACGTGATTTAAAAACTGCAAAGATTTTAAGGAAATCAAAAATCTTAGTTTTATTTGAATTCAATAATAATTTAAGTATATGATTTCCTCTAAAAAAAAAAAAACAAAAAAAAAAAAACATGTAAGTAATGTGCAGGCTACACATCTTTATGCACTAAGTGGTACATTGATTAAAGGAGTCATGACCTATAAATCTTGGGTTTTGGTTTGTCGAAAACATATCCAATAAAATACACATCTCTGAATTATGTAACAGTTTAGAGGTCGAAATAAGTCTGCTGCATTCTGTCTGCATCTAATTAAAACACATTTTATTAGCTGATAATCAGAAAGTTTGCATAAGCATGCTACTTGTTGTTAGCTTTACAGTCTCTGTGACCTGTGAAAAAGGATAATAAACTCTCTGAGGTGGATTATAAAGATGAGTGAGGAATAACTTTGGACCACTGCAAACTGTTTAAAATAGATTCATTCTATTTTTCATGTTTAAGATAGTAGAAATCTGATACATTAATATGAGCAAAACCACATTTCCATGTTCCACTGTGCTGAGTGGTAAGGACTTTAAACCTCAATATCTCAGAACTACCCAGAACACATTTAGGACCTAATAATTCTAAGGACAATTTGTGTATTTCAAAACCCAATGTTACTGAGGTCATACAAAACCAAAAATAAATTACATATTCGATTTCCCTCTGATTGTCTGTTCAGTTACACACTATTCCTTGTCTGGCTATCATTACCAGCCTGATTAAAGAGACGGCTTTAGTCTAGCCACCAATTTGCCAGCAGCCTCTGAACAGTGTGTTAACAGGAGCACCTAGGGACATCATTATTTATTGAAATCCCTGTATTTAAAAAAAAACTACAACAAATGATCTCTGTTTTGTTAGATCTGAAAATGGCTATTGCTAACATGCATTTTAACAAGTGGCTGCTGGCTAACCTTTTTAATTATGAATGGTTTTGCACTGTCTGGATCATTTAAACGGTGTGATCTAAAAATTATTAAGTACTCAATCAAGTCGTGCCATTGCTGCGTTTTGTGTAGTACTGGTGATTTGAGTGGTGATTTTGTCAAAGTTCCCAAATAAGCAAGTACTACAGAGGTAAGACAGTGTATAAAAGATTTATTGACAAGGTGCATAAGGCATGCTTTGGAGACTTTGAAATCTGAGTGTTGAAAATAATGGAAAATGCGTTTGTTAGTCCGGTAAAACGGTTGATGTAAATGTGGGTCGAGTATGCAAAAACATTTTTCAAAATGTCTGTTTCTCTATAAACAGCAATTTGTCTCACTTATTACCGAATATTTCACAAACTAAACAGATTAAAATGCCAACAGTTGAATATGAAACAAAACACAACAAAAAAGCACTAGCGCCAAAGTAAAGAAGGTTTTTCTTTTTCTTTTTTTTTTTTTCTTTTTTTTTTTTATTCATCATGGTTTTACACAAGACATCATTCTTGTTTCATACTATGTCTGAAGTAGTTAAATGTATATAAAAAGCCTTGCTCGCCAATGGTAACCTAATTATTTTTTGCATAATGCTCACCAAATGACAGCAGTATGCTTCTGATATTTGCAATTGCACATCACTATTTAAAGCTGCACTAAACACCAAATTCACTCATTTTTGTACTAAACTGTATAAATGGGTCTTATATACGCCATACTATACATTCTTGGAAAATTTTGGACCAAACATGTTAAAATACGGGCTTTAGAGTCAAAAAACAGCATCTATAGTGCCTCTCTGACATTCCTGTAGCCAGCACATATGAATTTCACTGTTGAACATTTGAATGCACTTCACACTATTTTGACCAAGACCACATCACTGCTTTGGTTGGGTGGAGGGCTAAAGAACAGCCACTAACACACACGACCACAGTTCAGACACACTGTCCCCCGGAAGCGCGCAATTTGTTGTCGTGAAAATGGTGGAGATGGATCTTGGTTGTGGATAATTTAACATAAAGATAGCAGCAGATTACAGTCAATGTTCTTCTGCTGCTGGAGTTTGCTATTCAAGCCGGGGTCACTTTTCCGACTGAAACAAATTTGAAACTTGCTTCTCCCGCGGCTGTTTTGACGGGCCCTTCTCAGTGCCCAGTGCAGACTCAACAGCTTTGGACGGGGAAGAAACTGGAAGTGAGTGTGCTAAAAGCTAAATAATTTCAATGACTCACTATTATTGACAAAAGCCATTTGAAAGAACACAACGGTAAACTGCTGCTTTGGTAAAAGTTGTGCAACTTGCCATTAAGTGGAAGGCGTCTGTGCCCTGGTGCATTGAGAGAGATGTAAATCTTATCTTATCGACTGAAATGGGAAAGAAACCGTAGTGTTCAATGCCATCTAATGTTAAGCAGACAACACTTGATAAGGTGTGCAGAACAGTACAAAACTATGCAATATAAAATACAGACAAGAGGCTCAACCACTGTGGGCTCTCTCTCTCTGGGCTGTAATAGTGCTGTGGCATAATGCTGTGCCATCCCCTGATAATGCAGGGTTTGGGCTGGGGCAAGAATGTAGAGTTGTGGGAATAACAAAGTGTTATTGATTTAGATCATAAAGAAGTTCAGATAGTCCTTTATAAATGTGAATGTTGACAGTACATTGTAGGACTGAGGACTATTTTTTATCTCTTTTTCTATCTAACTTGTTTTTTTTTGTTTGAATCTTTAGACTACAGATGGCTTCTCATATCAAAGTTCAACAGGAAAGTAGGTATTTAGGCAGTCTTTCAAGTAGTCCCTTATAAATACATTTTATACAGTGTTGTTCTCTTCTGATAGATAGTGATTGCCAACCTACCTGTTCATAGAGTGTACAGTAATGGGTTTTCACCTGTTATAAAATGAAGGGCTGAGTTAAAGACCGTGTCTAAGAAAGGTTGCATAAATAATAAATTTTCTTTAATTTAGTGGGATCTAAGACTTCTGTCTATAATAAAATGATCATTTTGATTTGAATTTTGGATTTCATTAAAATGTTGCTGCAGTGTTAAAATTGTTAAAATTATTAACAGAGGGAACACTTGCATACAAAACAGCATCATCTGCATATAAATGTATGAGGCTTTCTCTTAAATTGCAACCAATAGATTTCAAATATTTAGTAAAAAGTAGCGGGGCCAAAATTGAGCCTTGGGGAACTCCTTTAGCTACTTCAGCTACTAGTTTAGTTTTAGTTTAGTGTAGTTTATTTATTTGAAGGACAATGTGCAGTTACATTAAAAAGATGGCTACACCAGATTTAGCACAAAGCTACTTTCCACTACCTGCGTTCTGTTTGAAAGATAATCGTGGAACCAATTATATGTAGCATTGTCAAATCTAATATATTTTACACGCTTCAAGAGTATGTTATGGTCTACTGAATCAAAAGCTTTAGTTAAATCAATAAACAGTGCTGCACAGTCTTGTCTGTCATCTAAGTCAGTGAAAATGTGATAAAAAAAAAAAAGTGGTTACAGTGACAGTACTCTGCCCTTTTCACACCCAATTGATAAGACTTCAAAATTGAGCATTTATTTAAATAAATTGTAGCTTGATTTGCAACTAACTTTTCTAAAACTTTAGCAAGACAAGGCAATTGAGATCTTGGCTTGAAATTATCTACATATATATATATATATATATATTTTTTTTTTTGGCCCACCTTTATGTAAAAGCAACACATGAGCCATTTTCCATAGTACTGGTATAACTGCCAGTTAAATTGACAAATTAAAAATATGTAACAGATGTTGAATTAAATATGCAGCTGGTAGTAAGAAAAGTTTCGGATCAAGGTCGTCAGCTCCTGTGGACTTCTTTGGGTGTATGGAGCAGAGTGCATTTAAGACCTCTATGTAAATGAAAGGGGAAAACTCTGACTGCTACCTGCCAGAGGTTCAGATTCAACATAATCAAGACCAAAAAGTCAAAATCAGCATTTGTTATCCAAAACATCACATGCAGACATAAAATGCCTATTAAAAGCATCCCATATTTCCTCTTCAGAATTACAGTACATTGGTTGGTAAAGTATGAATACTAGGTTCTGAGAGAGGGATCAGACTTATACGACTGTCTATTACCGCGGACATGAAGTAAGAAGTTTTTGCCTTTTTAACTGTTGATAAAGATCTATAAAAAAAATAAAATAAATAAATAAATAAAAAATACACATACACACACACACACACACACACACACACACACACATGTGTCTCTGTTTGTGCGTGTGTGTGTATATATATATATATATATATATATATATATATATATATATATATATATATATATATATATATATATATATATATCTCCACTACCTTTGGAGGTAGATGATCGAGCCAAGATCCTGTGGGACTTCCAGATACAGACTGACAGAATGGTGATGGCGAACCAACCGGACATAGTGGTGGTGGATAAACAACAGAGCAAAGCCGTTGTGGTGGACATTGCAGTACCAAGCGATGGGAACATCAGGAAAAAGGAGCATGAGAAACTAGAGAAATACCAGGGGCTCAAAGAAGAGCTGGAGAAAGCCTGGAAGGTGAAGGCCTCAGTGGTGCCCGTGGTCATCGGAGCACTAGGGGCAGTGACCCCCAAACTGGAGGAGTGGCTACAGCAGATCCCAGGAAAAACATCAGACATCTCAGTCCAGAAAAGCGCAGTACTAGGAACAGCAAAGATACTGCGCAGAACCCTCAAGCTCCCAGGCCTCTGGTAGAGGTCCCGAGCGTGGAAAAAGAGGGGATAAAGACCACCCGCGGAGGGTGAGGAGGAGATTTTTTATATATATATATATATATATATATATATATATATATATATATATATATATATATATACACATACATACATACATGTATGATTCTTTTTTTTTTCAGCATTTCTTTCTCTAAATAAACAATTTCTTTGCTGAACCAATGATTGTTAGTTTTTCATTCTATTTTTATGTATTTATTTTCTTTTAGGTGATCCGGTGTCACTGTAATTCAGGTCAGAGATGAAGGCTTACTCATTGAAATGTTTATACAATCTTCTCACCTTTGCACACAGATGTGTCTTTTTAACTTTTGGATTTTGAATACACCCAAGTTGACAGTGGTCACTAAAATCCAGTGGGAAAACACAATTTGCCATTTAAATTATTTTGTTTGTTTAAGATTGTATCAATGGGTATGCCTTTATTTATTTATTTATTTCTAGAGTCAGATGGGAATAGAAATTAGTTGTGTGAGATTTGAAACTTTAAAAGACCGATTGCGTCGTTCAAAGTTTCAGACTCCTTCCCCAGGCAATTAAAATTAATTTATATTGCCCATTATTAGGACCTAGTAATTTTAAGAAAGAATTATGAATAGATCATTAAGAGCATTTTGGGGTGCTGAAGGAGCAAGATAAATAACAGCAATAGCCATTTGTTTTATTAGGATCATTTACACAGCTAACAGACAGAGACAGATATACAAAACATTTAGCAGAAGAATAGAAGGCCCACAGACGGGATCTTTAATATCAATGACACCACCTCCTCCTGTCTCAATGGAAAACAGACATTTTCAATACTGATTTGTATCACTTATTTTACTTGATAGCCTCCGGACACTGCCCACTTTGTTGCTGTTTTTGTAATTTGAATTTAGATAGCGTAAGCTCTGGCACAGATGTTTAGTTCACCTTTAATACAGGATCTCCAAACTATGAGCTGGGAGCCAAATGAGGCCCTCAGACAATTTTTTATTGGCCCTCAAACCTCCTGCTGAACCGGCTCAAATGATTAATTATTTATATCACTGTAACCTCAGTAACATCAAATTGCATTGTGAGACAGCCTTATTAAAGATATGTGGCCCTGTCAAAGCTATGTAAAATGAGTTTGGAATGAGTCACTGTGCTGAAAACCAGTCTTTGGCTCTCCGCTTTGAATATGTTTCACTATGGGGCAACGGTAGCTTAGTTGGTAGAGAGTTTGTCCACTGAGCCAGAGGTTGGTGGTTCAAATCCTGCTCTTGACATGGTTGAGCAGTCAGATCTGGTGACCCACAGGTGAGTGTTATTGTGTTCACTTAACAAACCTTGCCCCGTGGCGTACACTGGTGTGTGTTTCCTTGATGCTGGAAAAGTGCTATATAAAAGTGTGACCGTTTATGTAGCCCTCAGTGAAAAGAAGTAAGGACACCCCCACTCTAATGTAACTAAGATAATACTGAACAAGATATTTTTCTAATCTACTTCAACTATTGAACTTTACAGACCAGGCACGACTTCACTCCATCCACCTGTGCTTACACATATCCCTTCTCTATCCTGTTATATTGGAGTGTCATTTACTGCAAACAGGTATTTCTCTGTGTCAGGTTTGTTTATATAGCTCTCCTCTGAGGCCCTGCTCCTCATATTAACAGTCAATAGTTGCACAAGGGCAACAAGTGCAATTTATAGGCCTTGTTTCTGCTGATCCAGCTGGCCTGTCAAACCATCACTGTGGCTAGAAAAAGCACCACGCACCCCCATACGCCGCACCACAGAATCAAATCTATTCTTTCTTTCTCTTTTTTTAGACTGTTTTTTTGTGCTTATCCTCTCCATTCTCCCCACTCCTCAATACTCTTTCGTAATCTTGTTTTCCTCTTCTTCCCAGAGAGGCAAACCATATCAATCCTGGATTTGTGAGGAAAGCTGTCGTTCAAGGACCTTTTGACCCTGGTTTACCCAATAATCTGGAGCCTTACAGGGGGAAAAAAACAAAAAAAACAAAAAAACTGGGATTACTGCTGGCTGAGATGTGCTGGTAAACAATATGAACAGTTAAATCTGGATTGGATTAGCATTTTTTAATGACTGGAATTAAAGATTATACCAGTGTCATATTTAAAACAACACCCTGTAGAAAAAAAAAAACAAAAACAAAAAAAAAAACTAAGGAAGGTAAAAAGGTGAATAATCCAGTCCTCTCCTACTAGAAATACAAACGTAACTTTTTTAGCGTTGAAACACAACACACACACACACACACACACACACAAACACACACGCAAAACAAAACCTAAGAGGCTTAGGTATTATCATTGCCTGGATCCAGAATACACACTTCTCCAATACTTCACAAAGATGTTGAATCCGATCAACAGTTGCATCTCTGCATGATTGACAGGTGGATTAGCTGATCAGGGACACGCACGGTCCGTCCATATCAAAACAAATATGATTGCTTACAAAAAAAAAAAAAAAAAAAAAAAAAAAAAAGGAAAAATCACCGGGGACTGAAAAACATTTCTGATTTTTGCAAAAAAAAAAAAAAAAAAAAAATCATTGAGGGACGCACTAAACTGTTAATCAGAGGTGAAATTTGGTTTAGTTTGTACATGATGACTGACCAGGGAGCTCCTTCGTTTTACATGTGTCACTGAAATAAATAAATATGGTTGCACAGTCGTGTTTGAGTCTGGTTTGAGGGACCAGACAATACAGAGATATCATTCATATCATTCAATCTGTCCATTTGAATTATGATAATATACACACACAAAAGGCCCTGTGACAGCACTTTTCAAAACACTCTGTCACCTTTATATTTTGTGCTTTTTTTTTCATTCAAAATCAAATCACATACCGTATTTTCCAGACTATAAGTCGCTCTGGAGTATAAGTCACGTCAGCCAAAAATGCATGATAATGAAGAGAAAAAAAAAACATATATGGGCTGCACTGGACTATGAGTCACATTTTTTTTGGGGAGTTTTTTTTTTACAAAAATCCGACCCCGGCCAAACTATAAAAAAAAAGTGCAAACTACAACCCTACTTAAGTAGAAATATTTAAATACCCATAAAAAAAAAAAAAAACAGAGTAAAAATAAAAGTCTTCCACAAAAGTATTGTTAACTTGTTAAGTGTTAAATGTAGTGATGTTGATCAAAAATGATACATATTTTGGACAACAGTAGCAGTACGAATCGATTTTTAAATTTTTCTTATGAATTTTGAGCATTTATTTTTGTTTGCTCAAAGCCGAAGATTGAACTTAAAAACCTTTTAGTCAGGATGTTATCACAAACATGGTCAAAATAACCCCTCAAAACATATGAAAAGTACTTTTTACTTTTCAGCCCAGTTCATAAATGTAGTGGAACAGAAAGTACAGATACCTGCTCTCAATATAGTGAAATAAAAAGTAAAAGTGTGTACTGTAAAACTGCCTTAAGTAAGCACCTTGACGATAAATGGGCTACTGGAACAAGGCGAAGATGGGCGAGATGCGAGAACAAGGCTCTGTTGGAATGCTACTACTCCAGTGACCCTAGTCAGAGGGGTTACATGAAGAGGATGTGAGAAAATGGATACTTCAAAACCCGCAGTCCAAGTTTACGGCTAAGCAACTAGTAGCTCAGTGTTCCAATATGAGATATTGAGAAAAGTGCAGTACTAGGAACAGCAAAGATACTGCGCAGAACCCTCAAGCTCCCAGGCCTCTGGTAGAGGTCCCGAGCGTGGAAAAAGAGGGGGGATAAAAACCACCCGCGGAGGGTGAGGAGGATTATATATATATATTTGAGTACCTGAATGATCCTGGGAGCTATGTTGTCGGGGGCTTTATGCCCTGGTAGGGTCACCAATGGCAAATAGGTCCAGGGGGACGGGTCAGACAAAGAGCGGTTCAGAAGCCTTTTATGAAGACAATAAAATCAAGGCCAGTTACATCACCCGGACCGGCATCACCGGGCCTCACCCTAGAGCCAGGCCAGGCCCGGGCCTTTCCTCACGGGGCCTGGCCGGGCTCAGCCCCAAGGAGCGACGTGGGGCCGTCCTCACGTGGACCCACCACCCGCGGGAGGATCCATAAGGATCCTGGTCGTGGAACACCGGACAAGTTCTATACTCTCCATCGGGTGCTCGAGGGTTCATGGAAGCTTGCCCAACCGGGCCACATATGTTTTGTGGATCGGGAGAAGGCATTCGACCGTGTCCCTCGTGGTGTCCTTTGAGGGGTGCTCTGGGAGTATGGGGTCCGAGGCCCTTTGCTAAGGGCTGTCCAGTCCCTGTATGACCGGAGCAGGAGCGGTGTTCTCATTGCCGGTTTGCAGCTGAGTGTGAAGCGGCTGGGATGAGAATCAGCTCTTCCAAATCTGAGGCCATGGTTCTCGACCGGAAAAGGTGGTTTACCCTCTCC
Organism: Periophthalmus modestus; assembly: GCA_019594935.1. NCBI lineage: Eukaryota > Metazoa > Chordata > Actinopteri > Gobiiformes > Gobiidae > Periophthalmus > Periophthalmus modestus. Next base: position 12,561,432 of record JAIEZT010000054.1, read on the forward strand.
GGGGGTGGGTGGTGAGCCCTTGCCTCAAGTGGAGGAGAGTTCAAGTATCTCGGGGTCTTGTTCACGAGTGAGGGAAGGATGGAACGCGATATTGACAGGCGGATCGGTGTAGCGTCTGCAGTGATGCGGTCACTGTATCGGTCCATTGTGGTAAAGAAGGAGCTGAGTCGAAAGACAAAGCTCTCGATTTACCGGTCAATCTATGTTCCTACCCTCACCTATGGTCATGAGCTCTGGGTCATGACCGAAAGGACAAGATCGCGGATACAAGTGGCCGAAATGAGTTTTTTCCTCCGCAGAGTGGCTGGGTGCACCCTTAGAGACAGGGTGAGGGAGTTCAGTCACATGGGAGGAGCTCAGAGTAAGGCCGCTGTTCCTTCCCATCGAGAGGAACCAGCTGAGGTGGCTCGGGCATCTGCTCAGGATGCCTCCTGGACGCCTCCCTAGGGAGGTGTTCTGGGCATGTCCCACCGGGAGGAGGCCCCGGGGAAAGCCCAGGACACGCTGGAGGGACTATGTCTCTCGGCTGGCCTGGGAACGCCTTGGGGTCCCACCAGAGGAGCTGGAAGACGTGTCTGGGGTGTGGGAAGTCTGGGAGTCCCTCCTTAGACTGCTGCCCCCGCGACCCGGCCCCGGATAAGCGGAAGAAAATGGATGGATGGACATATATGTGTTGTTAATATAATGAATGATCAAAAACATGCATGTGTAGACTTACAAATAAATTTCAAAGCTATGGTCTGACAGTAAAGTATTTTCTAATAAGGCTACAACATGATATTCCTTGAGGCAAAGTACCATCCCATACATTTTATATGCCTCCAAAGACCCACTGCACACCATAGTCCGTAAGGTTAAGCAAAAAACTCTCCAAAACTCAAAGTAGTGGAACACAAAAGCAACCTGGGGGGACCAATAATGCTGTTTATTTCTGGTGGGCCTGACATGCATTCAAAGTAGTTCATATTCCTCTAGGCCTATAGCTTCAATATAAGTGTCACATTTCAATTTCACAGGCATTTTTTTCTAGCTGGCGCCACTGTAATGCATTATTTGAATCTTTTTCATCCACTGCATTATTAACATACAGTGTCTCTACAGAAGGAATGACTGAAATCTTGGTCACACTTGCCAGTACTGTTAGTTTCATTGGACTTAGAGTTGACATTTGGCGATGCAGTTAATATGCTTTATATTGTTAGTTGTATAGTTTTGTTACAATTGTATTTTTTATCCAAATACCACACAGGAGGGATAGTAGATACCTTAAAGGTCCTATACTCTTGTGAGCTTTAAGCCATATAATATCTATATGTATATATATATGTGTATATTAGAGTTTTATTTTTGAGTCTATTTCTTAAATTATTTCTAGCTATTTATCTATTATCTTGTTTTTATTATTTTCATGTAGGATTTTCCTTCTGTTCTCTATGTGCGGGTGCAATGCTGGAATTTCCCCACTGTGGGACTAATAAAGGCATATCTTATTTTATCTTATCTTATTGTTACCTGTTGTTGCCTTTTCCACAAAGTGGAAAAGAATGCTTTGTGTCTGAGAGAAGAACTCAGCCTAAATATGAGGGGTTTGCGTGTTAAACATGTGTTAAAGAAACAAAATACAACTCCAGGTATGTTTGTGGTGAGGAAACAACATTATAACATGAATCAGAAAATAGTGCATTAAGAGCCCTTTACTGCTGGTGGTTTGAGCTCTTCTTCCTACACTTCACTTCAGTGCAGCATGAAGCAAGGCAACTCATCCATCCATTTTTTTTTTTCCCGCTTGTCCAGCAGCAGTCTAAGCAGGGACTCCCAGCCAAGAGACATAGTTTCTCTAGCATGTCCTGGGTCTCCAAGGGGCATCCTCTAAATCCTCCTCCAAATAGGGGGGGATGCCCCGTGGAGGTGTTTCCTCAATAGAGAGGTGTCCAGGTGGCATCCAGAAGAGATGCCCGAGGCACCTCAGCTAGCTCCTTTGGACGTGGAGAAGCTCCTCCAAGCTACTCACCCTATCTCTAAGGAAATACTCAGCCACTCTGCGGAGGAAACTAATTCCAACCTCTTCTATCCGTGATCTTGTCCTCTTAGTCATTATCCAAAGCTCAAGACCATAAACACACAAGCTTGCCGCGTCTCCCCGTGGGTTCTTGGGTGCCAGAGCCCAAGGTGTGCATGGACATGAGGCAGACTATATCTAGTAGGTAATGCTCAACCTCCCGCATAAGCTCAGGTTCCTTCAACCCAGAGAGGTGACAGTTCCCAAAGCCAGTCTCCGTGTTCAGAGATACAGTTGTCTAGACTCCTGCTTTCGACTGCTGCTGCTCCGATCCCTCTGCCATGGCCCCTCACGGATCCTCCTGCAGGTGTTGGGTCCACAGTAGGATGGTCCCACGTTGCTCCTTTGGGGTACGCCTCACTGGGTCCCATGGGGAAAGGCCCGGCCACCAGATGTTCGCTGACAAACACCCACCCCAGGCCTGGCTCCAGGGTGGGGCCCTTCTGATGCCAATCCAGGTGACGTAACTGGTCATACTCTTCAACTCACCATAAGGGCTTTTCATCTAAGAAAAAGCACATGATTTGCTTAGAAAATAATGTCAATTTACATTATTTTCTAAGCAAAATTATACTGGACTTGCCACAAAAAATATATATATTTCTATGCTATGCCATGTGAAAAACAGAACTAGTTCATTTATATGCTTTGCCATGGTCCAAAGAGTTTATAAGCCCCCTTTTCAAAGTGGAGTTTTGCCGTAAAGTTGTGGCCAAACCTCCTTGTCAAAGCCTGATCTCGTCAGAGCTCAGAAGCTAAGAAAGGTCGGCCGGGTTAGTACTTGGATTGGAGACCGTTGGGAATTCTAGGTACCACAGTGAGGAGCCAGTGGCAAAAAAAAAAATAAAATAAAAATACAACAAAAAAAAATACCTGTTGCTGAGTCTTTAGGCAAGACACATTGCCACCCACATTGCCTAGTGAGATTGTGGTGTGTGCTCAAGTGTTGTGGTGGTAGTCTGGCAGGCCGATGGGGCAGATTCGTAGCATTGCTTCAGTCAGTCCACCCCAGGGCAGTTGTGGCTAAAATAGCAGCTTACCACTACGGCATGTGGAGTGAATGAATAATGTACAAAATTGTAAAGCAACTATGAGTGTCAAAAAAAGAGGTATATAAGACTAATGCATTATTATTATGAAAGCTAACAACAACTAGCATGCTTACATGCACTTCCTCATTCTCAGACAATAAAACATTGTATAATTAGATGCAGACAGCACACAGTGGACTTTATTTGACCTCAAGAGCTACTTATTCAATGTGTCTGTACTGGGGCATGGCAACTTTGACTAGCTATGGACAAAAAAACATACTGACTGATAGCATGGTACCTACAACATTACAGCTAACCTTTGAATGAAAAACCCACTGTCTAAAATAGTCCCCTGGATGCTCCCTCTCCTCTTGCAAGACAAGCATAATAAAGTGCAATGGGATTTTCAAGTCATCCAGCTCTGATAAGTCAAACAGATATGGGCCCTGGCTGCAGTCTATGGGGGCCGGTCGGAGCCTACCTGTTTGTATCAAGCCTCCACTGTCAATAACCACAGTGATTTGATCTCTGCCTGAGGTCCTCTGATAATTACACTGGGCTCGTGTCAATGCGGATCCATCTATGTGCATGCTCCACAGTGCACAAAAGCCTTCCTTTAATCTTTACGGGTTGAGAGCCTTCGACTTGTTAGCGATGTGTGCGAAAACCAAGTCGTTTCCTTATCCCTCGGCTAATCGTTAGGGGACATTAGCGTTGTAGCTTGGATGCCGTGTATGCGTGTGTGAGAATGGGTTTTGTGTGGGAGAAAAATGGCAGTTAAATGAACATGGGATGGAGCCTTTACCATAACAAATGAGCCAAGCCTGACAATGGCGTTCCAAGGACATGACAGGTCATCGATTATGAAGGAAAACATTTTAGGTTGGTGAAGAGATGCGATCAGTCACTCCATCTTTTGGACGTCGGGTTTATTAATAGGGCTTAGATCAAGGGCAGATGTGTTGGGGAAAATGGGTGGTTGTAAGGGCAAAATGAGTATTGAGTGCAGCATAGAATGGAGCATCTTAAGCCTTCAGTGACTATCAGGCTATAGGATCCTGCTGAGAAAGTTACTTTTGCATGAGATTTAAACATAATAAATTGGAATCGTAATTAAATCAGTCTAACGCTAGAGAAGACTTACCTGGCAAAAGAAAGACCGATATTACAGATAAGGTTAGCTCGGCAGAAGAATTTTGAAAGGGCATCTGTTGCATTTTTATTTTATTTTTTTTAATAGATTTATTTTTTTCACACCAAGATTTTGTATGTTTTCATACCTGATTTTGACTGCTCATTAGTGGTCTTCCTCAGAGTGGTCACATGTAGGTCTATCATGAATTACTATATCGACTTATCAATCAAAAAATGCTAGCTGGTCATTATATTTTGGAGCTGACACTGTATATTTAAATATTTGTTGTTCTGGCATTATTGTTTTGTGTCAGTAGCATAAAGTACTCTGCCCTGGCCAAAACAAAAAAGTCACCCGAAAAAAAAAAAAGGTCCCACACTCAAATATTTCATCAGGCCACCTTTAACTTTGATTACGGCACACATTTGCTGTGGCATTGTTTCGATAAGCTTCTGCAATATCACAAGATTTATTTCCATCCAGTGTTTGGATACATTTTTCACCAAGATGTTGCTTGATGATGGTCGAGTCTGACCGCTGCACAAAGCCTTCTCCAGCACATCCCAAAAATTCTCAACGGGGTTAAGGTCTTTACTCTGTGGTGGCCAGTCCATGTGTGAAATGATGTCTCATGCTCCCTGAACCATTCTTTCACAATTTGAGCCCCGATAATCCTGGCATTGTCATCTCTTTAGTATGCCCAGGTGGTGACTTTTTTTTTTTTTTTTTTGGCCAGGCAGTGTAGTTCCAATATTATCGTTTATCGCCGTATATCTGTGTAGCAATATATCGCCCTTCAAAATATGGGTATTGCAACAGGTTTGGTCACATGACGTTGTGATGCTGTGACTTTTCCAGTCAGCTGATTTAAATGTGGACGACTGCGCCATCTGCGGTCCGACTTCTTCCCAGGTGTGTGAGAGTAAAAAGAAAGAAATAATCTATTAAAACAAGGAACAGAACAGATAAACCTCACTGGACTGGCATCTCTTGCAATCGTTCAATAAGTGGAGTTTTAGCGAAGCAGCTAATGAGTTAAACAACAACAATATTAAAACAATGTAGACATAACTTCCTTTTTTTTTTTTTTTTTTAACCATCGCCACTGTGTTAATAAAATGTTATTAATCAAAAACACACTTTCTTCTCCGTATCCAATGTTCTGTAGACACAACGAATCAACGGGAGCCGTGCAAGATGGATTATGATGATTTAAGAATCTAGCAGGCAATGCAAGGTTATGGGGAAGAGAGAAAAAAATTTGTCTTGTTATGCAATGTGTTGACATATCTGCAAATGTGCAAATTGACACTCCATGTGCGAAGTGTGTGAAAAGCATTTGTACGCTCATAAGTACACCCATCAACATTACAGTTGGATGTTAGTCACATAACCAAACAAGTGATAATGTCTTGTTTTTTTGTGTGTCTTATCGGCTTCATAAATGTAGGATGGTAAAAAAAAAGTTATTCTAGTCAAACCTGACTCACGTGAGCTTTTAGTCCTGCCAGAACATTGCTACTTCTTTCAAAAGCATAGTTTAAAGTTTGGTTTTGTTTCATTCTTCATTATTCCTTTCAGTAATCTTGCATTATTGGGCTGTCTACATGTCCAAAGCTCAAAATGTTCTCTTCCATCTTGTAATGTCATGAAGTGGTAGTTGTCAATGTAACTGCCTCTTTTTACCTTTTGTTTATTAGAAATTGTCGATTCCAGGATTGGAATGATCGAAATGATTTTAGTGAAGGTGTATGGAGTTTAAAAACACAATGGAGCCAACTTCCTGTATTATAACACACGATATCACAAGGTGGAACAGAGTGTTTTCTCTCTGAAAGAACTCATGAATGACACAGAACACAACTCTGGGTGTGTTTTTTTTTGATGAGGAAACAACATTGATCAGAAAAATCGCGCAAACTGGGCCCTTCAAATACAGCTGGGGGACTATGAGACAGACTGTAAAGCAGTTCGAGATCTGGATCAGACTTCATTCTGGTCAAAAGTCGGTAAAATGTTTAGCCGTGGGACACAACTGATCAGAGCTGGGATTAAACCACCATCCGTCCATTTATTTTCCCACTACTTGCACACTTTCCTTATCAAATTTGAACCCAGATTTCAAGCGCCCTCATGTACATACACAAACTTGCAAACATCCAACACAGCAATTTCTCAGCATTATCATCCGTCGGGTCAAAGCTAGCCCTGGGTGAGATGCTAACGACCTGTATGCTAAAACCGCTTTCGCCGCGCCCCATCCGTCTGTCTGCTATGTATTCCCTCATGTGTCTGAACTCTGTGCCGTCTGCCCTGTGGCCCGGGCGTGAGAACCTGGAGGTGTGGAGAAGGTGACTCCCACAGTGTGTAATTAAACAGCAAACTGGCTCACTAAACATGTCTGCTCCCCTGCGGTGCCCCTCTCTCAGCTTCCGGCATCTGCGCCTGACATAGGGCCGGATCCCTGCATCCACCATTTATTCAACTGTACACTCTATACTCACCAGCAGGGAGGGGAGGGGGGGAGATGCTGAGGTATAAGCCGACTTGGACAGTCAGAGAAGTTTTTGTTGTCAAAGTGCAAATGACAGTGTTCATGGTTTTCTAACTAATACTTGGTTTGGGTTGGATAGTAAACATCAGTTACGTGGTAGTTTGTGGAAAGAAGAGGTGAGAAGAAAAGCATAAAATACAGGAAGTAGAGCTGAGTTTTTAAACAGAACACAGAAAATTCCATCCATAATGAAAAGACGTGCAAGGAAGGGATTTTTTTAAGGCAGTTCAAATATTCATTTAACAAAATAAAACAATTTTTTTTTTCTTTTTTGTCTTTTTTTATTTGTCTAATTATGACTATCGGACACCAATCTGCTTCACATCTTCATCTCAAAAAAGCAACTAACCACTACAAAGTACAGATCTTAGACAAGAAAAAATAAATAGTTTGAGAGGCAGTTAAAGGGCATTTTTTATGGTTTTTTTCTTTTTCTTTTTTTTTTTTTTTTTGGGAAAGACAGTCCATCTTTTGAACAAGAACAAGAAGGGAGGCTTAGACATATTTTATCTCCTATTTATTCCTATCTCCCTCCTCAGACCCTAAATCAAAACAAGGAAACAACAGTGAAAGCCAGTATGCTGACAGGTGTGAGAGCACCCCATTAGGGCCTGAATGCTTATGCAAATATGACTCAGACACAGTTCACACTTCACTTGCCTTAAGTTCTTTTATTTCTTATCATTTGCCAGTTGTATTTAGTGTATGCTGACTCTGTCCCCTTTCCCAAGAAATCCTGGCTGTGTGAGCTCTTGCCTGTGAATTG
>JAIEZT010000054.1:12569079-12631291 GCA_019594935.1 Periophthalmus modestus
TTCTCATGCACTCCATTATATTTACGTAATTGCGCAAAATACCTTGTAATGAAAAAAACCTTTCTTAGTTTTGAGTCCACAGATCGGCCCAGCCACAACCTGCCATCGCTTTGACTGCCCTCCATGAGCGGTATAAGTAAAGGCCAGACTGCGGAACAGCCGAGGACAAAACGCGAACCGATCTCCATGGAGAACGCAGGTGCAGACAATCCTAATAGAAAAAAGTGACATATTCTAACCTCGCGCATCATTCAAGTCTCTACACATAATCTTTTACCACTGCATTATATTTATTTTATATTATTATATTTTTGTTTAATAATCATAAATCATACCTAGATCGATTGTGGGAGAAGTGTCTGCTCCCGGACAACAGCAGTATGCACCACTGAGTCAAACGTCATTCAACCTTCTTAGATGACGCGGAATCTTAAACATGCGTTTGTTGTACTAATAACTTTGCGCATATTACACAGTCAACATTTTCTGAGATTTAATACCGGGCACATGAAAAACTGCATTTCTGGGTATTCAAGTGAATAAATAATTACCACAGCATTATGACTGATCACAAGAGTCAACGATGTCTACAGAACGACATCCATGAAAGACCTTATTATAAAAATCAAAATACGATCGAATCGGCATTATTATGTGAATTGCAACCACTATGAGTGCGACCAGACGGTCCGTGGGGAGTTGCTTGCTGTTTTGTAAAGGTCCTATATTATGCAACATTGACTCCGTGGCAGATTTCTAGTCATGCGTAATGTAGTGACCTCATCAACAATATGCCTGGAGTTGTGTTCGCTTCATCACACATTTTGTAACCCTTTATGATCGTCTGTCGACATCGTCCAAGCTCAAAATCTCGTTTCCACCTTGTGACATCATGAATCTGGGAAGACACATCATTATATTTACCTTTTAACCTTGATTTTAGTAGAGATTGGCATTTCCAGTCCTGAATGATCCAAAGATCTAGTGAAGGTGTGGGGCGTTAAAAACCCTTCTGTATTACCGCATAAACTCACAAAGGGAACCGAGTGTTTTTGTGTTTCGAGAATCTGCAGGTTCTGTGTTTAGCACGTATATGAAACAACATACAATTCTAGTATGGTTTTGATGGGATAACACGTATAACACGATCAAAGATAGGGTAATATGGGCCTTTACGCGGGTCCCACTTATGCAACACTTACAAGTCCTCCAAAATTGGACCCGAGATCCCCGGGCATGGCGCTGTGAGAGCTCGTGTGGAAACTGATATAACAGTTAAACCCCAAGACACTGGGAACACTATAAAAACAAGCTCATTATCCTAATTTAATCACAACATCAGGGCACATTATAGGCAGTACAGCCGAGGTTAAAAGCTGAGAAGAGCCAAGAAAGTCGTTCAGCCTCGTGAATAGCAGTCCTAGGTGAGATATTTTATAAGTTGTCCTTAGGTTGCGCTTTTAGTTCTAATGCCATTAAAGAAGAGGAGAAGCGGTGACCCGTTTAGCAAAAAAGAGATATAGGCGCATGGCTTGTCTATAAATTCTACAACGTCTACAATTTGTTCTTAATTATCTAAAACTAGTGGTGGGAAAAAAAAAAAAGCCAACTATTTTCCAGCTCTGGTCTGCGTTTTGCTTAAACGGATTTATTTTTCTCTCTCCACAGGAGTCTGACCTGTACTCTTGCTGTCTGCTCCTTTTAGTTGCCAACTTGGAACATTCCAGGTTTTAGACCGGATACATGACTGTATCTCCTTTCACGCATTCAGGTTACAAAACAAAGCCAGGTGGGTGCGGCCGCATCATTTATCAGTTTTGCCAGTTTATTAAAAAGGCGTACCACATAGGCGACTAGCAACACGATTAAACTCTGTTTTTTTTTTTTTTGTTTTAATCACTAACAGTTAATAACATTTACTATATTAACTCTATATTCTCTTGTTACAGGGAGCCATTGATAAAGACAAAAAAAAAAAAAATAAATAAATAAATAAAAAAATCATAATAATTAAAAAAAAAAGGTGTGAAATGAAACTGAAAACTAACACACCTATTTGTTTACAGTTTGTGTTTTTGGTGTTATGACCCAGCGCATGTCAGGATCAAAGAAGAAGAACAAAACAAAAAAAACAAGCTGGAAAGATTGTTGAAATAAAGAAGAGTTAATTTAATGACAGGGCCTGTAAAAGATATAATACACAAAAAAGGATCTAAAACTATCAAACCAAAAGGTTATGGTGCAGAGAGTTTTAAAAACAAAGGAGTAAAGTACAAAGGTTAAAGTTGAAATGGACTGTTCACATGACAATAAAATTCTGCAAACCAAACAGAAGTCAGTATTGACAATCAAGTATCTCACCAACAGAGTCGCCTCCACATTAGTGACATAACAAAAGAGAAACATACAAAATGGCAGACTGGCCACCATGCAGGCCAGCAGCCCTGAGCAGGTGCGCTGAATCTTCTTAAATGCTGCTGCAGTGAGCCACAGGATTGGCCACGGCAGGGAACAGTCCTCCAATCACAGGCAAGAGCTCACACAGCCAGGATTTCTTGGGGACAGGGACCGATTCAGCATACACTAACACAACAGGCAAATGATAAGAAATAAAAAAGAACTTAAGGCTATTGAAGTGGGAACTGTGCCTGAGTCATATTTGCATAAGCATTCAGGCCCCTAATGGTACTCTCACACCTGTCAGCATACTGGCTTTCACTGTTGTTTTCCCTTGTTTTGATTAGGTCTGAGGATGGAGTTATAATAGGAGATAAAATATGTCTAAAGCCTCCCATTCTTGTTCAAAGATGGACTGTCTTTCCAAAAAATAAAAAATAAAAAACAACTAAAACTGGTGAACTGTACAATTTGACCTCCTGTGTCCAGTGCATCAGATATGACATACAACAACAACAAAACTTTTGTCTAAATTGTACACTAGTCATAATTAGACAAATAAAAAAGACAAAAAAAAGAGAAGAAAGAAAATTGTTTTTATTTTGGTAAATGGATATTTGAACTGCCTTAAAACAATCCTTCCTTGCACGTCTCTTCATTACGGATGGAATTTTCTGTGTTCTGCTTAAAAACTCAGTTCTACTTCCTGTATTTTTTATACTTTTCGTCTCACCTCTTCTCCACAAAAACTACCACGTAACTGATGTACTATCCAAGCAAACCAAGTATTAGTTAGAAAACCATGAAAACCTGTCATTTGCACTTTGACAACAAACTTCTCTGACTGTCCAAGTCCGCCTTATACCTCAGCACTCTCTCCCCTCCCCTCCCTGCTGATGAGTATAGAGTGTACAGTGAATAATGGTGGATGCAGGGATCCGGCCCTATGTCAGGCGCAGATGCCGGAGCTGAGAGGGGCACCGCAGCAGGGGAAGCAGACATGTTTAGTGAGCCCAGTTTGCTGTTTAAATTACACACTGTGGGAGTCACCTTCTCCACACCTCCAGGTTCTCCACACGCCCGGGCCAAGGGCAGACGGCACAGAGTTCAGAACACATGAGGGAATACATAGCAGACAGAGACGGATGGGCGCGGCGAAAGCGGTTAGCATACAGGTCGTTAGCATCTCACCCAGGGCTAGCTTTGACCGACGGATGATAATGCTGAGAAATTGCTGTGTTGGATGTTTGCAAGTTTTGTGTATGTAAGCGGGTATCATGAGAGTGCTTGAAACCTGGTTCAAATTTGATAAGGAAAAGTGGTGCAGTAGTGGGAAAATAAATGGACGGATGGTGGTTTAATCCCAGCTCTGATCAGTTGTGTCCCATGGCTAAACATTTTACCGACTTTGACCAGAATGAAGTCTGATCCAGATCTCAAAACTGCTTTACAGTCTGTCTCATAGTCTCCCAGCTGTATTTGAAGGGCCCAGTTTGCGCGATTTTCTGATCAATGTTGTTTCCTCATCAAAAAAAAAAAACACACCCAGAGTAGTTGTGTTCTGTGTCATTCATGAGTTCTTTCAGAGAGAAAACACTCTGTTCCACCTTGTGATATCGTGTGTTTAATACAGGAAGTGCTCCATTGTGTTTTTAAAACTCCATACACCTTCAATAAAATCATTGGGATCATTTCAGTCCTGGAATCGACAATTTCTAATAAACAAAAGGTAAAAAGTAGCAGTTAACTTGACAACTACCACTTCATGACATTACAAGATGGAAGAGAACATTTTGCGCTTTGGACATGTAGACAGCCCAATAATGCAAGATTACTGAAAGGAATAATGAAGAATGAAAAACAAAACAAACTTTAAACTATGCTTTTAAGATAAGATAAGATATGCCTTTATTAATCCCACAGTGGGGAAATTCCAGAAGAGGTTTTGAAGATGTATTTTGAAGAGGTAGCAATGTTCTAGCATGACTAAAAGCTCACGAGTCAGGTTTGACTAGAATAACTTTTTTTTTTTACCATCCTACATTTATGAAGCCGATAAGACATACAAAAAAAACAAGACATTATCACTTGTTTGGTTATGTGACTAACATCCAACTGTAATGTTGATGGGTGTACTTATGACGTACAAATGCTTTTCACAACACTTCGCACATGGAGTGTCAATTTGCACATTTGCAGATATGTCAACACATTTGCATAACAAGACAAATTTTTTTCTCTCTTCCCCATAACCTTGCATTGCCTGCTAGATTCTTAAATTTCATCATAATCCATCTTGCACGGCTCCCGTTGATTCGTTGTGTCTACAGAACATTTGATGTGGAGAAGAAAGTGGTTTTGATTAATAACATTTATTAACACAGTGGCGATGGTTAAAAAAAAAAAAAAATGGAAGTTATGTCTACATTGTTTTAATATTGTTGTTGTTTAGCTCATTAGCTGCTTGGCTAAAACTCCACTTATTGAACGATTGCAACAGATGCCAGTCCAATGAGGTTTATCTGACGTTCTGTTCCTTTGTTTTAATAGATTATTTTCTTTCTTTTTTACTCTCACACACCTGGGAAGAAGTCGGACCGACCGCAGCTGGCGCAGTCGTCCACATTTAAATCAGCTGACTGGAAATGTCACAGCATCACCAACATCATGTGACCAGACCTGTTGCAATACCATATTTTGAAGGGCGATATATTGCTACAGAGATATACGGCGATAAACGATAATATTGCAACTACACTGCCTGGCCAAAAAAAAAAAAAAAAAAAAAGTCACCACCTGGGCATACTAAAGAGATGACAATGCCAGGATTTATCGGGCTCAAATTGTGAAAGAATGGTTCAGGGAGCATGAGACATCAGTTTTTTCACACATGGACTGGCCACCACAGAGTAAAGACCTTAACCCCGTTGAGAATTTTTGGGATGTGCTGGAGAAGGCTTTGTGCAGCAGTCAGACTCGACCATCATCAATGCAACATCTTGGTGAAAAAAATGTATCCAACACTGGATGGAAATAAATCTTGTGATATTGCAGAAGCTTATCGAAACAATGCCACAGCAAATGTGTGCCGTAATCAAAGTTAAAGGTGGCCTGATGAAATATTTGAGTGTGGGACCTTTTTTTTTTTTTTTTTTCGGTGGTGACTTTTTGTTTTGGCCAGGCAGAGTACTTTATGCTACTGACACAAAAACAATAATGCCAGAACAACAAATATTTAAATATACAGTGTCAGCTCCAAAATATAATGACCAGCTAGCATTTTTTGATTGATAAGTCGATATAGTAATTCATGATAGACCTACATGTGACCACTCTGAGGAAGACCACTAATGAGCAGTCAAAATCAGGTATGAAAACATACAAAATCTTGGTGTGAAAAAAATAAATCTATTAAAAAAAAATAAAATAAAAATGCAACAGATGCCCTTTCAAAATTCTTCTGCCGAGCTACCTTATCTGTAATATCGGTCTTTTCTTTTGCCAGGTAAGTCTTCTCTAGCGTTAGACTGATTTAATTACGATTCCAATTTATTATGTTTAAATCTCATTGCAAAAGTAACTTTCTCAGCAGGATCCTATAGCCTGATAGTCACTGAAGGCTTAAGATGCTCCATTCTATGCTAACTCAATACTCATTTTGCCCTTACAACCACCCATTTTCCCCAACACATCTGCCCTTGATCTAAGCCCTATTAATAAACCCGACGTCCAAAGATGGAGTGACTGATCGCATCTCTTCACCAACCTAAAATGTGTTTCCTTCATAATCGATGACCTGTCATGTCCTTGGAACGCCATTGTCAGGCTTGGCTCATTTGTTATGGTAAAGGCTCCATCCCATGTTCATTTAACTGCCATTTTTCTCCCACACAAAACCCATTCTCACACACGCATACACGCATCCAAGCTACAACGCTAATGTCCCCTAACGATTAGCCGAGGGATAAGGAAACGACTTGGTTTTCGCACACATCGCTAACAGTCGAAGGCTCTCAACCCGTAAAGATTAAAGGAAGGCTTTTGTGCACTGTGGAGCATGCACATAGATGGATCCGCATTGACACGAGCCCAGTGTAATTATCAGAGGACCTCAGGCAGAGATCAAATCACTGTGGTTATTGACAGTGGAGGCTTGATACAAACAGGTAGGCTCCGACCGCCCCCATAGACTGCAGCCAGGGCCCATATCTGTTTGACTTATCAGAGCTGGATGACTTGAAAATCCCATTGCACTTTATTATGCTTGTCTTGCAAGAGGAGAGGGAGCATCCAGGGTGACTATTTTAGACAGTGGGTTTTCATCAAAGGTTAGCTGTAATGTTGTAGGTACCATGCTATCAGTCAGTATGTTTTTTGTCCATAGCTAGTCAAAGTTGCCATGCCCCAGTACAGACACATTGAATAAGTAGCTCTTGAGGTCAAATAAAGTCCACTGTGTGCTGTCTGCATCTAATTATACAATGTTTTATTGTCTGAGAATGAGGAAGTGCATGTAAGCATGCTAGTTGTTGTTAGCTTTCATAATAATAATGCATTAGTCTTATATACCTCTTTTTTTGACACTCATAGTTGCTTTACAATTTTGTACATTATTCATTCACTCCACATGCCGTAGTGGTAAGCTGCTATTTTAGCCACAACTGCCCTGGGGTGGACTGACTGAAGCAATGCTACGAATCTGCCCCATCGGCCTGCCAGACTACCACCACAACACTTGAGCACACACCACAATCTCACTAGGCAATGTGGGTGGCAATGTGTCTTGCCTAAAGACTCAGCAACAGGTATTTTTTTTGTTGTATTTTTATTTTATTTTTTTTTGCCACTGGCTCCTCACTGTGGTACCTAGAATTCCCAACGGTCTCCAATCCAAGTACTAACCCGGCCCGACCTTTCTTAGCTTCTGAGCTCTGACGAGATCAGGCTTTGACAAGGAGGTTTGGCCACAACTTTACGGCAAAACTCCACTTTGAAAAGGGGGCTTATAAACTCTTTGGACCATGGCAAAGCATATAAAATGAACTAGTTCTGTTTTTCACATGGCATAGCATAGAAATATATATATTTTTTTGTGGCAAGTCCAGTATAATTTGCTTAGAAAATAATGTAAATTGACATTATTTTCTAAGCAAATCATGTGCTTTTTCTTAGATGAAAAGCCCTTATGGTGAGTTGAAGAGTATGACCAGTTACGTCACCTGGATTGGCATCAGAAGGGCCCCACCCTGGAGCCAGGCCTGGGGTGGGTGTTTGTCAGCGAACATCTGGTGGCCGGGCCTTTCCCCATGGGACCCAGTGAGGCGTACCCCAAAGGAGCAACGTGGGACCATCCTACTGTGGACCCAACACCTGCAGGAGGATCCGTGAGGGGCCATGGCAGAGGGATCTGAGCAGCAGTCGAAAGCAGGAGTCTAGACAACTGTATCTCTGAACACGGAGACTGGCTTTGGGAACTGTCACCTCTCTGGGTTGAAGGAACCTGAGCTTATGCGGGAGGTTGAGCATTACCTACTAGATATAGTCTGCCTCATGTCCATGCACACCTTGGGCTCTGGCACCCAAGAAACCCACGGGGAGACGCGGCAAGCTTGTGTGTTTTATGGTCTTGAGCTTTGGATAATGACTAAGAGGACAAGATCACGGATAGAAGAGGTTGGAATTAGTTTCCTCCGCAGAGTGGCTGAGTATTTCCTTAGAGATAGGGTGAGTAGCTTGGAGGAGCTTCTCCACGTCCAAAGGAGCTAGCTGAGGTGCTCGGGCATCTCTTCTGGATGCCACCTGGACACCTCTCTATTGAGGAAACACCTCCACGGGGCATCCCCCCCTATTTGGAGGAGGATTTAGAGGATGCCCCTTGGAGACCCAGGACATGCTAGAGAAACTATGTCTCTTGGCTGGGAGTCCCTGCTTAGACTGCTGCTGGACAAGCGGGAAAAAAAAAAATGGATGGATGAGTTGCCTTGCTTCATGCTGCACTGAAGTGAAGTGTAGGAAGAAGAGCTCAAACCACCAGCAGTAAAGGGCTCTTAATGCACTATTTTCTGATTCATGTTATAATGTTGTTTCCTCACCACAAACATACCTGGAGTGTGTATTTGTTTCTTTAACACATGTTTAACACGCAAACCCTCATATTTAGGCTGAGTTCTTCTCTCAGACACAAAGCATTCTTTTCCACTTTGTGGAAAAGGCAACAACAGGTAACAATAAGATAAGATAAAATAAGATATGCCTTTATTAGTCCCACAGTGGGGAAATTCCAGCATTGCACACCGCACACATAGAGAACAGAAGGAAAATCCTACATGAAAATAATAAAACAAGATAATAGATAAATAGCTAGAAATAATTTAAGAAATAGACTCAAAAATAAAACTCTAATATACACATATATATATACATATAGATATTATATGGCTTAAAGCTCACAAGAGTATAGGACCTTTAAGGTATCTACTATCCCTCCTGTGTGGTATTTGGATAAAAATACAATTGTAACAAAACTATACAACTAACAATATAAAGCATATTAACTGCATCGCCAAATGTCAACTCTAAGTCCAATGAAACTAACAGTACTGGCAAGTGTGACCAAGATTTCAGTCATTCCTTCTGTAGAGACACTGTATGTTAATAATGCAGTGGATGAAAAAGATTCAAATAATGCATTACAGTGGCGCCAGCTAGAAAAAAATGCCTGTGAAATTGAAATGTGACACTTATATTGAAGCTATAGGCCTAGAGGAATATGAACTACTTTGAATGCATGTCAGGCCCACCAGAAATAAACAGCATTATTGGTCCCCCCAGGTTGCTTTTGTGTTCCACTACTTTGAGTTTTGGAGAGAGTTTTTTGCTTAACCTTACGGACTATGGTGTGCAGTGGGTCTTTGGAGGCATATAAAAATGTATGGGATGGTACTATTGCCTCAAGAAATATCATGTTGTAGCCTTATTAGAAAATACTTTACTGTCAGACCATAGCTTTGAAATTTATTTGTAAGTCTACACATGCATGTTTTTGATCATTCATTATATTAACAACACATATATGTCCATCCATCCATTTTTTTCTTCCGCTTATCCGGGCCGGGTCGCGGGGGCAGCAGTCTAAGGAGGGACTCCCCAGACTTCCCACACCCCAGACACGTCTTCCAGCTCCTCTGGTGGGACCCCAAGGCGTTCCCAGGCCAGCCGAGAGACATAGTCCCTCCAGCGTGTCCTGGGCTTTCCCCGGGGCCTCCTCCCGGTGGCATGACAGCCCAGAACACCTCCCTAGGGAGGCGTCCAGGAGGCATCCTGAGCAGATGCCCGAGCCCACCTCAGCTGGTTCCTCTCGATGGGAAGGAACAGCGGCCTTACTCTGAGCTCCTCCCATGTGACTGAACTCCTCACCCTGTCTCTAAGGGTGCACCCAGCCACTCTGCGGAGGAAACTCATTTCGGCCACTTGTATCCGCGATCTTGTCCTTTCGGTCATGACCCAGAGCTCATGACCATAGGTGAGGGTAGGAACATAGATTGACCGGTAAATCGAGAGCTTTGTCTTTCGACTCAGCTCCTTCTTTACCACAATGGACCGATACAGTGACCGCATCACTGCAGACGCTACACCGATCCGCCTGTCAATATCGCGTTCCATCCTTCCCTCACTCGTGAACAAGACCCCGAGATACTTGAACTCCTCCACTTGAGGCAAGGGCTCACCACCCACCCGGAGAGGGTAAACCACCTTTTTCCGGTCGAGAACCATGGCCTCAGATTTGGAAGAGCTGATTCTCATCCCAGCCGCTTCACACTCAGCTGCAAACCGGCAATGAGAACACCGCTCCTGCTCCGGTCATACAGGGACTGGACAGCCCTTAGCAAAGGGCCTCGGACCCCATACTCCCAGAGCACCCCTCAAAGGACACCACGAGGGACACGGTCGAATGCCTTCTCCCGATCCACAAAACATATGTGGCCCGGTTGGGCAAGCTTCCATGAACCCTCGAGCACCCGATGGAGAGTATAGAACTTGTCCGGTGTTCCACGACCAGGATCCTTATGGATCCTCCCGCGGGTGGTGGGTCCACGTGAGGACGGCCCCACGTCGCTCCTTGGGGCTGAGCCCGGCCAGGCCCCGTGAGGAAAGGCCCGGGCCTGGCCTGGCTCTAGGGTGAGGCCCGGTGATGCCGGTCCGGGTGATGTAACTGGCCTTGATTTTATTGTCTTCATAAAAGGCTTCTGAACCGCTCTTTGTCTGACCCGTCCCCCTGGACCTATTTGCCATTGGTGACCCTACCAGGGGCATAAAGCCCCCGACAACATAGCTCCCAGGATCATTCAGGTACTCAAATATATATATATAATCCTCCTCACCCTCCGCGGGTGGTCTTTTTATCCCCCTCTTTTTCCACGCTCGGGACCTCTACCAGAGGCCTGGGAGCTTGAGGGTTCTGCGCAGTATCTTTGCTGTTCCTAGTACTGCACTTTTCTCAATATCTCATATTGGAACACTGAGCTACTAGTTGCTTAGCCGTAAACTTGGACTGCGGGTTTTGAAGTATCCATTTTTCTCACATCCTCTTCATGTAACCCCTCTGACTAGGGTCACTGGAGTAGTAGCATTCCAACAGAGCCTTGTTCTCGCATCTCGCCCATCTTCGCCTTGTTCCAGTAGCCCATTTATCGTCAAGGTGCTTACTTAAGGCAGTTTTACAGTACACACTTTTTACTTTTATTTCACTATATTTGAGAGCAGGTATCTGTACTTTCTGTTCCACTACATTTATGAACTGGGCTGAAAAGTAAAAAGTACTTTTCATATGTTTTGAGGGGTTATTTTGACCATGTTTGTGATACCATCCTGACTAAAAGGTTTTAAGTTCAATCTTCGGCTTTGAGCAAACAAAAATAAATGCTCAAAATTCATAAGAAAAATTTAAAAATCGATTCGTACTGCTACTGTTGTCCAAAATATGTATCATTTTTGATCAACATCACTACATTTAACACTTAACAAGTTAACAATACTTTTGTGGAAGACTTTTATTTTTACTCTGTTTTTTTTTTTTTTATGGGTATTTAAATATTTCTACTTAAGTAGGGTTGTAGTTGCACTTTTTTTTATAGTTTGGCCGGGGTCTCGGATTTTGTAAAAAAAACTTCCCCAAAAAAATGTGACTCATAGTCCAGTGCAGCCCATATATGTTTTTTTTTCTCTTCATTATCATGCATTTTTGGCTGACGTGACTTATACTCCAGAGCGACTTATAGTCTGGAAAATACGGTATGTGATTTGATTTTGAATGAAAAAAAAAGCACAAAATATAAAGGTGACAGAGTGTTTTGAAAAGTGCTGTCACAGGGCCTTTTGTGTGTGTATATTATCATAATTCAAATGGACAGATTGAATGATATGAATGATATCTCTGTATTGTCTGGTCCCTCAAACCAGACTCAAACACGACTGTGCAACCATATTTATTTATTTCAGTGACACATGTAAAACGAAGGAGCTCCCTGGTCAGTCATCATGTACAAACTAACCAAATTTCACCTCTGATTAACAGTTTAGTGCGTCCCTCAATGATTTTTTTTTTTTTTTTTTTTTTTTTGCAAAAATCAGAAATGTGTTTTCAGTCCCCGGTGATTTTTCCTTTTTTTTTTTTTTTTTTTTTTTTTTTTTTTTTTTTTGTAAGCAATCATATTTGTTTTGATATGGACGGACCATGCGTGTCCCTGATCAGCTAATCCACCTGTCAATCATGCAGAGATGCAACTGTTGATCGGATTCAACATCTTTGTGAAGTATTGGAGAAGTGTGTATTCTGGATCCAGGCAATGATAATGCCTAAGCCTCTTAGGTTTTGTTTTGCGTGTGTGTTTGTGTGTGTGTGTGTGTGTGTGTGTGTGTTGTGTTTCAACGCTAAAAAAGTTACGTTTGTATTTCTAGTAGGAGAGGACTGGATTATTCACCTTTTTACCTTCCTTAGTGGTGTTTTTTTTTTTTTTTTTTTTTCAACAGGGTGTTGTTTTAAATATGACACTGGTATAATCTTTAATTCCAGTCATTAAAAAATGCTAATCCAATCCAGATTTAACTGTTCATATTGTTTACCAGCACATCTCAGCCAGCAGTAATCCCAGTTTTTTTTTGTTTTTTTTTTTCCCCCTGTAAGGCTCACCTGTAAGGCTCCAGATTATTGGGTAAACCAGGGTCAAAAGGTCCTTGAACGACAGCTTTCCTCACAAATCCAGGATTGATATGGTTTGCCTCTCTGGGAAGAAGAGGAAAACAAGATTACGAAAGAGTATTGAGGAGTGGGAGAATGGGAGGATAAGCACAAAAAAACAGTCTAAAAAAAGAGAAAGAAAGAATAGATTTGATTCTGTGGTGCGGCGTATGGGGGTGCGTGGTGCTTTTTCTAGCCACAGTGATGGTTTGACAGGCCAGCTGGATCAGCAGAAACAAGGCCTATAAATTGCACTTGTTGCCCTTGTGCAACTATTGACTGTTAATATGAGGAGCAGGGCCTCAGAGGAGAGCTATATATAAACAAACCTGACACAGAGAAATACCTGTTTGCAGTAAATGACACTCCAATATAACAGGATAGAGTAGGGACATGTGTAAGCACAGGTGGATGGAGTGAAGTCGTGCCTGGTCTGTAAAGTTCAATAGTTGAAGTAGATTAGAAAAATATCTTGTTCAGTATTATCTTAGTTACATTAGAGCGGGGGTGTCCTTACTTCTTTTCACTGAGGGCTACATAAACGGTCACACTTTTATATAGCACTTTTCCAGCATCAAGGAAACACACACCAGTGTACGCCACGGGGCAAGGTTTGTAAAGTGTATTGTCCATGAACACAATAACACTCACCTGGGGGTCACCAGATCTGGCTGCTCATCCATGTCAAGAGCAGGATGCGAACCACCAACCTCTGGCTCAGTGGACAAACTCTCTACCAACTAAGCTACCGTTGCCCCATAGTGAAACATATTCAAAGCGGAGAGCCAAAGACTGGTTTTCAGCATAGTGACTCATTCCAAACTCATTTTACATAGTTTTGACAGGGCCACATATCTTTAATAAGGCTGTCTCACAATGCAATTTGATGTTTCTGAGGTTACAGTGATATAAATAATTAATCATTTGAGCCAGTTCAGCAGGAGGTTTGAGGGCCAATAAAAAAATGTCTGAGGGCCTCATTTGGCTCCCGGCTCATAGTCTGGAGATCCTGTATTAAAGGTGAACTAAACATCTGTGCCACAGCTTACTCTATCTAAATTCAAATTACAAAAACAGCAACAAAGTGGGCAGTGTCCGGAGGCTATCAAGTAAAATAAGTGATACAAATCAGTATTGAAAATGTCTGTTTTCCGTTGAGACAGGAGGAGGTGGTGTCATTGATATTAAAGATCCCGTCTGTGGGCCTTCTATTCTTCTGCTAAATGTTTTGTATATCTGTCTCTGTCTGTTAGCTGTGTAAATGATCCTAATAAAACAAATGGCTATTGCTGTTATTTATCTTGCTCCTTCAGCACCCAAAAATCCTCTTAATGATGTATTCATAATTCTTTCTTAAAATTACTAGTTCCTAATAATGGGCAATATAAATTAATTTTAATTGCCTGGGGAAGGAGTCTGAAACTTTGAACGACCGCAATCGGTCTTTTAAAGTTTCATATCTCACACAACTAATTTCTATTCCCATTTGACCCTATAAATAAATAAATAAATAAAGGCATACCCATTGATATAATCTTAAACAAATAATTTAAATGGCAAATTGTGTTTTCCCACTGGATTTTAGCGACCACTGTCAACTTGGGTGTATTCAAAATCCAAAAGTTAAAAAGACACATCTGTGTGCAAAGGTGAGAAGATTGTATAAACATTTCAATGAGTAAGCCTTCATCTCTGACCTGAATTACAATGACACCGGGTTAACAGCAGCATTCCTTGATCCTGATTTAGTCTGAAACTTTTTAGCAATACATTTAATGATTGCAGACCAACATGCACCTAAAAGAAAATAAATAAAAATAGAATGAAAAACTAACAATCATTGGTTTCAGCAAAGAAATTGTTTATTTAGAGAAAGAAATGCTGAAAAAAAAAGA
The DNA here is from genome assembly GCA_019594935.1 of Periophthalmus modestus. Classification (NCBI taxonomy): domain Eukaryota; kingdom Metazoa; phylum Chordata; class Actinopteri; order Gobiiformes; family Gobiidae; genus Periophthalmus; species Periophthalmus modestus. The sequence continues at coordinate 12,583,609 of JAIEZT010000054.1, forward strand.
AATCATATATATATATATATATATATATATATATATATATATATATATATATTATATATATTATATTTTTTTTTTTTTTTTTGAAAAAAAAAAGATCTTTATCAACAGTTAGAAAGGCAAAAACTTCTTACTTCATGTCTATAACCACAGACATGTCTAAGTCTGATCCCTCTCTCACAACCTAGTATTCATACTTTACTAACCAATGTACTATTGTACATTTCTGAAGAGGAAATATGGGATGCTTTTAATAGGCATTTTATGTCTGCATGAGATGTTTTGCATAACAAATGTTGATTTAGACTTTTTGGTCTTGATTATGTTTGAATCTGAACCTCTGGCAGGTAGCAGTCAGAGTTTTCCCCTTTCATTTACATAGAGGTCTTAAATGCACTCTGCTCCATACACCCAAAGAAGTCCACAGGAGCTGACGACCTTGATCTGAAACTTTTCTTACTACCAGCTGCATATTTAATTCAACATCTGTTACATATTTTTAATTTGTCAATTTAACTGGCAGTTATGCCAGTACTATGGAAAATGGCTCATGTCTTGCCTTTACATAAAGATGGCCCAAAAAAAAAAAAATGTAAATAATTTCAATCAAGATCTCAATTACCTTGTCTTGCTAAAGTTTTAGAAAAGTTAGTTGCAAATCAAGCTACAATTTATTTAAATAAATGCTCAATTTTGAAGTCTTATCAATTGGGTGTGAAAAGGGCAGAGTACTGTCACTGTAACTACATTTTTTTTTATCACATTTTCACAGACTTAGATGACAGACAGATTGTGCAGCACTGTTTATTGATTTAACTAAAGCTTTTGATTCAGTAGACCATAACATACTCTTGAAGCGTGTAAAACATATTAGATTTGACAATGCTACATATAATTGGTTCCACGATTATCATTCAAACAGAACGCAGGTAGTGGAAAATAGCTTTGTGCTAAATCTGGTGTAGCCATCTTTTTAATGTAACTGCACATTGTCCTCCAAAATAAATTACTATTACTAATTTACTAAACTAAACTAGTAGCTGAAGTAGCTAAAGGAGTTCCCCAAGGCTCAATTTTGGCCCCGCTACTGTTTACTAAATATTTGAAATCTATTAGTTGCAATTTAAGAGAAAGCCTCATACATTTATATGCAGATGATGCTGTTTTGTATGCAAGTGTTCCCTCTGTTAATAATTTTAACAATTTTAACACTGCAGCAACATTTTTAATGAAATCCAAAATTCAAATCAAAATTATCATTTTATTATAGACAGAAGTCTTGGATCCACTAAATTAAAGAAAATTAATTATTTATGTAACCTTTCTTTTGGTACTAGATAATGGAGATATATTATTATCTAAATTTTTCAAAGCCTCTACTTTGAAAAATTTAGACACGGTCTTTATCTCAGCCCATTACTGTACACTCTATGAACAGGTAGCTTGGCAATTGCTATCTGTCAGAAGAGAAACAACACTGTATAAAATGTATTTATAAGGGACTACTTGAAAGACTGCCTAAATACCTACTTTCCTGTTGAACTTTGATATGAGAAGCCATCTGTAGTCTAAAGATTCAAACAAAAAAACAAGTTAGATAGAAATAGAGATAGAAATAGTCCTCAGTCCTACAATGTACTGTCAACATTCACATTTATAAAGGACTATCTGAACTTCTTTATGATCTAAATCAATAACACTTTGTTATTCCCATAACTCTACATTCTTGCCCCAGCCCAAACCCTGCATTATCAGGGGATGGCACAGCATTATGGCACAGCACTATTACAGCCAGAGAGAGAGAGAGCCCACAGTGGTTGAGCCTCTTGTCTGTATTTTATATTCCATAGTTTTGTACTGTTCTGCACACCTTATCAAGTGTTGTCCGCATAACATTAGATGGCATTGAACACTACGGTTTCTTTCCCATTTCAGTCGATAAGATAAGATTTACATCTCTCTCAATGCACCAGGGCACAGACGCCTTCCACTTAATGGCAAGTAGCACAACTTTTACCAAAGCAGCAGTTTACCGTTGTGTTCTTTCAAATGGCTTTTGTCAATAATAGTGAGTCATTGAAATTATTTAGCTTTTAGCACACTCACTTCCAGTTTCTTCCCCGTCCAAAGCTGTTGAGTCTGCACTGGGCACTGAGAAGGGCCCGTCAAAACAGCCGCGGGAGAAGCAAGTTTCAAATTTGTTTCAGTTGGAAAAAGTGACTCCGACTTGAATAGCAAACTCCACAGCAGAAGAACACGGACTGTAATCTGCTGCTATCTTTATGTTAAATTATCCACAACCAAGATCCATCTCCACCATTTCCACAACAACAAATTGCGCGCTTCCGGGGGACAGTGTGTCTGAACTGTGGTCGTGTGTGTTAGTGGCTGTTCTTTAGCCCTCCACCCAACCAAAGCGGTGATGTGGTCTTGGTCAAAATAGTGTGAAGTGCATTCAAATGTTCAACAGTGAAATTCATATGTGCTGGCTACAGGAATGTCAGAGAGGCACTATAGATGCTGTTTTTTGACACTAAAGCCCGTATTTTAACATGTTTGGTCCAAAATTTTCCAAGAATGTTTAGTATGGACTATGTAAGACCCATTTATACAGTTTAGTACAAAAATGAGGGAGTTTGGTGTTTAGTGTAGCTTTAAAGAGTGATGTGCAATTGCAAATATAAGAAACATACTGCTGTCATTTGGTGAGCATTATACAAAAAATAATTAGGTTACCATTGGTGAGCAAGGCCTTTTATATACTACATTTAACTACTTCAGACATAGTATGAAACAAGAATGATGTCTTGTGTAAAACCATGATGAATAAAAAAAAAAAAAAAAAAAAAAAAGAAAAACCTTCTTTACTTTGGCGCTAGTGCTTTTTGTTGTGTTTTGTTTCATATTCAACTGTTGGCATTTTAATCTGTTTAGTTTGTGAAATATTCGGTAATAAGTGAGACAAATTGCTGTTATAGAGAAAACACACATTTTGAAAAATGTTTTTGCATACTCGACCCACATTTACATCAACCGTTTTACCGGACTAACAAACGCATTTTCCATTCTTTTCAACACTCAGATTTCAAAGTCTCCAAAGCATGCCTTATGCACCTTGTCAATAAATCTTTTATACACTGTCTTACCTCTGTAGTACTTGCTTATTTGGGAACTTTGACAAAATCACCACACAAATCACCAGTACTACACAAAACGCAGCAATGGCATGACTTGATTGAATACTTAATAATTTTTAGATCACACTGTTTAAATGATCCAGATAGTGCAAAACCATTCATAATTAAAAAGGTTAGCCAGCAGCCACTTGTTAAAATGCATGTTAGCAATAGCCATTTTCAGATCTAACAAAACAGAGATCATTTGTTGTAGTTTTTTTTGAAATACAGGGATTTCAATAAATAATGATGTCCCTAGGTGCTCCTGTTAACACACTGTTCAGAGGCTTCTGGCAAATTGGTGGCTAGACTAAAGCCGTCTCTTTAATCAGGCTGGTAATGATAGCCAGACAAGGAATAAGTGTGTAACTGAACAGACAATCAGAGGGAAATCGAATATGTAATTTATTTTTGGTTTTGTATGACCTCAGTAACATTGGGTTTTGAAATACACAAATTGTCCTTAGAATTATTAGGGCCTAAATGTATTCTGGGTAGTTCTGAGATATTGAGGTTTAAAGTCCTTACCACTCAGCACAGTGGAACATGGAAATGTGGTTTTGCTCATATTAATGTATCAGATTTTTACTATCTTAAACATGAAAAATAGAATGAATCCATTTTAAACAGTTTGCAGTGGTCCAAAGTTATTCCTCACTCATCTTTATAATCCACCTCAGAGAGTTTATTATCCCTTTTCACAGGTCACAGAGACTGTAAAGCTAACAACAAGTAGCATGCTTATGCACACTTTCTGATTATCAGCTAATAAAATGTGTTTTAATTAGATGCAGACAGAATGCAGCAGACTTATTTTGACCTCTAAACTGTTACATAATTCTGAGATGTGTATTTTATTGGATATGTTTTTGACAAACCAAAACCCAAGATTTATAGGTCATGACTCTTTTAATCAATGTACCACTTAGTGCATAAATATGTGTAGCTTGCACATTACTTACATGTTTTTTGGGGGTTTTTTTTAATAGGAAATCATATACTTAAATTATTATTGAATTCAAATAAAACTAAGATTTTTGATTTCCTTAAAATCTTTGCAGTTTTTAAATAATGTAATCAGTAGAGGGAACAGTTACATACAAAACAGCATCATCGGCATATAAATGTATGAGGCTTTCTGTTAAATTGCAACCAATAGAATTCATAAATACTGTAAAAAGTAGTGGGCCTAAAATTGAGCCTTGGGGCACTCCGTTGCTTAAAGATTGAAAATTTGACTGAAACCCTTCAGCTACTACTGCCTGAGTTCTGTTTGAAAGATAATTTTGGAACCAATTATATGTAGCATTGTCAAATCCAATATGTTGCATACTCTTCAAGAGACTTTTAAGATCTACAGAATCAAAAGTTTTACTTAAATCAATAAACAGTGTCTGTCATCTGTCTTGTCTGTCATCTAGGGCTATGAAAATGTCATTTAAAACATTTATTTCATGGTTGCAGTGAGAGTACTATGCCCTTATCTGAAACCCCGATCAATAAGACTTTAAAATGGCGCATTTATTTAAATCAATTTTAACTATTTACTATTACTATCTACTATCATTAATATTTATATTTTTTGCTGTCCCACCTTTATGTAAGGACAAAACTTGCACTGTTTTCCATAATTCTGCTATAACTGTCATTGGAATTGACACATTCAAAATATGTAATAGAAGTTGAATTACATACGGCGCAGCTAGTAATAGAAGATTTTGGGTCTATGGAGCAGAATGCATTTAAGATCTCCAGGTAAGTGAAAGGTCTTGAAGAGAAATGCTGACTGCCATCTGCCAGAGGTTCAGATTCAACATAATCAAGATCAGAAGGATCACCTTATTATCCAAAACAAAAAACAAGTTCTATTCTATTCTATTCTGTTTTTTGTTTTGTTTTTTTTGTTTGTTTTTGTTTGTTTTTTTTATGAAATGAAAAATCCAAATACAAATCTGATGTACTGGTGTGTGCAGATTTCATGCAGCATTTCTTTCTCTAATTAAACTTGCAATTTCTGCAGTACAGCCATTGCTTGATGCACCCTACACAAAAGTGGCATTCTGTATGCTTTGAAGTTAGGACTAATTTATTTTTTACTAGATGTCCATCTTTTATATTTTTACTGTATTATTAATTGCCTTATGTTTCACCATATTGCCAAAGAACAATCCTAGTTTGTAAATTTTGCTCACTGACAATTCAAATTTTGACTTTTGTATGCATTTCTAGTTATATAGTGTGAAATACTGCAACATAATACTACATGGGGTCAAAATAAGAAATTAATCTTGTCCACGGACTTAACAACAGGAAGTATTTCGGAGATGTACTTTTTGGATACCAACGGCATTTGCAAAACATACCCTGACCTTGGGATCCTTTTCCGTACAAAACTTGTTGACCTTGTATACACATCTGCAAAGATTAAGTCAATCTAATTGTTTTATTAGTTTGATAGTGTATATTTCAACATTCTCTCAGTTGTTAATCCACCTGTTTAAAATGTGAACTGAATATCTAATTTACAAATCATCCCCATTTACATTCAGTGACATCTGCTTCGGTCATTTTGCTTTGGGGAGTACATGACATGTCAAGGTTGGGACCAGGAAGACAAACCTGTGGACACAATCAGAAGTAAAATCTCAGAATTGTTAAAAAAAAAAAAATGAATGAAAAAACAAGCCACTTTCCAAATAAATCGTTTTGTTTTTATTGGTAATGAGAAAAAAAAAAAAAAAGAAAAAAACAAACTGCTCTGGTGTCAACAATGCTTTTCATTTACGTTGCTGAATTATTTCCAAAGAGTTTAGTTTTTAAGAGTTACGTTTCTTTAATTGAATGCTTTGGGTTAATTTGTTTTCCATGCTGCTTTTTTCGAGTGGAAGGTATGCCATCTGCTTGTCATATGGAGATTATTGCTTTGCCGGGAATGCTCCACAGGAGGACATTAAATTCAAGGAGACAATGTTGTGACACCACCAAGCCAAGTATTTTTTTCAATCAACCAATCAAACCTGATTTATTAAGTGCTTTTCATACAAAAAGTAATCCACAACTGCCCAATCCCCCACACAACCTGCATTTGAAGAGTGCAGACACAATCATTGCTTGCTCCTGCTGCTTCCTTCTTTACTTTGCTTTTTTAATAATTTTACCTGTTCCAGTGCTGGAAAATTTGTCTCCTTAATAAACCAAGACTTTTAAACCATTTTTACATTTTTAAGTAGTTATCTGACGAGTTAGTGATATGTATAGGGGAAGAAACTGTGGACTTATCATTTTATGTAGCACGAATAAATCATACTCTGAATTTAAGTTTGTATGTCCTCCAACATGGCATGCGGAATCTGAATTTAGGATCAGATAAATACCTGTTTTTACACACTGTCGCAGTTAACATGTACAGCTGCACATTTTCCAGCTAACTCAGTTTATATTCTGCAATAGTTTGTATGTTTCAAGTTGATGCAAGTGACCTTTGTACCTGTTTTCCATACGTTTGGCTCCGCTAAACACAGATAAGGTTTGGTAAGCTGTACGTGTCGAGCTAATCACTAACCAAGCACAAGTATTTAAGAGTCACAGTAACAATGTAAAGACAGGAGACAGTCATGAGGAGACAGTCATGAGGAGACAGTCATGGGAGACAGTGATGCTTTTGACTTCAATGATGCCTGAATAAACGGCAAATGATGAAACTGCCTGCGCCTTGCCAATTATTGCTTTTGCCATCATTTCTCAAAGCTCACAAAACTTACAGAACTCTTTCTCTGAGCTCTGCCGGAATTATCAACAACAAATTAATGAGCTACAAGAATGGACATTTGCTCTACAATCTGACACTCTGCCACTTAGACAGTTAGTTACAGGTGGAAAGTGACTCAGACTGATGATTATCTCTTGGACGGTTTTGTCAGAACTGAGTTTATCTACATACTAAACTCTGTGCTCAGCAGTTTGCCATCACCATTTGCTTGCATTTTTAACATGTCACTTCAATCTGAAATATTCCCAAGAGCTTTGAAAACTGCAGTTATCAAGCCTCCTCTGAAGAAAAGCAGTTCTGATTATCCTTTACAGTGACTAGAGGACTGGGTGGGCATATCTGATCCTGCTAGAAACTGGTTCAAACCCTATATATGAAACAGGAAGTACTTTATTGAAATTGTAAAATGCGTCTTAGATAAAATAGCCCTGACCTGTGGGGTGCCCCAGGGGTAAATCCTGGGACCCCTTTTGTTCAATCACAAAGACACTCACTCTAGGTCTCACTGGCAGCAGGTGAATTTGGACATTTGGACACTCAGACAAGACTGAAGTCATAGCCTTTGGCCCACAGAAACAAAGACAATGAGTCAGAAATCTAGGGGTAATATTGGACTGGATTTAACAGCCACATCAAATCAATAAGATCTGCAGGTTTTTACATTCAAAAACACTGCCAAAAATCAAAGGTACACTGTCAAAACCAGACTTGGGGAAATTTATCCCTGCATTTGTCTCCAGTAGGTTAGACTACTGTAATGACCTGCTCACTGGCCTCTCCAAATGACCATCAAGACAGCTGCAGTACATCCAAAACGCTGCTGCTCTGATCCTGACAAGAACCAGGAAGTACGAGAACTTAAGTCCTGTGGCTCAGATCTCTGCACTGGCTCCTGTTGCTGAGAGAATAGACTCAGACAGCCGTGCTTGTGTAGCACTGGCCAAGCAACAAAGTACATCTCCGACTATCTCACAGTTTGAGGACTTCAGGGACTGGCCTCCTGCTGTTGCCCAGAGTCAGGACTAAACATGAGGAATCAGAGTTTCAGTTTTCTGCAGCTAAAATCTGGAAAAATCTTCCTGAAGATGTGAGACAGGCCTCTACTTTGACAATCTTTAAATCCATGCTCAAAACAGTATTCAGCTGTGCATATGACTGAAAGGTTTTTATTCTGCACTCTCCTCTTTTAATGTTAATATTATGATGATTATTTATGTTTTGATTTGTTTTGTATTGAGATTTTAATGTCTGTCTTATTCTGTAAAGCACTTTGAATTACTTTGTGTACAAATTGTGCTATACAAATGAACTTGCCTTGCCTTCCCTTGCCAAACCACAGGCAGACCCAAGATCTATCTTCATTCAATTACAAGTAAATGTAATGCCATACTGTGCCATATAACAGACAAAGCAATAGAAACAGACAGATAGTGGAGCCCCAACCAGATGTTGTTAAGAATTACATTTCAAAAAATAATCTGCCAATAATGATAATTTAACATGCATCCTTCAGTTCTATGCTTTCTTTAATATCATTGTTGACTTTTCTTCCTTTTTACATTCAAATTTGCTGTGTACTTTGTAGGACACAGCACATACAGGTTCTATCTATTGTTTCCTTTTTAGTTCTTTGTTGCTTAGGCCCAGGTGTGATCTGAATGCTGTTCCCCTCTGCCACGCTGTCGGCTGTATCCACTGCTCAGGGCACTTACACCCTCCATTTACCTCAATCCAATCAAATACAAGTCTGCGATCCCTCCACAATGAAGCCAATACAGGGCACTAAGTCATTTGTCTCTACCTATACATCTGCCCTACCTAGTGTGCAGAGAGAGTCAACTTAAGAGGTTTGCAGATCCGATCCATGGCGTGGGGATCATGGCATTTGAAGACATCCATTAAAGCTCATTAAAGGGATTCTCTGTGGCTTAAAGGTAATGCTGTAGCATGAGCTCTTGTATTAGTTTAAAGCTGCACTATACTGCTCCACAATCCAACTCAAAACAAATGGAAATTGGGGATAACAGGATATGTCATGTAATATTTGAACTGCTAGAATTCAGATGCTGATTTCCATGATTTCCAATCCACAGGTTAAAGAAGGGGTGTTTTACTTCTATGGGCTATTAACTGCTAACACTTAGCATATTAAGATCATCATGTTACCTTTTGTTGGTTTTACAGGCTATATTTTCCAAAAACAACATATTAAAAAGTTTGTTTTGCTTCTGCGAGGAGAGGGCCGGTGTGTTAGTGCCTGTAAGAGAGAGCGCAACTTTACTTAAAGCAAATGATTCAGAAAACCACTTCAGACATGTTTTTATGAGTGAACAATGTCATATCATGGTAGAAAGCTAAAAAAGATTATCTAAAGAAAAGATGCGAACGTGGAGCTATGAGAAATTCAGAGGTGTCTAGTAATTTGGCATTAGCATTTTTTTGCAGTTAAAGTTGCTAAGAAAAACAGCTATCATATATATATGATACATATATATGATACATTATATATGGCAAACATAGATAAGTGACATTTTATTTACGTTGAACATTTCATTTTAAGATATGCTAGGAAATGAACTGACAAGTTATATGCTTTCTGCAGCACAAATAAGCATTGAAGTTAGTGTAGTGTTCACTTTCAGTCATAGACTGTATATTTAAATGGACATAACTAACCTGCTAGTCGTCACATTGCAAATGGGAAGCGAACATGGGCATGCTTCTTGCTCCACCGACTCTGGCTCCAATTCACTTTCAATTGAGAAACTGATGCTCCTCTTTTCGTAACTGCTGCTGTTAGCCTTGTCATTTTGGTCTTAAAATGTTCATATTAACCCGCTCTACATGATCCTGGTCATTTTATTTTGCTATTCTGTCAAGATAATCTAGATATGAACATTAATAACAGACAAGTCAGGTTGCTCCTGGATTGAAAGCGTTGCTAAGTGCCCGCTCCCTGCTAAACCAGTGGTGCGGGCAGGAAGGGGTGTTATCTTCAACATACCGGATCCGGATTGGCCCTTTGGTGGCTATGATACTCAGAGTCGCAATTCTAAATATGGTACTTGGTGGAGCCAAGTACCATATTTAGAATTCATCCTTATTACTGCTAGCCTAAATGATCTTCATTTAACTTAAGCTAAATGGTCCATCACTTAGTCAACTTATGTATCCAGGCTATGCTTTGTATATAACATACCAGACCAAAACAATAAAACAGTTTGCCGTTGTTGCAGATCTAAAAGGAGTGAATGCACATCCAAGCATATGTCAAATATTAATTTAATATTGAGTAATATGAGTTAGCCACGTGTGGGGAGGGAATCGATGCTGTGTAAATTGTTGTTCTTTGGCAGGCTTGTCAAACTTGTGAAGAACATTGGATGCTGTACTGCGTAACTTTTATGATGGAGGGTATAAGCTCTCATGAAGATGCAATTGCTTTACCTGGAATGTTTCATAGTATGCTATTAAACCTGCTCGAAAAGACACTGAAAATCATGCATTCTTACCGTGGCCTTGCCTTTCCATATATCTGACCTGTGACGTAGCCTGGTATCCGTGACGATAATGGCATACTATGAAACATTCCAGGCAAAGTAATTACATGACAGTTGAGACAAGCTGAAGCAAATTAAGGGTTAGGGTTAAAAGTTAGTTACAGTATTGATCATGTAGTTACTAACCCTGACTCATTCCTACTGAATCATCTGTTTATACTTTTATTATGATTATTATTATTATCCTATAAGGCTCCGGGCGTTGATGAGATCCGTCCCGAGTACCTTAAGTCTCTGGATGTTGTGGGGCTGTCTTGGCTGACACGTCTCTACAACATCGCGTGGCGGTCGGGGACAGTACCGCTGGACTGGCAGACCGGGGTGGTGGTCCCTCTGTATAAAAAGGGGGACCGAAGGGTCTGTTCCAACTACAAGGGAATCACACTCCTCAGCCTTCCCGGTAAGGTCTATTCCAGGGTACTGGAGAGGAGAGTCCGGCCGATAGTCGAACCTCGGATCCAGGAGGAGCAGTGTGGTTTTCGTCCTGGTCGTGGAACACTGGACCAGCTCTACACTCTCCATCGGGTGCTCGAGGGTTCATGGGAGTTTGCCCAACCGGTCCACATGTGTTTTGTGGATCTGGAGAAGGCATTCGACCGTGTCCCCCGTGGTGTCCTTTGGGGGTGCTCTGGGAGTATGGGGTACGGGGCCCTTTGCTAAGGGGTGTCCAGTCCCTGTATGACCGGAGCAGGAGCTGTGTTCGCATTGCCGGCAGTAAGTCAGACTTGTTCCCGGTGCATGTTGGACTCCGCCAGGGCTGCCCTTTGTCACCGGTTCTGTTCATTATATTTATGGACAGAATTTCTAGGCGCAGCCAGGGGCTGGAGGGGGTCTGGTTCGGGAACCACAGGATCTCATCTCTGCTGTTTGCAGATGATGTTGTCCTGATGGCTTCTTCGAGCCAGGACCTGCAGCAGGCACTGGGGCGGTTTGCAGCCGAGTGTGAAGCGGCTGGGATGAGAATCAGCTCTTCTAAATCTGAGGCCATGGTTCTCGACCGGAAAAAGGTGGTCTGCCCTCTCCGGGGTGGGTGGAGAGCCCTTGCCTCAAGTGGAGGAGTTCAAGTATCTCGGGGTCTTGTTCACGAGTGAGGGAAGGATGGAACGCGAGATTGACAGGCGGATCGGTGCAGCGTCTGCAGTGATGCGGTCGCTGTATCGGTCCGTTGTGGTAAAGAAGGAGCTGAGTCGAAAGGCAAAGCTCTCGATTTACCGGTCAATCTACGTTCCTACCCTCACCTATGGTCATGAGCTCTGGGTCATGACCGAAAGGACAAGATCGCGGATACAAGCGGCCGAAATGAGTTTCCTCCGCAGAGTGGCTGGGCGCACCCTTAGAGACAGGGTGAGGAGCTCAGTCACACGGGAGGAGCTCGGAGTAGAGCCGCTGCTCCTTCACGTCGAGAGGAACCAGCTGAGGTGGCTCGGGCATCTGCTCAGGATGCCTCCTGGACGCCTCCCTAGGGAGGTGTTCTGGGCATGTCCCACCGGGAGGAGGCCCCGAGGAAGACCCAGGACACGCTGGAGGGACTATGTCTCTCGGCTGGCCTGGGAACGCCTTGGGGTCCCACCGGAGGAGCTGGAGGACGTGTCTGGGGTGAGGGAAGTCTGGGAGTCCCTGCTTAGACTGCTGCCCCCGCGACCCGGCCCCGGATAAGCGGAAGAAAATGGATGGATGGATGGATGGATATTATTATTATTACCATTCTTATTATTATTATCATTATTTACACTACAGTCTAGTTATTATAAAGTGTTGCAGATATTTGCAACACTTTCTCCACATACACTTTTGTACTGCCCTAGTGTTTTTGAGATGACATTGCTTGTCTTATATTCTTTGTGTAGACAGCTGGGCCTGAGGAGACATGACCATGATGAGGCAAAACTTTTGCCAATCTCCTACCATCTGAGGTTTGGCCCGGACAGGGGAAGTTTTCTGGAATCAGATGCCCATACATCCCAGAGTACATTTTATCAAGTAAATTGGGGTATTACTGCAGGGAAGGTGATTTATTGAAGGACATTATTGGAAGCGTAAACACTGGGAGACAAGTTGGTAAAGGTGCACTGTCAAAGTAGAGTGAATCATCCAATAGTTTGTTTCCAGACCCATTCGTACTCGCAAACGAGCTGCAACTGAGGGCAATTTTGTCTGTTGCTCAGAAAAGTTGTATTTTCTTATACATACTTTAAGTAAACTTTTTAAATTGGGGGCATTATGCAAAAAATGACTTTTTGGAGCTTTCTGTCATGTTATAATGTTGTGTGTGTTAATACTCTGAAAGGGGAGAGACTTAGCAAGAGGAGCTGAAACAATGTTACATATAATTTTTTTTTGATGAATTAAGCAATTTCAAAACAATGACATGGGGATGTGTTAACAACTAATACCCCATAGAAGTTGTAATACAAACTCAGTTCTTACAATATTTTTTCCATCAAATTCCCTCCTTCTGTGCAACTTCTTGGTGATAAAACCTTTTTTTTTTTAAACAAGTGTGACACCTTTTATGTGGAGGGACCGATATCTGCTTGTCTTCTTTTCTGTGAAATTTTCCACACCATGGTATTAAATCTGTCTTGCATGTATTCAGCTACAGGTGAATTAATTGTTAGAAAAATCCTTGAATTTCTTCTTTCTTTAGCAGGTTTGCCTCTCCCCTGCTTGTGTTTATGGAGATATGTATGTTTAATGCCATACTGGAAAATAGAAAATAGCTGAGAGGTGTGTCGCACTAACTTTTGTGTCATCACAACAACTCACCGTACAGACTGCACCCCGTGCAGTTTGGCTTTAGAGCCAATCATTCCACCGACACGGCTACCTGCTTTTTCATTGAAAGTGTAAAATCTAAAATGGACAAAGGGGGTGTGGTCGGTGCCATTTTCCTTGACTTGAAAAAGGCATTTGACACTATTAATCACAAAATTCTCATCTCAAAATTAGCACAATTTAACTTCTCACCAGATGCTCTAAATTGGATCAAATCTTATTTACAACATAGAACACAAGCAGTTAAAGTTAATAACACATTGTTGTCTCATCTGGCATACAATGTTGGAGTCCCCCAGGGATCTATTCTGGGACCGATTCTGTTCAGTCTTTACATCAATGATTTGCCAACAGTGTGCACTGGATGTGAGGTACAAATGTACGCAGACGACACTGTGATCTATGTACATGGACAAAACAAAGATGAAACTGCCAAAAAACTGTCTGAAACTATGGTCCACATTTCAAATTGGCTGACTGGATCATGTTTTCATCTAAATGTTAAAAAAAAACTGAATGCATTTTATTGCAGGTGAAAAAATAAGCATCATGACACAGTATAAATATTTGGGTGTTGTGTTAGATTCAAACCTTACCTTTAAACAACATATAAAGTAAGCCACCCAAACAGTGAAACTAAATATAGCAAATTTTAGACATATCAGGCATAATCTAAACCAAGAAGCTGCAAATTTATTTTTTAATGCAATGATAATGCCACACCTGACCTACTGTGTCACCTCCTGGTCCCAGGGCTTCAAGACGACAATGAAACCAATCCAGTCGGTCTATAAACAGGCTCTCAAAGTCCTGGATATGAAACCTTTTCTCCATCACCATTGTAAAGTCTTGAGCAAACATAAACTTTTAAATTGGGACAACCTTGTAAAATTTCAGGATGCCAACTTGGTCTTCAAAATCCTTCATGGCCTTGCTCCTCCTCCTCTCTCTACATTTTTTACACATAGTGGTAGAAACACCAGAGCTGCTGCCTCAAACAATCTAGTTGTGCCTCTGAGAAAAAGGTTATTTAGCCAATCTTCCTTCTCAGTTCGAGCGGTCCAGTTTTGGAACACTGTCCCGCCTCACATCAGAAGTGTGGAGTCACTCAGGACTTTTAAAATCATGGTAAAAAAAAAAAAAGGTTACTTCTGAATCAAGCCTGTGATCACCAAATGTGAAATTGCGCTGCCATGTGCTGCCGCCTCATCTGTTGTGTGTTATGTCTGTAGATTTTGTCTGTCTTTGTCACAGTATTTTACAAATTTCCTGCTTACCTGCACTAACTTTTAGAACATTTTAACCAAACTATTTATACTAACTTTGTATTTTTTTATGTGTGGTGGCATTTTACATCTTTCCTTAGGGACTGCAGTTGGAAACTAGCTGTATAGCTAATACTGGTGCATTTACAGAAATGTTGATGAATGTGCATTATCCCTATTCAAATAAACAAATACATAAAAATAAAATAAATACTGTGGAAAATGTTTACTGACATCCTCAAGGTGGTATGGCCTTAACCTGCTGGCATGAAGAATTTATGATTCTAATGTTGTGCTGCACTCACATTTATAGCATGCATTCATCTTGTCTTCTGATTTCAGTTTTGATGCTGCAATGTAACTAAAATATTATGGGACGGGATTTAGCTCGATGTAAGCCCTGAGTGGTAAAGCCTAATGCTGTTTTAAAAATCTGTTTTCTGCTCCCCGGGTTCACTCTGAGGCCACATCCTTCTCTCCCAAAATGTTCAAACACACCAGACCAGACTGCATGAGCCAGATGGACAGGCAGATGCTTTCAGTGTAGAGGTAAGTGTATTATCTGTTTGCAAGACAAGTACACAAATAAAACCTGTATTCCTTTTTATATAAAATATTGATATCAAAACTCTACCTTGAAAAAATCCAATATAATGCATTATTTGTATTGTTTGCCTTTGCTTTGGAATCTCATCTTAGAACTAGAAAATGATGCCTAAGTATTCAAAGCACATGTAGCCTCAGCTCACATCTGCATTTGGTAGCAGTAGCAGCACTATTACTAACTATTATGATAAAAGCTAACAATTAAGCAACATGATCCTCACATGCTAATAATGAACATGATTTGATCGCAGAAATGCTCAGAATAAGTCTTCCGATGATATGGACATAAAACCAGAGCAGGAGAAATCCACATTTACCCCTGACGCCACAAATCTGGGCAATTTCAAACTGGGTGTTTATGAGGGAGAGAACCTCATATATAGGATTAATGAAACAGAATTATTAAAAACTCACAGATGTCCTTATGTAGCATTTTCATTTCCAAATCCATCTACTTGACCTGTGTCCCCACATAGGGGCTAAATATGTCCAAATCAAACACAATGGTCCCTCATTTATCCTGGGGGCTACATTCTAAAAATAACCCGCAATAGGAGAAATCTGCAAAGTAGTCAGCTTTATTTCTTACAATTACTATATATGTTTTAAGGCTATAAAACCCCTCACCACACACTTTATACACTTTTCTCACACAGGCATTAACATTTTCTCATGTTTCTCTCTTGTTTAAACACTCTCAAAGTACAAACCTTTGTATATTAAATCCCCCTTCCTCAACGATTGCTTTAAATGCGTTGTTCACATATTCCTCTGCTCCAGCGGTATCCACAGAGGCGGCCTCTCCGTGCAGAGAAACATTTTTGCGTTTCTGAAATTTGTTGACAGCGTGGGTTGCGTTGGGGAGAAAACTTGCAAACATACAGCACTTCAGAGTCACACTGCGATCGAACATTTATGTAAATTTGGTTGAAGGCATTCTGTATTGTGCAGGAGACACGGCACGGAGGAGACTGAGTGACAATGGTCTACAGTTCCTTAGCCAATCAGGATGCAGAACACATATGCTGTAAAAAAAAAAAAAAAAAAAAAAAAAAAAAGCAAGCAAAATTGCACACAAAAAATGTTTTAAAAAATCAGCGAAACAGCGAGACCGCGAAAGGTGAACCACAATATAGCGAGGGACCACTGTATAGCTTTTACTGATAACTCTAATGCAGATATTATTCTTAATTATAAAACATTTGAGAACCAAAATTATAACTTGGTTGTACAGACGATTATCCAATCAGAAAGCACAATAACCAGCACTTCCAGCCAATCACTGATCAGTGCCAGTGCAACTTCTGCAGCTCAGTGAATGAATTTTGAAAGCTTTCACATGAGACACGGTCTGTCCATATACCTTTTAGAAAACTGTAAGAGTGCAGGCTACATACAGTTCCTTTAAGGTATAATATAATCAGACTACTGTGCATGTTTCTGAAACCAACCTCAAAACTCACCCATGCAGACACAGGTAAAAATGTCCTAAACCAGCAAAGAATTAAACCCAGAACCATCTCAGTGTGCTACCACCTATCCCATTATTAAAAAGTAGACACACCCATCATCTGAACACCATAATTAATGATGCCAGATGTATCTATTTTCCCTCTTTTTCCTCAAACGTTGTCATAGTGCCCATGTAATCTCAATGATCAGAGGCGTGGTGTGAAAAACAGGCGTTAATGCTCTTATCCAGTAGATTAAGGTCAGACTATAGGCGTCAGTACGTGCCAAAATGTGCCGGCTAATCGCGACAGAAGCATATTCACGCAAAGCAGATAAAGATACGGAAACATCATGAGGAATATATCTCATCAGTGGGGCTTATAACTGTCATTGCTGCATTTGTGTACCGAGAAGAAATCAAAGGGATAATGCGACACAATTATGTTTTCTTTTTTTTTTATTATGAAATGTTTTGTTTTTTCTATAGAAATCTCCAGATCAGCATTATTGGAAAGCTTAAAGGAAACATATTATGCAAAATAACTTGAGTAATCTTTATTTTCCTGCATTCAAGATGCACTGATACTGATAAAATGCCAGTTTCACCTCTAATCATGCAGAGGGAGGTGCTTTGTGCATTTTTGGAAAGGTAAGATGTTTGTGTTTTTCCCTCAACTAACTTGATTTAAGTAAAGTTTGAGTTCTCAGCTTGTTCTGCTTTTGTGACACTTTAACCAAGCAACGTCAAGCCTTTGTTTGAAAGCACCGATCATTGGTTCTGATTGCTTTCAGCGAGAGCTATCCCAGATTGATGTGTAAAACTCAATTCACAGAGCTACGCATATCAATCTTGCTAGAGCCTTGGTTACTAAACTCTGCCAGCAATCACATTTCAAATAGAGCTGCTAAACTGGGCAGTTCCTGGAGGACTAAAGAAAAGAGTGAGGGGGAGGAGGGACAGGGTCTGGGGATAATAAGAACAGTGTGATTGGTCTAAAACAGGCATGGGGGCCAAATGCAGCCCTCAGACCGATTTTTCTTGGCCCTTCCAGGTTAATTGGCCCATAGTAGCCTAAACAGTACTGTATATTTCTGAAAATCTACTTGAACAAGCCCATATCAAATATTTAATGTGTCCCATTGAGGATGCACACATGAATAAAGATCTAGTGGTTCAGTCTAACTTGTAATAATAACGCAGATTTGAAGGATTCGCTGTATCGGTGACCAGTCTATGGCGCTCAATTGCCGCTCAGCTTTATCTGTGTTTTTATATGTGATCCTTAATGAGAAAAGTTTGGACACCCCTGATATAAAAGGTCCACACTTCAAACTCGGGAGCACTTGGCTGTAATCAGGGCTGTGTGATGTCATGCAGTACTTGAAATTGCAGCGGTCACTTTGAGGCAGCACGCACACATAGCATTAAAATTATAATTCTAAAGGATTTTTGTTGTGATATTATTGTTAATTGCAGTTATTTTGGGCATGATAATAAATAATTATCATGTCAAAAATAATTTTCACTAATTTTGGCTACGAATATATTCATTTCCACTAGCCACAAGATAATTTAAGCGTTTTTGTTTCTTTTTTTTCAGTTAGACGTATAATACATTTTGAAAGGTGCTCTATGTAACTTCCAAACGACCATAATTTCTCTCTTGTCTCCATAGCGATGCTTGCCTGGAAGTTCCGTAGTGTGGTATTTATCTTCACAATCGGATCACACCTGCTTATTGCACTTAATCCATCACATTATTGCTAAAACAAATAACCTTGAAAAATGTCACCCGCTTGTCTCCATGGAGATAGATAAGCTTGATAAATTTAATGGCATAGTTTGGAAAATTACACCAAAATTACACCACCAGAACTGTTCCATAGTGCATAAACCTTCACATAACTTAAGAGACTAAAGCCAAAGGTATATATTTACAAATCACACATCATCTATGGGTCCAGAATAATGAAAAATGAGGATTGTTGTTATGGCGATTAACAATAGTTTTTGTACTAGGAGCAGTACACAACACTATTCAAACACCATGCGCACAGTAAAGCAAACAGCAAACAATCCCCGAAATAATAATCTAAGTTTATTTTGCAAAAACATCACAATGGCATATTTTCTTTCTTCTTTCCCAAAATTCCACCAATTTAACTTGCTCTGTTGTTAGTGACAGAATTTATTTGGGTACAGAATGCTCAGACTGGTGCATGCTGGGAGTGTTGTGTTGCTACATGGAGGTGGGCTGTTTCGGTTAACCCTTACCTGTGCCATAAGCAGGTCAGCTCTCAGGGGACGTGATTATTCTCTAGCCTGGGTAATGGTCCTTACTGACAGCACTTAATGAAAATTAATGAGCAGCTTTAGGGCTCCACACACAAATGTGGGGAGGCTGTTTTCAACTGTGGTCCAGGCACAAGGAAGGAGGCACAGGAAACAGGAAACTAGGGAGTTCAGTCTTCATATGTTTGCTCATGATTTAATTGTATTAACCTACTTCTTAAAGCCAAACATGTACGTAGACATTTTTAAATGTATTCTAAAAGCTAAACCAGTTCAAACTAGGAATGAATGTTACTAATAAATATATGTAAATGTTTGTGCAGCTGATTTTAGTGTGCTTGTAGTGTCACTTTTAGACCACTAAGGGGCAAGGGGTGTGTGCGGCTTGCAGTGTTTTGTTTTTGTTTTTTATGTTTTTGCCAAAAAATAGACTATAATAAAAGTATATATTTTGCACAAAAAATACATTTTTGCTTTATGCAACTTCCAAACAACCATAATTTCTCTCTTGTCTCCATGGCGATGCTTGCTTGGAAGTTCTACAGTGTGGCATTTATCTTAACAATGAGATCACACCTACTTATTGCAGTTAATCACATGTTTTTATTGCTAAAACAAATTACCTTGAAAAATGTCACTTGCTTGTCTCCATGGAGATACAGTAGATAAGTAAGTTTAATGCCATGCTTAGCATACCAAGGGGTGTGTGCTGCTTGCAGTGTATTTTTGCCAAAAAATAGACTAAAATAAAAGTATATATTTTTGCACAAAATATATACTTTTTATTTTATAAAATATATAAAATATATTAGTCATTACTGTGAGTGGGCTTGCATCTCCACAAACCTGACCTGGAGTAGGAAATCAAATATGGATCAAATATGTCCATTTCCACTAGCCACAAGATAATGTCAGCAGTTTTGTTTTGTTTTTTGTTGTTTTTTTTTTTTTCAATTAGGCATAGAATACATTTTAAAGGTGCTTTATGCAACTTCCAAACAACCATACTCCAGGTCAGGTTTGCATCTCCACAAACCTGACCTGGAACAGGAAAGCATATTGCTTTGGATCAAATGCTACACTGCTTAAACTGTATCTATGTCTGAAGAAGGGCTTGACCCAGAAATGTCACATTCTGGTGCTATTCAGTTAAAAATACAATAAAATGTATAAAAATCTGGGAGCTCCAAAGAACTGCTGTGTGGATCTGCTTTTTCTTTTCTACAATAAAGCATCTCTAGATAAGATAAGATAAGATAAGATAAGATAAGATAAGATAAGATATGCCTTTATTAGTCCCACAGTGGGGAAATTCCAAATTCTCCTATGGAGAATGTTCTGAAGTAGAGTTTGTACTTTATATGGAATGTTCCAATAATGGTCATAAACTTATACCCTTGCATTTTATTTAATTACGGGTGTTTTTTTGTTTTTTTATTGCTTAAAAGCATCTTGAGTCGGGGGGTCTCTCCCCAGATCTGACCTGTAATGACTTGACCTGTTTGTCTCCATGGAAATAGTTTAGTAGTTTAGAAAAATATGTCTTGTTTCTGGTACTCTGAATTCTTAATCTCCAGTTTAAGCACAGTGGGAGAGAATGGATGATTAAGAGGAAAAGAGCTCACGTCTTTTCACAGCTGTGTCATAAAAAAAAAAAAAAGAAAAAAAAGAAAAAAACATAAGCAGGAACCCTCCCAGGCTCACACTGTACTAGTTTAAATAATGTAATGCCAGTGTGAGATATTCTTGGCAAAGCAAAACTATCTCAAGGAATCAAGCAGACAGTAGAGCCTAAGCCAGAATGGTAGCACGTAAAAATTCTTCTTTCCCCTCTACTTTTTTTGTTTTTTTTCCCCCAACGTTTGTATGTGTGTCGTTTATTTTGTTATTTATGTGCTGGTTGTTCTGCGCTCAAAAATCCTCAACATTATAAATAAGAAAATACATGTTTAAAAAGTAAAAAATATGGATGGAAAAGTAAACATTCTAGTTTCTCTCACTTTATCTGGGGTCAAGTTGAGGAGTCAGAAGTTTGATCGGGGAGACGCAGACTTTCCAAACGCACTTCCTTCAGCTCTTCCGGGGGGGGGATCCAGGCCAGCAGGCGGAACAGATGCCCGAGCCTCCTCAGCTGCCTCCTCTTGACGTGGAGGAACAGCGGCTGTACTCCAAGCTCCTCCCGTGTGACTGAGCTACTCACCCTATGTCTAAACAAGCGCTGAGCCACCCAACAGAGGAAACTCATTTCAACAATTTATAAGTAAAAGAATCACTAATTCTGTTTAAACGCACATGGAACTCTCGGTGGGTGTTATGTTTCTCACATTGCAAACAGAATCACATGGCAAAAATATAATAATGTAGCAAATGTCAGCAAAAAACAACAATTAATAAGGAAACAGATGCTTCACAGGAAAGTCCCAAACATTGCTTAAACTATAATCCTCTATTTAACTACTATCCCATGAAATCCACCAACTAACACTGAGAGATTAGCAGGCATGATCTGATGGTGTGAGTGAGGGGCAGTTAAATGGTGATGTCCCACTTACCCAGAAATGAAAATAACACTATAATGTTCTGAAATATAAGTGCATGCACTCACATTAATTGTGTTGTTGTATAGTAGGTATAAGTTACTTTCTTTTCTCTGTTTAAATCACAGAGGTATATCTGGATACTAATTGATAATAAAACCAGCATCAAATCTCATTTAAATAGATTCTGATACTGAAAAAATAAATAAATAAATAAATAAATAAATAAATAAATAAATAAATAAATAAATAAATAATAATAATAATAATAATAATAATAATAATAATAATAATAATAATAATAATAATAACACATAAATATTCATAGGCAAGGTTGGTATCAAACCAAGCTATATTTTTTATAACATTTTAATCCATGACATTTGAGGATCATGATTATGTTATAATTTGCACATTTGAAATCGCAATATTCATCTAAAACAACTTAATAAAAGAAACGAGGCTGACTTCCACGTTAGAAAACTGTGGGGCGCAACGGGAGCTGACTTCGCCGGGAATGTTATTGCAACAAAGAGCTGTGTAGCTGCCCGTCCTTCCTATGGATAGCTGCAGATCACACGAGTAGGTAGCACTTTTTTTTGTTTTTTACTTTATACCAAAATGTCTACACGGTCCTGTCAAATCATGTGTATCATCAATTAAGAAAGTACATTTGGAGAATGAAGTAAGTAAGAGAGCAGTGGGTGTATCTTGGTGACTGTGAAAATGGGAGTTGATTGACATAATAGGTCTGCTTTAATAACTCATGACAAAACATAGTGGACAATGTAATATTACTTTGGATAATTTCCTTATAGTCTTAGCTCAAGTCACTTATGTATCAAACATATAACAACTGAGAGGATAAAAACATTAGCAGTGATCATTAAAATGAACTAACTTTTGAGTAAGACTTTGTTCCTAAAGTGTGTTTTCTCTTAAAATACATTGAAAAGTTGTGCTTTGTTTCTGATACTCTGAACTAATCTATAGTTTAAGATGATTGAGAGAACATGGGGAGAAGGATGACTCAGAGGAAAAGGGTTCATTTCTTTCCACAGCCATGAAAAGAAAAAATAAATAAATAAAACAGCACTAAACCTAATCAGCATGTGTGGAGTGTTAAATGAAGCAAGACACCGGGAATAAGCAGCAGTCGTCCCGGGCTCACACTGTACTCTGCTAGCATCCTACAGTTAGCTCAAACGCAGTGTGAGTGGAGGTCACCAGGGTTAGCAGCACTCAGAACACTCATGGTACAGAGGAATGAGCTGTTAGCACTCAAGACATAGAACATAATGTCAGAATGTCGTGCTGCAGGGTTTTTTTTTTTCTTCTTCTTCTTTAATGAAAGACAAACAAACATAGTGACTAGTCATATACAGTGGTGATATACCAAGACATAACAAGACAACAAGACATACCGAGACCTAACTAAACATACCAAGACATAAATAAACATACCAAGACAAACCAAGACATACCAAGACATAACTAGACATACCAATACAAACCAAGTCAAACCAAGACATACCAAGACATAACTAGACAAACCATGACGTATCAAGACATAACTAGACAAACCAAGACAAACCAAGACATACCAAGACGTACGAAGACCAATCAAGACATACCAAGACATGCCAAGACGTACCAAGACAAATCAAGACATACCAAGACATACCAAGACAAATCAAGACAAACCAAGACATACCAAGACTTACCAAGACAAACCAAGACATACCAAGACATACCAGACATACCAAGACATAACTAGACAAACCAAGACACACCAAGACATACCAAGACATGACTAGACAAACCAAGACATACAAAGACATAACTAGACATACCAAGACAAACCAAGACATACCAAGACAAACCAAGACATACCAAGACATACAAAGACGTACCAAGACAAACAAGACATAACTAGACAAACCAAGACAAACCAAGACAAACCAAGACATACCAAGACGTACCAAGACATAACTAGACATACCAAGACAAACCAAGACAAACCAAGACAAACCAAGACATACCAAGACGTACCAAGACATAACTAGACATACCAAGACAAACCAAGACAAACCAAGACATACCAAGACGTACCAAGACATAACTAGACATACCAAGACATACCAAGACAAAGCAAGACAAACCAAGACAAAGCTAGACATAACTAGACATACCAAGACAAATCAAGACATAACTAGACAAACCAAGACATACCAAGACATACCAAGACATAACAAGACATCACAAGACATAATAAAACATAAAAAATAAATAAAACATAATAAAACATACCAGAGTATGCAGACGTTTTTGGTAAACGTGAGAAATATAGACTATTTAAAGGAGAGATAACATAAGGTACACTTTATTGTCACTGTAGGGATTTTTTTTTTCCATCTGTAATTGACCTCGTGGGACAACCTCTGAGGAGCAGTGGGTGTTGTGCCCAATGACCCATCTCAAATGTTAGTGCCATATGAACCAGCTCGCACTCTGAGGACCTCAGGGACCCGCCTGCTGCTGGTGCCCAGAGTCAGGACTAAGCATGGGGAATCAGCGTTTCAGTTTACCACAGATAAAACCTGGAAGAGTCTTCCTGGAGATGTGAGACAGGCCTCGACTTTGACAATGTTTAAATCCAGGCTCAAAACGGTTCTGTTTAGCTGTGCATGAGTGGACGGTTTTTATTCAGCAACTTTTCTATTTTAATGTAAATTTTATCATGATTATTTCTGTTTTGATTTGTTGTATTGTAATTTTTATGTTTTTGTTTTTTTATTCTGTAAAGCACTTTGTGTACGAACTGTGCTATACAAATAAACTTTCCTTGCTTTGCCATCCCCACATCTTGGAAACCATTAGCATCAGAAAATTCCTGTTCTCGCCTATCCCCCTGGCTGGATTGGCAATGCTTGGTACTTTTCTGTCTAATGAAGCTGTTCTAAAGCTGTGCACATGGAAAAAGAAAAAAAAAAAAAAAACAACAAAAAAACAAGTTTGGCTCATCTCCTTATTGGGATGGTTGCTACATTTGAACCAGTTGGTGATAGCTGGGCAGACTTTTACACCCCACAAATACATTGTTGGAGAGTTGAATAAAAAAATGGCAAAATTATATCCCTGCTGCCTGCTGAAAAGAAGGCAAATCAGTTCATTTATTATTTACTTAAGTATTAAATAGAAATGTTTGAAATTTACATATTTAAAGACTTCAAATTGGAATGATCTGGTTGTGTTTAATGCTGCAATTGTACCTTTTGCAGTGAGTGAGTCATTCCTCAGGTTTTTGCAGTACTTTTTATGGATATAATCTGGAACTCTATTTCCACCTATTCACTGTTCTTTCTTGTGTCAAAACAAGAACAGGCTGGATTCTATTTATTAAACATGCTGGCCCATTTACTTTCTCTGTAAAGGCATAATCTCAAATTGTCAGAGATGGGTGGTACTCAGTTACATTTACTTGATTCATTTTTTTTCCTAAAGAAATTGTACTTTTCAGAGTACTTTTCTAACAGCATACTTTTACTCCTACTTGAGTAATATGTTTAGTGAAGTAACAATACTCTTACTTGAGTAAAAGTTTTGGTCTCCACTGTGAAAAAGCCTGGTAGTATCAGTAGTACTTTATGTTGAGAATATTAACTGATTTGAACATTTGCATTTTTTTGTGCCCTATTCTTAATAAGAATACCAGATATACCAGTTTTATCCTTCAAATAACATTCTCTTCAAATTATAAATCGGATATTACGTCCTGACAGTCACACTTTAAGTTACTCTTACTTCAGTTTTCCCAAATACTTTTTTACTCTTACTTTCTTAATTTCCTGGACCACTATTTATATTTCTACTCAACATTATTTTGAAGTAGCAATACTCTTACTTAAGTACTTTTTTTTTTTTGCTACTGTACCCACCTCTGACATTTAACACAACAAAATCTGAAGTATAGCAATGTCTACATATTTTATCAGAAAAAAAACACTTTCTTTTTTTTTTTTTTTTTTACTATGGAATCAATTGGTTTCATATCTGCAGCATTGTTGAGCTCCCAGGCTTTATTTACCAGCTCAAAAATACCATATTAAATAATAGATTTCTCCCTACATGCTGGGGAACTATGGATTAAGGGGCTTTCATGTTGCAGTTATTCTTGCCACAGTGGAAGAATGTACCGACAAATCCCCCAAGCCTCGATGCCGATAATAGAAACGGTGCTAGTTTAGAACAGATTACCAGACATTAAAATCATCTATTATGAATGGATAAATCTCTAAGGATTCCCTCTTTTAAAGACACTCACAGTTCAGTGCATGGTACAAAAATGAAAACTGTGGGCTGAATGTGTAATTAAAGTGTTTTTAAAGAGGGAGTATTACACTTCTTTGAGATATTGTTATTGACAGAACTTGCCTGGTTACAGAATGCTCAGACTGGTGCATGCTGGGAGTTTCAGTTAACCCTTACCTTGTTAAAACATAACATATTTAGATCGCCATTGATATATAAACTGCATTTCTGGGTTGTGCCAGCTCAGTCTTTGGTATCTTGGCCTATGTCATCAAAGGTATAATACTCCCTACAATGGAAGCATAGCTAGACTAGACTAGACTGGATTGGCCTGGACTAGACTGGGATGGAATGGAGTATAATACTATCACAATGCCTGGAGTGTCTTCAACTCCTGAGCTACTTCCATTTATTCTAGAACATCTGCGTTATCGTGTATAATTTGGAAAATGCTACATTCTTTGGAAAACAACATATTAAAATGTTTATTAAGTTTTAGTTTTGTTGTTGCTCAGTTTCCTTTCACAGCGCTATCACAACAGCATGCATTCCACTTTTGAAACTGCTGCACATCTGGTTTGTGAAGCTGTAGTGTGCTGTTTTGTGTCCTGCTCTCGTGTGTGTATGGAAAATGGCCGTGCAGAAGCATGAGTTACATAGGTTTGTTGGCTGAGCAATACACATTTTTTTTTAATGCTGTATATACTGCTAACCAGAAGGGTGGTAAAGCTCGGAAGAAATCACTAGATTACTCAAACATGCATGGATGACATTTAAAAATATTTCAGACATGTTTTGATGAGGGAACCACGTCATAAAAATGTAGAAAGCTAAAAAAAAAGAAAAGAAAAAAAGTACTCCATTAAGGCAAGGCAAGTTAATTTGCATAGCATAATTCAAAGTGCTTTACAGAATAAATAAAAAAAAAAATCAAGACATAAATAATCATCATAAAATGAGCATTAAAAGAGAAGAGTTCAGAATAAAAAACTTTCAGTCATATGCACAGGATATGAGCCTTAAACACTGTCAAAGTAGAGGCCTGTCTCACATCTTCAGAAAGACTGTTCTAGATTTTAGCTGCATAAAACTGAAAGTCTTATTCCCCATGTTTAGTCGTGACTCTCGGCCCCAGCAGGAGTCTAAAGTCTATTCTCTGAGCTACAGGAAGCCGGTGCAGAGACCTGAGCACAGGACTTATGTGCTCGTACTTCCTGGTTCTAGTCAGGACCCGAGCAGCAGTGTTCTGGATGTACTGCAGCTGTCTTAACGCCTGTTTGGAGAGGCCAGTGAGCAGGCCGTTACAGTAGCAGGCCGTTACAGTAGTCTAACCTACTGGAGACAAATGCATGGATAAATCTCTCCAAGTCTGGTTCAGACAGTATACCTTTGATTTTTGCAATTTTTGTAAAAAGCTGCAAATATTATAGATTTGATGTGGCTGTTAAAGTTCAAGTCTGAGTCCATTATTCCCCCTAGATTTCTAGCCTGATTTGAAGGTTTTTAGAGAGAGACACTGGGGGTGATTGCTGACTCACTGTCTTTGTTTCTGTGGGCCAAAGACTATGACTTCAGTCTTGTCTGAGTGAAGCTGGAGAAAGTTGTTTTGTATCCAGACACTGATCTGTTGGATGCAGTGGCAGAGTGAATCGAAGGACGTCACCCTCTTTTAAAGACACTCGTAGCTTGGTGTGCGGTTAAGGTATGGAACTGAAAACCGCAAGGTAAACGGGTACTTTTTTCGTATTTTAAAAAATGTCTCAGAATCTGACAAGCTACGGAAGAGCAGATTTAACAGGAAAGAAGGGATGCAAAACATCTCGTAGCACTCATGACACGGGGCTTCATAAATACACACCGGCTTTAATATTTTTTTAAATCAGCCCATAAAGTACTTTTTGTGGGTGCTGACACTTTTATTGACTGTAAGGCTGCCTGGACGGTGCAGTTAGGGCCGACTTTTAAGTGTAACTGGAATGTGTCGTCTGCAGCTAACAACAGGGAAAAATGGAGATAAAGTTAACAAGCGTGGTGGTTCTTTATGCTTCCTGTGTTTAAAGAATATGGCTGCATAATGGTATAGCGGTTAGCACCTTTGTCTCACAACTAGACAGTTATGGGTTTGATTTCCAAGCTGGGAATCAATCATGTATAGTCCCTGATTTTTCTCTTATTATATGTTTCTTTTCTTCTTTTTGTCACAGCCCTTGTACAAGAAAAGGTATAGTTTGAAGCCGCTTCTTCAGTTCTGGAGACGCAAAACTGAAGAATCGGCTGAGCAGCGAAACATCCTCACTCCTGCAACTTTTTGTCCAGTTGACAAGTTAAAATGTTTCTTTTCCTATGTATGGTCTAGAAATATCCATTGCTCAGTTATTATCAATATTTTCTGTGCAGGAAAATGCATACACAAACAAATGAGAGGATGAATATCAGATCGAATTACCTTACACTACATTGCATAAACATGGAGGAGAAAGAGAGGTTGAGGTGGCTGATGTTTTGCCTGCTGTGGTGAAGAAGCAGGTGAGTGTAGCAAAAATAAATAAATAAATAAATAAATAAAAATTGATAAGAATAAGGAATAAAGGCAGTTCTGTGTTAGCAGAGAATACATGGTGAGTCATCACTTGCTTTATAGATTGGTATTCATAGATTGGTATTTAAAGACAGGGTATTTTACTTGTATGGGGTATTAACTGTTAACACATAACATATTTAGATCAGCGTGTTACCTTTTATCGTGTTGAAAATTATGTATGTATGTATATATTATATGTATATGTATATATATATATATATATATATATATATATATATATATATATATATATATATATATATATAGAGAGAGAGAGAGAGAGAGAGAGAGATATGTATCAGAACAAAATCAAAATGATCATTTTATTATAGAAACCAATCTTGTAACCCAATGAATTACAGAAATGAATTGTTCAAGCGACCATTCTTTCTGTACTACATCATGGAGATAGAATATACATGCAGACTTCATCTTCTACTTTGAAACCTTTAGATGCACTCTTTCACTCAGACCTTCATTTCACTAAAGGTGACGAATGTAAAACGCATCACCGTACACTCAATGAAAATGTAGGTTGGCCATTGCTATCTGTCAGAAGAGAACAACACTATATGAAATATATTTATAAGGGACTACTTGAAAGACTGCCTACATATCTCACTTGTTTGTTGAACTTTGATATGGGAACTTTTTGATAAAAGATCTCATCGTGTACAAACTGGCAGCTCTAGAACTGAAATGAGAAATGAAAACTTTTGATTATTTTACTTCCCTAAAATGGAATACATTTCAACTAGATACACTGGTGCCACTAATGCATTTTAATAATTTAGTTATAAACATTTATAATCACACCTGCTCATGTTTTAATGTTGTAAATTTATTTTTTTATTTATTTTATTTATTTATTTTTTTTGTCATGTGATTTTCTATTCATTTGATTGTCCATTGTAACTCCTAAAACTGAAAGTCAAGTCTGTTAAAAACACTAAAGAGAGAGATAGCTCCACAGAGAGGAGAGGAGTGAGCCAGCAGATGTTCCGCACCCAAGAGGGTAAACAGCATTTGTAGGGCATGAAATTGATTCAAGGCTTTCTGATGAGGAAGAGTGGGGAAGCGAGAGGAAGAGACGTTTAGGTAAAGACCCCGAGCACTCTTAAGTTTATTTCGGGCGGGTTTACGGCAGAAGGCTTTATTTACAAGTGAAAAGGTGCTCTTCTGTAGATTTGTGCAAGTAGCGTGACTGTGGGTCGACCCGGTAAGTAAGAAATCAAATGTTTTTACAGTAAGGGAAGGTAGAAGTATTAATTGAATAAAGCTTGGATATTAGAACACGTACGAGATGACATAAAAAGATGAATTTAAAATAGGCTGTGACATCACATTATAAAGCATTATGGGATATGCCCATAGAAAACCAAACACTAATGCAAGGTTTGTACGTCCTGCTCCATCTAAACGACTTCCTCATTTTCAGCTCTAACACGGTGTAGCATTAATTACATATAGATGTTGTGGTGTTACTCGTGTGCGGTGTTTACATGTAAACTGTGTGCCATGTGTCCATTTGTCTGTCTAAGAGTCTCACAGCATTTGTGAAGATGGCTATTTGATTCAGGACATTTTGAGTAAGAACGAGGTGACAGTGGCCTGGTCGTTGGAGCTCTTGTCAAGCAAACAGGAACTTGTAGTGTCCCACAGATTTTTATTTCCCAGTCCTAAATATTCACTGCAATGATTTTATAAGCACTTTTCACATAATTCAGAGCCCACAGTGGAGTGCAATGTTATTTTTTATGCTTTTACAACATATATGTATGCAGGCAAAACATATTTGACTTGAGATGAATAAATGCAGCCCCTTTAAACATAACAGTCACAATAGTGAGTAGTTTTGAGTTTTTCTTGTGCCTTTGTTGTGCTCACTAATCCGTACATTTTCACTGCTGATGATAGTCTAGTGACAGAATGAAGCATAATGTTAAAACTAGTGATGGGACATTCAGCTCTTTTATGAGATCCAAATCTTTTGTGTCTGTTCATTTCAAAGAGCCGTTCAAAAGCCTGGCTCTTATTCTATTATTTATTTATTTATTTTATTTTATTTTATTTTATTTTTAACAGGAGCCAAAGTGAGAATTACGATTTTTTTCTACACACCAAGGCTCAGATGTGTTTAAAATGGTTCAAACTGAGAGTAGGAGTGTGTTTACCCTTTGGAATGATGCAAATCTAAATAAAATGTTGCACTTAAATAATAATAATTTTAAAACAAATTGTCCGTATGATGCCAAATATGTTTTCTGTGCAAAAATCTCTAACTGGTGTCACCTGCTCTGCTTCTGTGCTGATTCTTGTGTTGGTTCAGTGTTAATCAATGTAAAAATACAGACAAATTAGAAAGAAAAATCCAGCTCTTCTAAAAAATAGGATCCGGTTCCAACCATTCGCATTAAAGAACCGTTCAAAAGAGCCGACTCGTTAACGTTCGTCAAATCACGAGTTAAAACCACAGTTGAATGTTGTGATTTTTTGGTTTCATAAAACGCACAATACTAGGATTAAAATGTCTTTTTGTCCTTGATGTTCTGAATTCCTTGGATTGTGAAGAATCACTTTATGTTTTGTGTTCAAAGAAAGTTTGTGAGTTATACAGGGTCATTTTACATCCTTGATTTTGGACGTTTAAAATCCTATCTTCGGATAAAACACATCCCTGGAGTGCTAATACTGTACATTTGCTTTCTTAGTAATACATGTATAAAGATAATAAAACAAGTATGAATCATATTTTACTGTCTTGCATTGCTGCCTAAAGTAATTTCCACAATCCATCCATGTCTTACCAAATTGACAATTTTTTTTTTTTTTGTAATTTTTTACATTTAAAGGAACATTATGCAAATTGGACTTGTATAGCCTTAAAAAACGCCTCTCTCTCATCATCATCATGTTCAGAAGTTCTATGTTTTGAGTAATGATTATGTGTATTGTTTTTAACGCAGACTTACAATGCAAAATCATCTTTTCAGAGTTTTTAACCATGTTATAGTTGCTTCTCATTCTCACTTAGATTGTTCAAAAATGCACAAATCAGTCCTTCAATAGCTGTTGTGATGACTTTTTACAGAAATGTCAGCTCCCTTTGGTGTCTTCAGTTTTCTAACATGTAAGTCAAGGTACTTTTTTTCTTTTATCAAGTAATTTTAGATGTATATTTGGATTTAAATTGTGGAAATTGAAACATAATGATCCAGCTGACACAAACACAACAGGTCTTCTTTAAGACTGGAGTCTTCAGAAAATATCTATTTGACCAAAGCATATTTTGGTCAATAAAGTTTTTGAAAACATAAAGAAGAAATACATTATTATTTCTTGCTACAGTGAAAAGTCACAAAAAAACATGGCCAACAGCAGTTTTGAATAGGATGTCAATATACCTATTATTAAAGGTCCTGGATTATACAACATAGGAATAGACATGTTTGAGTAATCCTTTATTATTAGTCTGTCTACATCTCCAAAGCTCAAAATGCTCTGTTCCACCTTGTGATGTCATGAAGTGGTAATTTTAAAGTTAACAGTCTCAACTGAACTGATTTACTCTATGTTTTACCTTTTGTTCTGTTAAGACTGTCAATAGAAAGTCTTAAATATCTTCTGGTACATAAAGAAATTAGGTTAAAACATAGATTTAACTTGGAGTGGAGTATAAAAACACAGTGGAGTGCTTCCTATAATTTCGCATGACATCACAACATGGAACAAAGTGTTTTTTCAGTTTGACAGAAGACATTATTACTAAACATAGACCAAAAACATGATATATGTTCTTTAGAATTGACACATTTGAAAGTGTAACATAAGATTGTGAAATTGATTCCAAGGGTGAGTAATTGTGAAGGAAGTGATTGCAAACCAGATAGAGAGATGAATGAAGGGACAAACTGCAGGCACATGTGTGAGTGTGCTACATTACAAAGGAGCCTCCAGTACTTATACCCTGAGAAAGGTATTATCTATAGAAGGCTGGTCCAATTGACATACTGTCTGTACAAGGTCATAAATGGATATACTGCTAACTGTTTACAGGAAGGTAGAATACGTCACTAAAAAGATGCTTGCGGTCACGGAAAAGATGCTGTGATTGGAGCGTCGATCCAGAACGTGGCCAATCCTGGACTTTCACCTTCTGAACTGAACGCATGTCAATTGTGTTGCTGTGAACTTCAAAACTGGGTAACTCTTGTGACCTACCGAACTCTGATTTAGATTTGACACTCACCAATTTGTTTTTTTGTGTTTTACAGCCTTCTTTTTTTTAGTTTTGGTTTGATGTGTAATTTTAAGATCATGGTTATTGTAATGCTCATTTACAACAATATTAAAAGAGCTACTTATTATTTAGCCTTCGTACATCCTGGGTCATGTTACTTCCTTCTTCTCTAGGAACGGTGTGTAACAAAAGTAATAAAACAAAAAATAATGCTTTCAAAGTTCTTATTATTTGGTCCTAATTCAAGACCATTTTAGTCCTGATATAGTTTCTGGTTTAGTCTGAATTTTGCTGTGTATATGCGCCCTTGTAAGCAACCATTTATACACATTCAAAAATCCAACACCAATCAATTATTATATTTAGCCTTCTTTGCATATATTTACCAAAAATGCCCAGATTAGAAAATGAGCATTGCATTCTCACCCACAGCACTAATATAAAGCAGAATATTTTACAGTTAAAATCAGGCTGGCAGTCTGTGGAAGGATACGGCTGCGGCGGTGATTAATTCTGTAGCCAGACCACCTAAGGCCAAACTCTGGGCTGCAGTCCCTGTGTCCCAGATCAAAGGTCTCCCCAAATCAGAAGCGGGTCCCCAGGGTGACAGCCACCTAGGCCGGGACAGTCCAATCTGTCTGTCCAGGTTCATAGGTCCTGGCAATTTCAATCTATTGCTACCGTTTCGTTTTTAATTATATTTTGATTGCAGAGAGCGGGAGTGTCATTGCTGTTTTCTGAGCTATCTTCTTGGAGTGATTGGAGTGTTCCCTGCTCCGACCCATCCATGCTGTTTTGGTGTCATTGGGCAAGAGACTTCACCCAACTTGCGTATGTATGGATACGAAGAGTGCGGCTTTTATTGTGCATGTTTCGGGTTGATGGGAGAAACTGGAGTGCCCAGAGGAACCCACACACAAACAGGAACATGGAAACTCCACACAGAAATTAGGAGTCGAACTAGCAACTCCACTCAACCCCTTGGACGCCACTTAGCTTGCCACCATCAAGTATGGTGTGACAGAATATTTGCAATAGTGTAGCATTTATGTCAGACTTATGTAGTCCAAACAAATGCATGAAAAATGATGATGTCTTGCTATGTGTTTCTGTTTATTACTGTCAGAGAAATATTTATACTCTGGAATATAAGTCGCACTGAAGTATAAGTCGCACCAGTCAAAAAAAAAGCATAATAATGAAGAAAAATACATATATTTCACACATAAATCGCATCTGAGTATAAGTCGCATCCCCGGCCAAACTATGAATAAAAGTGCGACTTATAGTTCAGAAAATGCGGTTCTTTATCCCGAAGCAGCAGAACACATGCCTCCCATCTCATCTTCTTCACTTTAACAGTTACATTTGCAAAGCCCGTAAAACTAAAATAACTAAAATAATCAGAAACTCAATCATTCAATCTGATTTTTGGTGTGTTCAAAAGAAGCATCAGCAACACCTGGTGACATGTGCCAGTTAATCATTGTTTTTTTTAGATCATAATTATCAGATGGTGTGCATGTAAACCAATGTCTTACTCTCAAATCCATCCCTAATTATCATCATTGGATCCCTGACGTCTCTACCTGCCAAGATGTAACCCCCAGACGTTTATCTATTTAATTAAAAGTGCAATATGTACTTTCTGGAGGAGGCATGTCACCTGCCTGATTCCCTGGAAATGGCCAACCAAACATCGGAACATTTTCCATGGGAATAGATACATTTTATGCCATACTGTGAAAGAGTATAGCCAAAGGGACAACATAAGCAGGAGGTGGCACTCCTGCAGTCCAAGTAAGAGTCGTGTTTGTGGAAATGCAAGCCCGCTCACAGTAAGAAC
Organism: Periophthalmus modestus; assembly: GCA_019594935.1. Taxonomy (NCBI): domain Eukaryota; kingdom Metazoa; phylum Chordata; class Actinopteri; order Gobiiformes; family Gobiidae; genus Periophthalmus; species Periophthalmus modestus. Next base: position 12,618,017 of record JAIEZT010000054.1, read on the forward strand.
ACAGCCACAATGAAAAAAAAAAAAAGCTTACATACTGGGACTTTAACAATGTCTAGCTCTCAGTGATAACATCTCTAACAATTCTATTATTCTTTTCTATCATCACATCACTGCCTGCAGTTACTTAAGGTTCTTTAACACACAAAATTGACTCTTGTGAGCGTTGTTCCATGTTAGAATGTTGTTACCTCCTCAAAAACATACCTGGAGTTGTGTTTTGTTTCATTCACACAAAGCTCAAAGTGCTCGGTTCCACCTTGTGATGTCATGCAGAGGCAGTTTTCAAGTTAACAGCTACCTTTTTACCTTTTGTTCAGTAGAGATTGGCAATCCCAGGGCTGAAATTACACAAATGATTCTAGTGAAGGCGTACAGAGTTTAAAAACACAGTGGAGCACTTGCTGTATTACAACATGACATCACAAGGTGGAACAGAGCGTTTTCTGTCTGAGAAGAACTTAAGCCTAAATATGAGGAAAAACATTATAGCAAAGATCAGAAAACAGCATAAATAACACGAAAACCACAAAATCTGATGTGAGGAATCAGAGTGACCATGAACAGTAATACTTCATATAATTTTGCAATTTTTGTAACTCCAAAAATCTGACAAGTTGAGTGTGCATGTAACCACATCCCCTGACATCTCTTCCTGCCAAGATCTAACCCCCAAACTTTTAAACTATCCATCGCACCACATCTGCCTGTTATTGAACCAGCAGAATCCTCTTCTTTAGACCATAGCCTGTTTTGATTTGCATTCTTTCATGACTTGCACCTTCTCCGCTCCCTCCCTCCCGCTCCCGGGGCAGCAGTTGTATTTCTTAACTCGGGGGTAAAAGTAATGTGACATGGCGTACAGGAAAACCCTTAGCTTGCCAAACACACATACAGTCCCGCACGGCCTGTTGTGTCGTAAATCACTGGCCTCTCGCTGGGCTATTAAGATATGGAAAAGCCCCACATGGGATTTATACACTCAATCTATTTTACTAGTCTTTGGTCTCTGGGCTTCCATCAGGTTTGTTCCCTAAGTGCCTTATCAGTTTAATGCAGCCGGGGGAATGTGACTTTAGTATGAATAGGAAGCTGATGCATTTTCCATCTACAGTATACAGCGTTCCATATGCACACCGGATTTCAAAGTATATATTTATATATTTATGCCGCAAAATGTGGCTTGACTCTAGGTGACTGTTGAGCGTAGTTTACATTTCATTAGTTACTATAACGGGTTAAAGTGTAATGTTAATAGTAACCCAAGGGGGAAAAAATCTATTGTATTGTATTGTTTTTGCATGTCAAATACATCAATAAAGTTAAAAATTATATACGTGTCATTTAAAGCTACTTCTTACAACTTCTTAGTCAAAAAAAAGAACAAATTGAAAGAATGTTTGCGTGTGTGTTGTATTATTATTTTTCTGTTGGGTCTATTTATTATACTGGACAACTTCAAAAATCATTCTGTGAGTGGGCTTGCATTTCCACAAACCTGGCTCTTGTCTGGCCTGCAGGAGGGCCCCCTTCTGCTTGTCTCCCTGGAAATGTTGTTCCTTTGGCTCTAATTTTCCACAGTATGGCATAAGACTTGTATGTCTACATGTAAAATGTTACGGCACGGATTTAACTTTTTATTTTCATGGAATGATGCAAGTGACATGCCACCTCCAGAAAGTTACATACTATACCTGTTAATAAAAAAAAAAAAAAAAAATCACAATAAAAAAAACATTTAAACCTATATATGAATGGTACAATTTCATCAAAATGTAGACTGGCAAATGATTGAAAATACATAAATTACGCAAGAGTGCTAAGTTAAAGTTGCACTATGTCATGTTTAAACTTTTCTCCATTGCTTTGTCACACCTCTCCACAGATCTAACGTGTAATTTGGCATAGTAGAGTGACCTGCTTGTGGACATACACTAAATTATTTTATTTTATTTTATTTTATTTTATTTTATTTTATTTTATTTTATTTTATTTTATTTTATTTTATTTTATTTTATTTTATTTTATTTTATTTTATTTTATTTTATTTTATTTTATTTTATTTTATTTTATTTTATTTTATTTTATTTTATTTATTTTTTATTTATTTTATTTTATTTATTTTATTTTATTTTATTTTATTTTTTTTATTTTTATTTTATTTTATTTTATTTTATTTTATTTTATTTTATTATTTTTTTTTTTTTTTATTATTATTATTTTTTTTTTTTTTCTACATTTTATAAACATAACAGTGGCCATGAGATTTAAGATCTCAGTGATGTAATCTCCTGAAATGGTTTACACTTCACAGCTGTGCCATGTCAGGGTCAGGAAATGACAAGTGTCCAAAGCAATGTTCAAAGTTTTTTTTAACAAGTTTTGACTTATTATGAGTTCATATTTAGTCTGCTACATTCCACACATGTTCAGCCATAGCTTTTATGCCGTCTGTCAGAATCTACAATGTAAATAATCACGAAAATAAAGAAGAAACATACATGGAAAAGTATGTCTAAACTTTTGACTGGCAGCGTAGATATATTTAATGCCCTTACTGTGGAACATTCCAGGCAAAACTATAAGAACATTACATAGTTCACCTTTAAGGCAATAGGTGAATATGACTGTGAGCCAAAAGCTACTCTAGCATGAAGCAGCTTGAGAAATATATAACTTACCCCATGCCTAATTATAATGAATACAAATGCATCTTTTAGTATTTGTCCAATGTAACAAATTGGATCCTGCTTACCCACGGTCTCCTCTATATTAGTCAGAGTGACTTTTAGGGCGCTGCTGCAGGTGGAGCTTGCACACTGAGTGGTTAATTGCCTGCTTAATGCTGCTAATGTCCCGGACACAGCCGACCATTTTTTAAAGTGTTAACAGATTGGGGAATTTAGGGAGACCCGGAGACACAAGGAAAGCCCCAAGTGGTTCTAGGATTATAAAAAAAATATAATTCCCCACAGCTTTTTAGTTGAAGATGCTAGAGTCTAGAGTTTTTTTGGGTTTTTTTTTGGGTGTGTTATTTACACTGAAAACACGTGTCCTTTCTCTGTGAGCGGCTTGCATCTCCACAAATCTGACCCCTCTGCTTGTTTCCCTGAAAATGTTGTTCGTTCTGCTATAATCTTCCACATATGACATAAGACTTCTATGTCTCTACGTAAAGTGTTATGAAGTATGGTTTTAACTTTCTGTTTCCATGGATTGATGCAAGTGACACGCCATCTCCAGAAAGTTATATGCTGCACCTTTTTAGTTTTTAAAAAAAGCAAAACATTCTCAGATTTCCACACCAAAAGAACAATGAAACCTGCATATATCTGCATTTCTACATTGCTTTTGTCACCCTTCTCCACAGATCTCACCGGTAATTTGGCCTTGCAAAGTGGCTGCAATGCAAACGGACCATATTAGCAAATCGTAAAGTTTTTGAAGTACCATTAGTTCCTCCACAAACAACAAAATCTCTCTTATTTTGCATAAAAAAAAACTGCAAATCCTGTAGTTTAGATCTGTACAAACATGTTCTGAAATGTGATTCTTGTATTTGTTAGTCTGAATTTCAGTGTTTTTTGATACGAGAGAGTCATATTGCTTTTACTGGTAATTTAGTGTAATGCTGGATTTATTAGTATTAGGTTCTTCAAACATGATAATTCAATCAGAAAACAGATTTTTAAATCTAAGACTCCTCAAAAAAGAATCCTCTCAACCTAAACCCAATCATCTGTAGCCAATCTTTAACCAGTGCCTCATCTGCTGAAATGCAATGCTGTCCATATACTGAGAATGTAAAACACTTTTTTTTTTTTACATATAGTTCCTATGTTGCACTTTTTTTTTTTTTTTAGTTTGTTATAATGTTTCCTCATCAAAAACATCCCTAGAGCTGTGTTTTGTGTTTTCATTCACACAGTTTTAACTCACCAAGTTCTGAATATTTAGGCTGACACTCTGTTCCTCCTTGTGATATTCATTAATTGGTAGTACAGTAAATCATTTTTATTCTCAACTGTAAAAAAGAAAAATAAATAAATAATTAAAAATACAAATATTTCGAAACCCTGTTAACTCTGAAGAAGACTTACTGTGCTTGTGTCTGCTATATAGTTATACTCTGTGACACCCATCATCCATCCATCTATTCTCTTTTCTTCCGCTTATCCGGGGATGAGTCGTGGGGGCAGCAGTCTAAGCAGGGACTCCTAGACTTCCCTTACCGGAGACACATCCTCCAACTCCTCAGGTGGGACCCCAAGGTTTTCCCAGGCCAGCTGAGAGACATAGTCCCTCCAGTGTGTCCTGGGTCTTCCCCGGGGTCTCCTCCAGGTGGGGACATACCTGGAGATCATGCTAACAAGCTGTGTTTTTCATGTGTAACTAAATGACAAATTCTACATGTATCACCAACTAAGAAAATAAAATTGGAGAATGAAGTAAATACAGAGCAGTAGGTGTACGCTGGTGACAACGGGGATTGATCGGCAATATGGTGTCTTGAAATAAGCGTTTAAAAGATTGCACAAACATGACAAATCACTCCAAATACAACTCCAAGATGGTTAAATGAGAAGGGGAAGAACGTTTTTGCATAATAAGTCAGCTTTAAATCTACCACCAAATGACATCACAAGGTGCAACTCAACATTTTGAGCTATGGGGTTGCACACAGCCTAATAATCCAGAACTACTCAAACTTTACTATGCTTATTTTTGAGGTTGCAACAGCATTATAACAAGGATAATGGCTCACAGGAGTTAGTTTGGCATAATATAGGACCTTTAATCAGTCAATCCCTTCATAACACTTCATACAGTATCATTTGCAGCAGGAGCATGTAAAATGTCCAAGCAACTGTCTGAGAGGCGGCAAATATCAGCGGTGTTTGGAGATAATGAGACTTGCTGTCATATAATTCCCATTAGTCACACTTGACTGCCCTGCTCCTTTGGCTTGTGGGTCCCGCCGAGAGCCAGTCTGCTTGAGAAACACACAAAATGGAAATCGATCATATTTTTGTACCCACACCTGCCCCCAAATATTATGCCCTGGCACATTTTATAGTTTGAGAGGCATTGCCAAAAAATCACCAACTAGTCAGGGAAAAAAAAGTACTTTAACCCCATTGAAAAAAAAGACCAGTTACCAAAATAAAAAAACAAAATTAAATTCCCAAGCCAAAAAATAACGGTTTTCTCAGACTTCTGAACAAATCTACATAAAAGTTGCACTGCCGCGAAACTTTTCAAACTGGTGTCCATTTACCGGCTTTTCCTCCATGGACACGTTATGGGATTATTATGTTATGGTGTCACTTCCGGTCCGATTTAGCAACTTTTCCAGCATTGTTTATCATCAACCATCCATCCATTTTCTTCCACTTATTTGGGGCCGGTTCGCAGGGACAGCAGTCTAAGCAGGGACTCCCAGAACTTCCCTCACCCCAGACACGTTCTTCAGCTCCTCCCATGGGACCCCAAGGCGTTTCCCAGGCCAGCCGAGAGACATAGTCCCTTCAGCGTGTCCTGGGTCTTCCCCCGGGGCCTGCTCCCAGTGGGACATGCCCGGAACACCTTCCTGGGTAGGCTGTTAGGTTTGGGCACTTTTTTTCCCCCTTTTATGTTCCTTAATTATCTAGTTATTTTTCTAGTTTAAATCACAGGACGTATATCCTAGTTTTTTTCCTTGTATATTTTTGTTAGTGTAAATTTTCTAATATTTTTGATATAAACAGTTTCAGTAGTTTTTTTGGTGTTTTGCTCCACCTTGGGGATTTTTAGTTTTTTTCCGCGCGGCAGGGCCCTGCACGCCTCCTTGCGCACGACCACCGGCACGCTCTACTCCAGCGTTGTGCCCTGCCGGCACCTCCATGCTGGGTTAACTTAGCTTTTTGGTTAGCTTAGCTTTTTTGTTTGGCCTGGTGGGTCCGGACTTCTTGATTTTTGTTTTTTTATTTTCTGTAGGGAGAGTTATGTTTTTTTTTTTTGTTTTGTTAGGGTAGGGATAGCAGTGCGCTGGCGGCTCCTACGGATCTGTATATAGTCGGCCTGTCCAGCGCACCGACCTTATTTTACATTGGCCGGCCCACCACGGTCCCTTTTCTTTGTTACTTTGTTTCTTTGATTGGGCACGGGGTTTAATGAAGATTTTTTTTCCCTCACTTTTTTTGCTCTTTTTTTAACAACTGAAGCCTCTAAAAATAATAAACACATGTTGAACCCTTATTGTTTTCCTGTGTCTTTGTAAATATGTGTTGGATCCTTTTGGGGTCGTACCAGAGGCATCCAGGAGGCGTCCTGAGCAGATGCCCGAGCCACCTCAGCTGGCTCCTCTTGACGTGTAGGAGCAGCGGCTCTCCTCCAAGCTCCTCATCCTATCCCTCAGGCCACCCTACGGAGGAAACCTACTTTGGCCGCTTGTATCCGCGATCTTGTCCTTTCGGTCATTACCCAAAGCCCATGACCATCGGTGAGGGTAGGAACGTAGATTGACGGGTACATTGAGAGCTTTGCCTTTCGACTCAGCTCCTTCTTTACCACAACAGACCGATGCAGCAACCGTGTCACTCCAGACACTGCACCAATCTGCCTGTCAATCTGACGCTCCATCCTTCCCTCACTCTTGAACAAGTTGTTTTTTTCGTCAAACAAGATAATTACCTTCAAAAGAAACGTATGTCCATCTACAAATTGTATCAAATATTTTCAACAATGTAGTAATATCTTATCTAGCATAACATTGAATTGCCAGCGTGTATACCTCACAAACTGCTGCTTTATGTCACACGTGTAACCTTTTTAGACCTAAATGGCACCGATGTCTTTTTAATTGTTTTTTTTTTTTATTATTATTTTTACTGTGAACGGGGCCACCCCTCCACCGATCTGACCTGTAGCTCTGGTGATGGCACAACTTTCTCTGAGATATATAAGTTAAATGCAATGCTGTTGAACATTCTTGGCAACGCAATAACATCTCCGTGAAAACAAGCTCACCAGAAAAATGACTTGGTGGACTTTAAACGTTTAACTTACCATCGGCCGCTTTCCTGGCTAATTATCAAGAATGTAGTACAGGTACTATAAGAAATACATCACTTTCATAACGTTTGGAGATTATTTTTTCACTGGCACGCTTTAAAGAGGAACTTGGCTTGCACTTATTTGCTCAGTCACTGAAAAAGGACTGGAGACAAAGCTGGCAGCATAGTTGAATGTTTTATTTATGAAGTTCTGCACAGACTAAAATACTCAAGTCTAGCCCCGTTCTGCAAATTTAAAGGGTTTTTCATCAGCTGACAGTGTTTTAAGCTGTATTTGGAAAACAAGTCATATTCCTGACCCATGTGCAATTTACTACAGTGGTTGGAGAGCTAAAGAAGCCTGTAATTCAATGTGGCAAGATGAAGTCAAAGGCTAATACGATTTCATTTAAAACTGGTTAAAGTCCTTGTACTGGGTTTTTACAGTCAAAACTTGGAAAAAAAACAGAACTAGTTCATTTTAAATGGTCTGCAGCTGTCCACAGTTATTCATCACTTACCTTATGCATTCAAAGTAGTTATTCACCACGATGAGTTTATAAGTGCTTTCACAACTTTTCGGGGCGGAGTTTGCCATCACTGTAAAAGTAACATACTACCTAACAACTACCATGCTAACAAGCACCTCCTGATTATCGGACAATAGAATGCTTTATAGTTTGATGCAGACAGCTCACAGCATTTTTTTTTAAATATTATACAAGGATAGGGTCTATAATTAGAGGGAGTATTTGAGGAGCGGGGCCTAACATACACATGATGTTTTAGAGAACATGAAGGCTGAAGCTATCTCTGGTCGACAATAAACCTGTCTAGTATTACTGTCAGATTTATGTGGGACAATAGTTTTATAGCCTGGGCTTTGCTCAGTTCTAATTGTAGGGGTAATCCATTTAATTAATCTCTAATGGTTGTGATTTTGATGTTAGAAAAATTGCAGAAAGTCATTGGACCGTTCAGCTGCGATGTGGCAGTTTGTCAGCCTTTTTAAAATAGATTTTTCATATTGCTCTTTTCATTATATTTTGATTCTGTGAGCAGGATCATCTTTTTATAGATAAATTGAAAGGTAATTAGAAAATGGGTCTGATATATCTGGTTTTGAGGGAGGACATTTTAGGTCACTGATCTCTACACATATCGCGCTTTCTGGGTTAAAAACCGATGCCATCTAGTAATGGTACTGAATGCATTAGTAAAGCAGTTATAGCTATTGTACGTTAAATCTCCAACTATTACAATCCTTTCCCAAGCTAACGCAACATTTTCATTATTTTACTCGGTCATTACATTCAAAAGCAAACATTATTCAACTTGCATAAGCTTGTATATAACATTTCTATCATGACCAAAAGGGTTTAGGCTGACGTAAAAATACTACAAAATTCACTTATATATGCCTTACCCATTTCAATAATACACACACAGGGAATTCCAAGAATAGCAGCAAGCAACTACACACCACAGCAGTTCACATAAATCATTCCTGAGTCCTGTAATTTTCAAAAAAAGTTATGTTTTAATACCTCTTTTTTTTTTAAAAACTTCTATTGTGTGTAGGAGCTTTTTAATTTATCATCAAGGTTGTTCCACACACTAACCCCCCCGAAGAGAAACACAATGAGTTTTTTAATGGTTCTGTCTTTCTTAAGGTTTTTTTTTGAAATATAACCTGTTCTTCTAAGATGATATTGTCTCTCTCTCTCTCTGTTTAAATAAACATCTGTAAACAATGCTACACTTAAAAATCAGAGAATAGGGTCCAGGATGTGGGTAGATTATCATAAATCACAGATAATACAGATCTTTTTTTTTTTTTCCCCAGTTGGGCAAGTAATTGACAGTAAGAGGCTTTCAAAACAGATCCGCGAAGCTAGTGACAATGTCTTTAGTCTAGTCGGAATAATACGAAATGATTTTGTCTGGTTGTTAAGGTCTCCGCAAGTGTAACGAAAGTAACCAGTACCCATTGTGTGTAAAGAAGTTTTTTAAAAAGTATTTGATTAACGATGGATTGACAATAACAGAAGAGACAGCTAGATAGTTCAGATCTTTCATATGAGACCTGCAATAGAGTAAAAAAAAAGTGTTGAGGATTTCTACAAGCACAGTAACTAACGCATAAAATGAACTTGTGAGTTGTCTTGAATCAAAGAGTTTTTATCAAAGCAATTTTGCACACAAATTGTAAAGAACAACGTGACAAAGCGTCGTCTTGCTCTAAGCTGTGTCGCTGTCAGTACATGCAGCATTATTTATACCACACAGATAATAATTACATGAACCAGAAAACCAATTTAGGCCGGTTAGAAGTCAAGTCAATTTTTATTCAATAGAGCACGAATTTAAAAACTTGCTGGACAATATAAAGTTCAATCTTGTGTTGACCCCAAAGGTGGACCAAGACAATATTTAAGAAGGAGTACAGGAAACAAGGATAAGGATTCAATGCTGTTGTCACATTTTTTATTTTTTATTCTGTTCTTCTTCTTATTTTATTATTTTTTTTTTAAAGCTGGTGGAAAAAAAATCAACTCTTACCAAAATCCCAGCACAAAAAATGCACAAAAAAACAACAAAGTAACAAAGAAAAAGACCATTGTGAGTCGACCAATGTAAAATAAAGGATGGTGTGCTGGGCAGGTAAACCTTCTACAGGGCCGTAGGAGCTGCTAGTTCGACCGCTGTCCCTACCCTAATGAACAAAAACACCTACAATAAACCTTCCTTACACAAAATTTCAAAAAAGAGGGACAAAAAAAAAAAACGAAAACAGGATGTCTGGAATGCACCAGGTCAAACAAAAAAAGTTAAGCTAACAACAGCTAAGGAACCAGCGTGTGGAATTCCAACAGGGGAGCAGCACCGGGGGACCGGGACCCAGAGCACGACGGGTGTTGTTCTGGCGCATGGGAGCCTGACGGAAAACCGGCAGAGACAGAGCGAGAGCACGCCGGGCTCACGCTATTTAAAAGGGTCCGGGTGCGAAAACCAAAATGACAGGAGCAAAACTATGAAAGATATACTTAAATAAAAATAGGCAAGCAAAATTCTCACATGACTACTAACTTGAACTAACATAAATGTACAGGAATGTTCACTTCTATGAAATAAAACTGGGGAAAAAAAATGATACAAAAAGGTAGGCAATTACAAGACGCAGTGGGGTAAGAAAAAATATACTCATGCAAAAAATACAATAGAACACAACAAATACAATTCAGTACAAGAGTTTCACGCTCAAGGTTGTGTTAAAAGCCAGAGCAAACTAAGTGAGTTTTCAACAAAGATTTAAAAATATTAAAGGATTGGGCTGTTCAGAAAGACACTGTTTTAAATCAGCACAAGGCCAAAACACTTCTTGGGACTTAGGACAAGCAGTTTTATATAATATATCATCAGACAGTGGATGACAGAGCATATGTCCTGATCTTGAGCTCAAACGGATAAGATATAATTAAACTAAGAGTTAAGAAAACTGGGTCTGGCATACACACACTCTATATGACAAAGTGCCAATTAGGTTAAACATTGTAAGTAAAGATTTTCCATAACAAAGCAATTATTCAGGACTGCCATATTAAATACCTCAACTTCCGAGTATGAATCCATCTTCCTGCTTGTGTTAGTGAAGCTGCTATTTTCCCCACCCTTGTATCCCACTGTACGTCCGCAGTAATAAAGATTATGCCAAGGGTCCGGGAGCACGAAGCCTATTTACATTCCGCTGTGCATTAGTGAAATATACAATAAAAAGTGGAAAAAAGGCTAGGCCAGCCAAATCTCATTTCTTGAAAGGACCCGCTCCGTTCCCCGTAGTTTCCCCCAAAGTAACCTCCATATGTGCAAAGAGCGCATCGGACTCGAGATTATTTCAGAATTTAGGACTCCTCTAAATAGTTTTAAGAAAGCGAATACATAGTGCCGTAGGATTTCATTAAGGCGAGTTATGGGTTTAGAGATCTTTGGCCCGAGCTGCTGTTTGTGTGTACGTTGCGGTTTTGGTTGCCCATTTCAAGCGGAGCAATTTATCCACTTAGGCACCGAAAGTGTTTTTTTGTAGCAGCCACGATTTGAATGAGGAATCCTGCAGGCTCGTACATTCAACAAATAAATGTCCCCCAGCGAACGTTTTTGGTCTTGCTGTTCTCTGGTGTGAATGCCGTGTCCCGTATGCAGTCGTTTTATTGAAGCACATCATTACAGTCAGGACTGACTCCCGGCACATGCGGACACACCTCTCAGGGCTATTGCTTTGTCATGAATTTCACACATCACCATTAAAAAAACGATGAGAATTGTAAATTATTACCAGGAAAAAATGGAATGAAACTGAAGCAATATTTGGAATATAGTGAGGTCAAGTGAATGTGTGGTTAATATAGGTGTGATAGTAATGCTATGATCAAGTGACTATATGGAAACTATTATATTGTGGTTGATCAGCAGAGAAGAAGCTATGGAATAAACTGCAACTGCTGTTTTTAAAATTTTTGTCCTTGGATGAGATTGGCTATAACCAGATCAAATTTTCTTAATAGAACCTAATATTTTTTCAATTTGTTTTTTTTTTTTTTTTGTTTGACTTTTAGCTTTGAGTGGTGCAAAGCACACAATCAGGGCACTGAAGCAGAAAAGGGCAATGTTTTATTTAGATTTTTATAATGTCCAAAGGGTAAACACACTCTCACTCTCTCAGTTTAAACCATTTAAAACACATCTGAGCATTGGTCATTTCTCTGGGATTAGTTTGTAGATAAAATGAGTACTGACATTGGCATCTGTGATAGACATAAACAGTAAAAGAGCGAGTCTTTTGAACAGCTCTTTGAAATGAAATGGATCCAAAAGATCTGGATCCCATAAAAAGACCTGAAAGTCCCATCACTTGTTAAAATCATTTTGTGGTTATAAAATAACTGAACTGCACGTTACAGGGTAGCTCTAGCCAAGCAAGAATTAATGTTTGTTTTTGTTTTTTTTCAAATAAATAAATTAATTCATTAATTTACCATTGATTGTGCTTTTCTAGCCAAGCATGGATTAATGCTGTAATTTTATTTTTTTTTTATTATTATTTTTATTTTATTTTTTCTAAATAAACACATTAATTCATTAATTTACAACTGATTGTGCTTTTTTTTTTTTTTTTTTTTTTTTTTTAGTATTTAGTAAATGTTGAATTATAACAAATCTAGAGATCATTATTTTACGTTTTCTAAACCGTAAACCACAATATTCTGATCTACACAGTTAAATACAGTTAGTATACCTCAGCTTGTAGCCTTGTGTAAATCCAAAAAAAACCTACCTCTTCTTTGGCCAAAAGCTCCAATAAAGTCCATTTTGTCCATTTACATAACAGGATGTGCTCAAAATCACTTTCTTTGCTATTTTTTATTGACAATTATTTGAGAAAAACACTAAGTACAATGTTATTGAGTGAATTTACAAAAGCTGTTTCCGCACAGTTTAGCCATTAGCATTGCCTGTCAATAGTATACAAACAGACAACTGGTATAATAAAAAACAGATAGAAGAGAAAAAAGGCTGTATTGTTGTGAGGGGGAATTGAAAACAGTAAAAATGAAGTCCCATATCATTCTGTGAGCTGAGTGCAGACTGCTAGCCTGACATGCTCCACTGAAGTGTCCTTTGCTTCTATAGTCTGGTGAAGTGGGCGTGAAGGATGAACTCAAAGCACTTAAAAAGTTATAACTTACAGAAGCCACTGCCAACCAACCTGGTGCTTCTCCCATTCTCAGAGACAGACATTCTCCTAACCTTGTTCCCTAACTTCAGTTTGTAGTCTATCTGAGCCAAGATGTGCCTTAAACATGGTTCATCCTGTTACCCACTGTAAATCAGACACATGATTATTTTTTATAATATATGAGGTGACAATGGCTCAGCGGTTACAGCACTTGTTCTCTTACCCATTCTGTTGTTGTTCTGTCCTTAAGCAAGACACTTCAAAACCACCTTTGCCTAGTATGAATCTGGTCTGCGCATGGAAATTGTGAGTGGCGATCGGCTGGGCTGATGTCACAGATTGGCGCCCTCGCTTAGTCAGTCTACCCCAGGACAGATGTGCGGCTACAGCAGTCCTGAAGTAATAATGCTGTAGATAAGTCTGGGAAGTGCATTGCAAGTTCAAGGTAGCAAAAGACGAAGTTTAAATCTGTCAACTGGACAAATCGTTTTAGGCCTCCAGTTTACAGTT
>JAIEZT010000054.1:12631391-12951753 GCA_019594935.1 Periophthalmus modestus
ATCCCTGGATGCTAATACTGTACATTGCTTCTAGTACTCATGTATGAAGATAATAAAAAAACAATAGAATCATATTTTACTTGTCTTGCATGCTTGCTAAAGTTATTTCCACATCCATCCCTGTCTTACCAAAATGACCTTTTTTTTTTTTTTTGTAATTTTTTACATTTAAAGGACATTATGCAAATTGGACGTGGTCCCTTAAAAACGCCTCTCTCCTCACAGTCAATATGTTCAGAAATTCTATGTTTTGAGTAATGCTTATGTGTATTGTTTTAACGCCGACTTACAATGCAACTCATCTTTTCAGAGTTTTTACCATGTTATAGTTGCTTTCTCATTCTCCTTAGATTGTTCAAAAATGCACAAAAAGCAGTCCTTCAATAGCGTTGTGGATGACTTTTTACATGGAACTGTCAGCTCCCTTTTGGTGTCTTCCGTTTTTCAACATCTGTAAGGTCAAGGTACCTTTGTTCTTTTATAAGTAATTTTAGATGTATATTTGGGATTTAAATTGTGGAAATTGAAACATAATGATCCCCAGCTGACACAAACACAACAGGTCTTCTTTAAGAATGGAGTCTTCAGAAAAATATCTATTTGCACCAAAGATATTTTTGGTCAATAAATGTTTTTGAAAACATAAAGAAAGAAATACATTATTATTTCTTGTTACAGTGAAAAGTCACAAAAAAAACATGGCCAACAGCAGTTTGAATAGGATGTCATATACCTATTATTAAAGGTCCTGGATTATACAACATAGGGAATAACATGTTTGAGTAATCCTTTATTATTGTCTGTTCTAATCTCCAAAGCTCAAAATGCTCTGTTCCACCTTGTGATGTCATGAAGTGGTAGTTTTTAAAGTTAACAGTCTCAACTGAACTGATTTACTCTATGTTTTACCTTTTGTTCTGTTAAGACTGTCAATAGAAAGTCTTAAATATCTTCTGGTACATAAAGAAGAAATTAGGTTTTAGGCAAACATAGATTTAACTTGGAGGTGGAGTATAAAAACACAGTGGAGTGCTTTCCTTAATTTCGCATGACATCACAACATGGAACAAAGTGTTTTTTCAGTTTGACAGAAGACATTATTACTAAATAGACCAAAAACATGATATATGTTCTTTAGAATTGCACATTTGAAAGTGTAACATACGATTGTGAATTGATTCCAGGGTGAGTAATTGTGAAGGAAGTGATTGCAAACCAGATAGAGAGATGAATGAAGGGACAAACTGCAGGCACATGTGTGAGTGTGCTACATTACAAAGGAGCCTCAGTACTTATACCCTGAGAAGGTATTATCTATAGAAGGCTGGTCCAATTGACATACTGTCTGTACAAGGTCATAAATGGATATACTGCTAACTGTTTACAGGAAGGTAGAATACGTCACTAAAAAGATGCTTGCGGTCACGGAAAAGATGCTGTGATTGGATCGCGTCGATCCAGGACGTGGCCAATCCTGGACTTTCACCTTCTGAACTGAACGCCTGTTCAATTGTGTTGCTGTGCCCCCTTCAAACTGGGTAACTCTTGAACTAACTACATGAAATGTGTTGATTTAGATTTGACACTCACCAACTTGTTTTTTTGTGATCTACCGTTTTACAGCCTTCTTTTTTTTAGTTTTGGTTGATGTGTAATTTTAAGATCATGGTTATTGTAATGCTCATTTACAACAATATTAAAGAGCTACTTATTATTTAGCCTTCGTACATCCTGGGTTCATGTTACTTCCTTCTTCTCTAGGAACGGTGTGTAACAAAAGTAATAAAACAAAAAATAATGCTTTCAAAGTTCTTATTATTTGGTCCTAATTTAAGACCATTTTAGTCCGATGATATAGTTTAGTCCTGGTTTAGTCTGAATTTTTGCCGTGTATACATGCGCCCTTGTATCGCAACCATTTATACACATTCAAAAATCCAACACCAATCAATTATTATATTTAGCCTTCTTTGCATATATTTACCAAAAAATGCCCAGATTAGAAAATGAGCATTGCATTCTCACCCACAGCACTAATATAAAGCAGAATATTTTACAGTTAAAATCAGGCTGGCAGTCTGTGGAAGGATACGGCTGCGGCGGTGATTAATTCTGTAGCCAGACCACCTAAGGCCAAACTCTGGGCTGCAGTCCCTTTGTCCCAGATCAAAGGTCTCCCCAAATCAGAAGCGGGTCCCCAGGGTGACAGCCACCTAGGCCGGGACAGTCCAATCTGTCTGCCCAGGTTCATAGGTCCTGGCAATTTCAATCTATTGCTACCGTTTCGTTTTAATTATATTTTGATTGCAGAGAGCGGGGGAGTGTCATTGCTGTTTTCCGAGCTATCTTCTTTTGGAGTGATTGGAGTGTTCCCTGCTCCGACCCATCCATGCTGTTTTGGTGTCATTGGGCAAGAGACTTCACCCAACTTGCGTATATGGATACGAAGAGTGCGGCTTTTATTGTGCATGTTTCGGGTTGATGGGAAACTGGAGTGCCCAGAGGAACCCACACACAAAAAGGAACATGGAAACTCCACACAGAAATTAGGAGTCGAACTAGCAACTCCACTCAACCCTTGGACCCACTTAGCTTGCCACCATCAAGTATGGGTGTGACAGAATATTTGCAATAGTGTAGCATTTATGTCAGACTTATGTAGTGCAAACAGATGCATGAAAAATGATGATGTCTTGCTATGTGTTTCTGTTTATTACTGTCAGAGAAATATTTATACTCTGGAATATAAGTCGCACTGAAGTATAAGTCGCACCAGTCAAAAAAAAAAAAGCATAATAATGAAGAAAAATACATATATTTCACACATAAATCGCATCTGAGTATAAGTCGCATCCCCGGCCAAACTATGAATAAAAGTGCGACTTATAGTTCAGAAAATGCGGTTCTTTATCCCGAAGCAGCAGAACACATGCCTCCCATCTCATCTTCTTCACTTTAACAGTTGCATTTACATTAAAAATCAAATAACTAAAATAATCAGAAACTCAATCATTCAATCTGATTTTTGGTGTGTTAACAGGCTCAAAAGAAGCATCAGCAACACCTGGTGACATGTGCCAGTTAATCATGTTTTTTTAGATCATAATTATCAGATGGTGTGCATGTAACCAATGTCTTACTCTCAAATCCATCCCTAATTATCATCATTGGATCCCTGACGTCTTGAAAATCCCTGACGTCTACCTGCCAAGATGTAACCCCCAGACGTTTTTCTATTTAATTAAAAGTGCAATATGTACTTTCTGGAGGAGGCATGTCACCTGCCTGATTCCCTGGAAATAGCCCAACCAAACATCGGAACATTTTCCATTGGAATAGATACATTTTATGCCATACTGTGAAAGAGTATAGCCAAAGGAACAACATAAGCAGGAGGTGGCACTCCTGCAGTCCAAGTAAGAGTCGTGTTTGTGGAAAATGCAAGCCCGCTCACAGTAAGAACACAGCCACAATGAAAAAAAAAAAAAAGCTTACATACTGGGACTTTAACAATGTCTAGCTCTCAGTGATAACATCCTAACAAATCTATTATTCTTTTCTATCGTCACATCACTGCCTGCAGTTACGTAAAGGTTCTTTACACACACAAAATTGACTCTTGTGAGCTTTGTTCCATGTTAGAATGTTGTTACCTCCTCAAAAACATACCTGGAGTTGTGTTTTGTTTCATTCACACAAAGCTCAAAGTGCTCAGTTCCACTTTGTGATGTCATGCAGAGGCAGTTTTCAAGTTAACAGCTACCTTTTTACCTTTTGTTCAGTAGAGATTGGCTGAAATTACCCAAATGATTCTAGTGAAGGCGTATGGAGTTTAAAAACACAGTGGAGCACTTTTATTACAACATGACATCACAAGGTGGAACAGAGCGTTTTCTGTCTGAGAAGAACTTAAGCCTAAATATGAGGAAACAACATTATAGCAAAGATCAGAAAACAGCATAAATAACATGAAAACCACAAAATCTGATGTGAGGAATCAGAGTGACCATGAACAGTAATACTTCATATAATTTTGCAATTTTTGTAACTCCAAAAATCTGACAAGTTGAGTGTGCATGTAACCACATCCCCTGACATCTCTACCTGCCAAGATCTAACCCCCAAACTTTTAAACTACCCATCGCACCACATCTGCCTGTTATTGAACCAGCAGAATCCTCTTCTTTAGACCATAGCCTGTTTTGATTTGCATTCTTTCATGACTTGCACCTTCTCCGCTCCCTCCCTCCCGCTCCCGGGGCAGCAGTTGTATTTCTTAACTCGGGGGTAAAAGTAATGTGACATGGCGTACAGGAAAACCCTTAGCTTGCCAAACACACATACAGTCCCGCACCGGCCTGTTGTGTCGTAAATCACTGGCCTCTCGCTGGGCTATTAAGATATGGAAAGCCCCACATGGGATTTATACACTCAATCTATTTTACTAGTCTTTGGTCTCTGGGCTTCCATCAGGTTTGTTCCCTAAGTGCCTTATCAGTTTAATGCAGCCGGGGGAATGTGACTTTAGTATGAATAGGAAGCTGATGCATTTTCCATCTACAGTATACAGCGTTCCATATGCACACCGGATTTCAAAGTATATATTTATATATTTATGCCGCAAAATGTGGCTTGACTCTAGGTGACTGTTGAGCGTAGTTTACATTTCATTAGTTACTATAAGGGGTTAAAGTGTAATGTTAATAGTAACCCAAGGGGGGGGAAAATCTATTGTATTGTATTGTTTTTGCATGTCAATTACATCAATAAAGTTTAAAAATTATATACGTGTCATTTAAAGCTACTTCTTACAACTTCTTAGTCAAAAAAAAGACCAAATTGAAAGAATGTTTGTGTGTGTGTTTTATTATTATTTTTCTGTTGGGTCTATTTATTATACAGGACAACTTCAAAATCATCCATCCTTTCTGTGAGTGGGCTTGCATTTCCACAAACCTGGCTCTTGTCTGGCCTGCAGGAGGGCCCCCCTTCTGCTTGTCTCTCTGGAAATGTTGTTCCTTTGGTTCTAATTTTCCACAGTATGGCATAAGACTTGTATGTAAAATGTTACGACACAGATTTAACTTTTTATTTTCATGGAATGATGCAAGTGACATGCCACCTCCAGAAAGTTACATACTATACCTTTTAATAAAACAAAAAGTAAAAAAATATATTTTAAAAAATTACAATAAAAAAAAACATTTAAACCTATATATGAATGGTACAATTTCATCAAAATTTAGACTGGCAAATGATTGAAAATACATAAATTACGCAAGAGTGCTAAGTTAAAGTTGCACTATGTCATGTTTAAAACTTTTCTCCCATTGCTTTGTCACACCTCTCCACAGATCTAACATGTAATTTGGCCTGATAGAGTGACACTGCTTGTGGACATACACTACCAACAGTTTTGCACACCTTTCTCATTAAATTTTATTATTATTTATTTTTTTATTTATTTATTTATTTATCTATCTATCTATTTAATTAATTAATTTTTTTTCCAACATTTTATATAAACATACAGTGGCCATGAGATTTAAGATCTCAGTGATGTAATCTCCTGAAATGGTTTACACTTCACAGCTGTGCCATGTCAGGGTCAGGAAATGACAAGTGTCCAAAGCAATGTTCAAAGTTTTTTTTAACAAGTTTTGACTTATTATGAGTTCATATTTAGTCTGCTACATTCCACACATGTTCAGCCATAGCTTTTTATGCCGTCTGTCAGAATCTACAATGTAAATAATTTCGAAAATAAAGAAGAAACATACATGGAAAAGTATGTCTAAACTTTTGACTGGCAGCGTAGATATATTTAATGCCCTACTGTGGAACATTCCAGGCAAAACTATAAGAACATTACATAGTTCACCTTTAAGGCAATAGGTGAATATGACTGTGAGCCAAAAGCTACTCTAGCATGAAGCAGCTTGAGAAAATATAACTTACCCCATGCCTAATTATAATGAATACAAATGCATCTTTTAGTATTTGTCCAATGTAACAAATTGGATCCTGCTTACCCACGGTCTCCTCTATATTAGTCAGAGTGACTTTTAGGGCGCTGCTGCAGGTGGAGCTTGCACACTGAGTGGTTAATTGCCTGCTTAATGCTGCTAATGTCCCGGACACAGCCGACCATTTTTAAAGTGTAACAGATTGGGGAATTTAGGGAGACCGGAGACACAAGGAAAGCCCCAAGTGGTTCTAGGATTATAAAAAAAATATAATTCCCACAGCTTTTTAGTTGAAGATGCTAGAGTCTAGAGTTTTTTTGGGTTTTTTTTTGGGTGTGTTTATTACACTGAAAAACACGTGTCCTTTCTGTGAGCGGCTTGCATCTCCACAAATCTGACCCCTCTGCTTGTTTCCCTGAAAATGTTGTTCGTTCTGCTATAATCTTCCACAGTATGACATAAGACTTCTATGTCTCTACGTAAAGTGTTATGAAGTATGGTTTTAACTTTCTGTTTCCATGGATTGATGCAAGTGACACGCCATCTCCAGAAAGTTATATGCTGCACCTTTTTAGTTTTTAAAAAAAGCAAAACATTCTCAGATTTCCACACCAAAAGAACAATGAAACCTGCATATATCTGCATTTCTACATTGCTTTGTCACCCTTCTCCACAGATCTCACCGGTAATTTGGCCTTGCAAAGTGGCTGCAATGCAAACGGACCATATTAGCAAATCGTAAAGTTTTTGAAGTACCATTAGTTCCTCCACAAACAACAAAATCTCTCTTATTTTGCATAAAAAAACTGCAAATCCTGTAGTTTAGATCTGTACAAACATGTTCTGAAATGTGATTCTTGTATTTGTTAGTCTGAATTTCAGTGTTTTTGATACGAGAGAGTCATATTGCTTTTACTGGTAATTTATGTAATGCTGATTTATTAGTATTAGGTTCTTCAACATGATAATTCAATCAGAAAACAGATTTTTAAATCTAAGACTCCTCAAAAGAATCCTCTCAACCTAAACCCAATCATCTGTAGCCAATCTTTAACCAGTGCCTCTGCTGAAATGCAATGCTGTCCATATACTGAGAATGTAAAACTTTTTTTTTTTTTTTACATATAGTTCCTATGTTGCACTTTTTTTTTTTAGTTTGTTATAATGTTTCCTCATCAAAAACATCCCTAGAGCTGTGTTTTGTTTTCATTCACACAGTTTAACTCACAAGTTCTGAATATTTAGGCTGACACTCTGTTCCTCCTTGTGATATTCATTAATTGGTAGTACAGTAAATCATTTTTATTCTCAACTGTAAAAAAGAAAAATAAATAAATAATTAAAAATACAAATA
The DNA here is from genome assembly GCA_019594935.1 of Periophthalmus modestus. Lineage (NCBI taxonomy): Eukaryota > Metazoa > Chordata > Actinopteri > Gobiiformes > Gobiidae > Periophthalmus > Periophthalmus modestus. The sequence goes on from JAIEZT010000054.1 coordinate 12,638,712, forward strand.
TTTTCGAAACCCTGTTAACTCTGAAGAAGACTTACTGTGCTTGTGTCTGCTATATAGTTATACTCTGTGACACCCATCCATCCATCCATCTATTTTCTTCCGCTTATCCGGGGATGAGTCGTGGGGGCAGCAGTCTAAGCAGGGACTCCTAGACTTCCCTTACCGAGAGACATCCTCCAACTCCTCAGGTGGGACCCCAAGGTGTTCCCAGGCCAGCTGAGAGACATAGTCCCTCCAGTGTGTCCTGGGTCTTCCCCGGGGTCTCCTCCAGGTGGGACATACCTGGAGATCATGCTAACAAGCGTGTGTTTTTCATGTGTAACTAAATGACAAATTCTACATGTATCACCAACTAAGAAAATAAAATTGGAGAATGAAGTAAATACAGAGCAGTAGGTGTACGCTGGTGACAACGGGGATTGATCGGCAATATGGTGTCTTGAAAATAAGCGTTTAAAGATTGCACAAACATGCACAAATCACTCCAAATACAACTTCAAGATGGTTAAATGAGAAGGGGAAGACGTTTTTGCATAATAAGTCAGCTTTAAATCTACCACCAAATGACATCACAAGGTGCAACTCAACATTTTGAGCTATGGGGTTGCACACAGCCTAATAATCCAGAACTACTCAAACTTTACTATGCTTATTTTTGAGGTTGCAACAGCATTATAACAAGGATAATGGCTCACAGGAGTTAGTTTGGCATAATATAGGACCTTTAATCAGTCAATCCCTTCATAACACTTCATACAGTATCATTTGCAGCAGGAGCATGTAAAATGTCCAAGCAACTGTCTGAGAGGCGCAAATATCAGCGGTGTTTGGAGAGATTGAGACTTGCTGTCATATAATTCCCATTAGTCACACTTGACTGCCCTGCTCCTTTGGCTTGTGGGTCCGCCGAGAGCCAGTCTGCTTGAGAAACACACAAATGGAAATCGATCATATTTTGTACCCACACCTGCCCCCAATTTATGCCCTGGCACATTTTAGAGTTTGAGAGGCATTGCCAAAAAATCACCAACTAGTCAGGGAAAAAAAAGTAAAATTCCCAAGCCACGGTTTTCTCAGACTTCTGAACAAATCTACATAAAGTTGCACTGCGAAACTTTTCAAACTGGGTGTCCATTACCGGCTTTTCTCCATGGACACGTTATGGGATTATTATGTTATGGTGTCACTTCCGGGTCCGATTTAGCAACTTTTCCAGCATTGTTTATCATCAACCATCCATCCATTTTCTTCCACTTATTTGGGGCCGGTTCGCAGGGACAGCAGTCTAAGCAGGGACTCCCAGACTTCCCTCACCCCAGACACACACGTTCTTCAGCTCCTCCCATGGGACCCCAAGGCGTTCCCAGGCCAGCCGAGAGACATAGTCCCTTCAGCGTGTCCTGGGTCTTCCCCGGGGCCTGCTCCCAGTGGGACATGCCCGGAACACCTTCCTGGGGAGGCTGTTAGGTTTGGGCACTTTTCCCCTTTTATGTTCCTTAATTATCTAGTTATTTTTCTAGTTTAAATCACAGGACGTATATCCTAGTTTTTCCTTGTATATTTTTGTTAGTGTAAATTTCTTAATATTTTTGATATAAACAGTTTCAGTAGTTTTTTTGGTGTTTGCTCCACCTTGGGGATTTTAGTTTTTCCGCGGCAGGGCCCTGCACGCCTCCTTGCGCACGCCACCGGCACGCTCTACTCCAGCGTTGTGCCCTGCCGGCACCTCCATGCTGGGGTAACTTAGCTTTTTGGTTAGCTTAGCTTTTTGTTTGGCCTGGTGGGTCCGGACTTCTTGATTTTTGTTTTTTTATTTTCTGTAGGGAGAGTTATGTTTTTTTTTGTTTTGTTAGGGTAGGGATAGCAGTGCGCTGGCGGCTCCTACGGATCTGTATATAGTCGGCCTGTCCAGCGCACCGACCTTATTTTACATTGGCCGGCCCACCACGGTCCCTTTTCTTTGTTACTTTGTTTCTTTGATTGGGCACGGGGTTTAATGAAGATTTTTTTTCCCTCACTTGTTTTGCTCTTTTTTAACAACTGAAGCCTCTAAAAATAATAAACACATGTTGAACCCTTATTGTTTTCCTGTGTCTTTGTAAATATGTTGGATCCTTTTGGGGTCGTAACAGAGGCATCCAGGAGGCGTCCTGAGCAGATGCCCGAGCCACCTCAGCTGGCTCCTCTTGACGTGTAGGAGCAGCGGCTCTCCTCCAAGCTCCTCATCCTATCCCTCAGGCCACCCTACGGAGGAAACCTACTTTGGCCGCTTGTATCCGCGATCTTGTCCTTTCGGTCATTACCCAAAGCCCATGACCATCGGTGAGGGTAGGAACGTAGATTGACGGGTACATTGAGAGCTTTGCCTTTCGACTCAGCTCCTTCTTTACCACAACAGACCGATGCAGCAACCGTGTCACTCCAGACACTGCACCAATCTGCCTGTCAATCTGACGCTCCATCCTTCCCTCACTCTTGAACAAGTTGTTTTTCGTCAAACAAGATAATTACCTTTCAAAAGAAACGTATGTCCATCTACAAATTGTATCAAATATTTCAACAATGTAGTAATATCTTATCTAGCATAACATTGAATTGCCAGCGTGTATACCTCACAACTGCTGCTTTATGTCACACGTGTAACCTTTTTAGACCTAAATGGCACCGATGTCTTTTTAATTGTTTTTTTTTTTTTTTATTATTTTTTACTGTGAAACGGGGCCACCCCTCCACCGATCTGACCTGTAGCTCTGGTGATGGCACAACTTTCTCTGAGATATATAAGTTAAATGCAATGCTGTTGAACATTCTTGGCAACGCAATAACATCTCCGTGAAAACAAGCTCACCAGAAAAATGACTTGGTGGACTTTAAACGTTTAACTTACCATCGGCCGCTTTCCTGGCTAATTATCAAGAATGTAGTACAGGTACTATAAGAAATACATCACTTTCATAACGTTTGGAGATTATTTTTTTCACTGGCACGCTTTAAAGAGGAACTTGGCTTGCACTTATTTGCTCAGTCACTGAAAAAGGACTGGAGACAAAGCTGGCAGCATAGTTGAATGTTTTATTTATGAAGTTCTGCACAGACTAAAATACTCAAGTCTAGCCCCGTTCTGCAAATTTAAAGGGTTTTTCATCAGCTGACAGTGTTTTAAGCTGTATTTGGAAAACAAGTCATATTCCTGACCCATGTGCAATTTACTACAGTGGTTGGAGAGCTAAAGAAGCCTGTAATTCAATGTGGCAAGATGAAGTCAAAGGCTAATACGATTTCATTTAAAACTGGTTAAAGTCCTTGTACTGGGTTTTTACAGTCAAAACTTGGAAAAAAAAAAAAAACAGAAACTAGTTCATTTTAAATGGTCTGCAGCTGTCCACAGTTATTCATCACTTACCTTATGCATTCAAAGTAGTTATTCACCACGATGAGTTTATAAGTGCTTTCACAACTTTTCGGGGCGGAGTTTTGCCATCACTGTAAAAGTAACATACTACCTAACAACTACCATGCTAACAAGCACCTCCTGATTATCGGACAATAGAATGCTTTATAGTTTGATGCAGACAGCTCACAGCATTTTTTTTTAAATATTATACAAGGATAGGGTCTATAATTAGAGGGAGTATTTGAGGAGCGGGGCCTAACATACACATGATGTTTTAGAGAACATGAAGGCTGAAGCTATCTCTGGTCGACAATAAACCTGTCTAGTATTACTGTCAGATTTATGTGGGACAATAGTTTTATAGCCTGGGCTTGCTCAGTTCTAATTGTAGGGGTAATTCCATTTAATTAATCTCTAATGGTTGTGATTTTGATGTTAGAAAATTGCAGAAAGTCATTGACCGTTCAGCTGCGATGTGGCAGTTTGTCAGCCTTTTAAAATAGATTTTTCATATTGCTCTTTTCATTATAGTTTGATTCTGTGGAGCAGGATCATCTTTATAGATAAATTGAAAGGTAATTAGAAAATTGTCTGATAATATCTGGTTTTGAGGGAGGACATTTAGGTCACTGATCTCTACACATCTCGCTTTCTGGGTTAAACCGATGCCATCTAGTAAGGTACTGAATGCATTAGTAAAGCAGTTATAGCTATTGTACGTTAAAATCTCCAACTATTACAATCCTTTCCCAAGCTAACGCAACATTTTCATTATTTTACTCGGTCATTACATTCAAAAGCAAACATTATTCAACTTGCATAAGCTTGTATATAACATTTCTATCATGACCAAAAGGGTTTAGGCTGACGTAAAAATGACTTATAATGCCTTACCCATTTCAATAATAACACACAGGAATTCCAAGAATAGCAGCAAGCAACTACACACCACAGCAGTTCACATAAATCATTCCTGAGTCCTGTAATTTTCAAAAAAAGTTATGTTTTATACCTCTTTTTAAAAACTTCTATTGTGTAGGAGCTTTTTAATTTATCATCAAGGTTGTTCCACACACTAACCCCCCCGAAGAGAAACACAATGAAGTTTTTTACTGGTTCTAGTCTTAATTTTTTTGAATATACCTGTTCTTCTAAGATGATATTGTCTCTCTCTCTCTGTTTAAATAACATCTGTAAACAATGCTACACTTAAAAATCAGAGAATAGGGTCCAGGATGTGGGTAGATTATCATAAATAATACAGATCTTTGTTTTTTTCCCAAGTTGGGCAAGTAATTGACAGTAAGAGGCTTTCAAAACAGATCCGCGAAGCTAGTGACAATGTCTTTAGTCCACGGAATACGAAATGATTTGTAGCTGGTTAAGGCTCCGCAAGTGTAAGAAAGTAACCAAGTACCAATTGTGTGTAAAGAAGTTTTTTAAAAAGTATTTGATTAAACGATGGATTGACAATAACAGAAGAGACAGCTAGATAGTTCAGATCTTTCATATGAGACCTGCAATAGAGTAAAAAAAAAGTGTTGAGGAATTTCTACAAGCAAGTAACTAACGCATAAAATGAACTGAGTTGTCTTGAATCAAAGAGTTTTTATCAAAGCAATTTTGCACACAATTGTAAAGAACAACGTGACAAAGCGTCGTCTTGCTCTAAGCTGTGTCGCTGTCAGTACATGCAGCATATTTATACCACACAGATAATAATTACATGAACCAGAAAACCAATTTAGGCCGGTTAAAGTCAAGTCAAATTTATTCATAGAGCACATTTAAAAACTTGCTGGACAATATAAAGTTCAATCTTGTGTTGACCCAAAGGTGGACCAAGACATATTTAAGAAGGAGACAGGAAACAAGGATAAGGATTCAATGCTGTTGTCACATTTTTTATTTTTTTACTTCTGGTTCTTCTTATTTTATTTTTTTTTAAAGCTGGTGGAAAAAAAATCAACTCTTACCAAATCCCGTGCACAAAAAAACAACAAAGTAACAAAGAAAAAAGACCATTGTGAGTCGACCAATGTAAAATAAGGATGGTGTGCTGGGCAGGTAAACCTTATACAGGGCCGTAGGAGCTGCTAGTTCGCCGCTGTCCCTACCCTAATGAACAAAAACAACCTATAAACCTTCCTTACACAAAATTTAAAAAAAAAACGAAAACAGGATGTCTGGACTCACCAGGTCAAACAAAAAAAGTTAAGCTAACAACAGCTAAGGAACCAGCGTGGGAATTCCAACAGGGAGCAGCACCGGGACCGGGACCAGAGCACGCGGGTGGTCTGGCGCATGGGAGCCTGACGGAAACCGGCAGAGACAGAGCGAGAGCACGCCGGGCTCACGCTATTTAAAGGGTCCGGGGTGCGAAACCAAAATGACAGGAGCAAAACTATGAAAGATATACTTAAATAAAAATAGGCAAGAATTCTCACATGACTACTAACTTGAACTAACATAAATGTACAGGAATGTTCACTTCTATGAAATAAAACTGGGGGAAAAAAATGATACAAAAAGGTAGGCAATTAAAGGACGCAGGGGAAAAAATATACTCATGCAAAAATACAATAGAACACAACAAATACAATTCAGTACAAGAGTCACGCTCAGGTTGTGTTAAAAGCCAGAGCAAACAAGTGAGTTTTCAACAAAGATTTAAAAATATTAAAGGATTGGGCTGTTCAGAAGGACACTGTTTTAAATCAGCACAAGGCCAAAACACTTCTTGGGACTTAGGACAAGCAGTTTTATATAATATTCATCAGACAGTGGATGACAGAGCATATGTACTGGATCTTGAGCTCAAACGGATAAGATATAATTAAACTAAGAGTTAAGAAACTGGGTCTGCATACACACACTCTATATGACAAAGTGCAAATTAGGTTAAACATTGTAAGTAAAGATTTCCATAACAAAAGCAATTATTCAGACTGCCATATTAAATACCTCAACTTCCGAGTATGAATCCATCTTCCTGCTTGTGTTAGTGAAGCTGCTATTTTCCCCACCCTGTATCCCACTGTACGTCTGCAGTAATAAAGATTATGCCAAGGTCCGGGCACGAAGCCTATTACATTCCGCTGTGCATTAGTGAAATATACAATAAAAGTGAAAAAAGGCTAGGCCAGCCAAATCTCATTTCTTGAAAGACCCGCTCCGTTCCCGTAGTTCCCCCCAAAGTAACTCAATATGTGCAAAGAGCGCATCGGACTCGAGATTATTTCAGAATTTAGGACTCCTCTAAATAGTTTAAAGCGAATACATAGTGCCGTAGGATTTCATTAAGGCGAGTTATGGGTTTAGTCTTTGGCCCGAGCTGCTGTTTGTGTACGTGCGGTTTTGTTGCCATTTCAAGCGGAGCAATTTATCCACTTAGGCACCGAAAGTGTTTTGTAGCAGCCACGATTTGAATTGAGGAATCCTGCAGGCTCGTATTCAACAAATAAATGTCCCCAGCGAACGTTTGGTCTTGCTGTTCTCTGGTGAATGCCGTGTCCGTATGCAGTCGTTTTATTGAAGCACATCATTACAGTCAGGACCGAAGCACATGCGACACCTCTCAGGGCTATTGTTGTCATGAATTTCACACATCCACACATTAAAAAACGAGAGAATTGTAAATTATTACCAGGAAAAATGGAATGAAACTGAAGCAATTTGGAATATAGTGAGGTCAAGTGAATGTGTGTTATATTAGGTGATAGTAATGCTATGATCAAGTGAATATGGAAACTATTATATTGTGGTTCATCAGAGCAGAAGAAGCATGGAATAAACTGCAACTGCTGTTAAAATTTTGTCCTTGGATGAGATGGCTATAACCAGATCAAATTTCTTAATAGAACCTAATATTTTTTCAATTTTTTTTTTTTTTTTTTTTTTTTTTTTTTTTGCTTTTAGCGGTGAAGCAACACAAGAATCAGCACTGAAGCAGAAAAGGCAATGTTTTAATTAGATTTTTATAATGTCAAAGGGTAAACACACTCTCACTCTCAGTTTAAACCATTTTAAACACATCTGAGCATTGGTCATTTCTCTGGGATTAGTTTGTAGATAAAATGAGTACTGACATTGGCGTCTGTGATAGACATAAATAGTAAAAGAGCGAGTCTTTTGAACAGCTCTTTGAAATGAATGGATCCAAAAGATCTGGATCCCATAAAAGACCTGAAAGTCCCATCACTTGTTAAAATCATTTTGTGGTTATAAAATACTGAACTGCATGTTACAGGGTAGCTCTAGCCAAGCAAGGATTAATGTTTTTGTTTTTGTTCTTTTTCAAATAAATAAATTAATTCATTAATTTACCATTGATTGTGGTTTTCTAGCCAAGCATGGATTAATGCTGTAATTTTATTTTTTTTATTATTATTTTATTTTTATTTTTTCTAAATAAACACATTAATTCATTAACTTACAACTGATTGTTTTTTTTTTTTTTTTTTTTTTTTTTTTTTTCTAGTATTTAGTAAATGTTGAATTATAACAAATCTAGATCATTATTTTACTTTTTCTTAACCGTAAACCACAATATTGATCTACAACAGTTAAATACAGTTAGTATACCTCAGCTTGTAGCCTTGTGTAAATCCAAAAAAACTACCTCTTCTTTGGCCAAAAGCTCCAATAAAGTCCATTTTGTCCATTTACATAACAGGATGTGCTCAAAATCACTTTCTTTGCTATTTTTATTGACAATTATTTGAGAAAAAACACTAAGTACAATGTTATTGAGTGAATTTACAAAAGCTGTTTCCGCACAGTTTAGCCATTAGCATTGCCTGTCAATAGTATACAAACAGACAACTGGTATAATAAAAAACAGATAGAAGAGAAAAAAAGGCTGTATTGTTGTGAGGGGGAATTGAAAACAGTAAAAATGAAGTCCCATATCATTCTGTGAGCTGAGTGCAGACTGCTAGCCTGACATGCTCCACTGAAGTGTCCTTTGCTTCTATAGTCTGGTGAAGTGGGCGTGAACTAAAAAGTTATAACTTACAGAAGCCACTTACCAAAAGTTATAACATTACAGAAGCCACCTGTTTCCAACTTCAATCTGAGCCAAGATGTGCCTTCCTGTTACCCACTGTAAATCTCAGAGACAGACCTTGCTTCCCTAACGGGGGCAGCAGTTTGTAGTCCTATCTCCGGTGGGCCAAGATGCCAGCCGAGAGACATGGTTCATCCTGTTACCCACTCCTGGTGGGACATCAGACACATGATTATTTTTTATATATATATGGGGTGACAATGGCTCAGCGGTTACAGCACTTGTTCTCTTACCCATTCTGTTGTTCTGTCCTTAAGCAAGACACTTCAACCACCTTGCCTAGTATGAATCTGGTCTGCGCATGATGAGTGGCGATCGGATGGGCTGATGTCACAGATTGGCGCCCTCGCTTAGTCAGTCTACCCCAGGACAGATGTGGCTACAGCAGTCCTGAAGTAATAATGGCTGTAGATAAGTCTGGGAAGTGCATTGCAAGTTCAAGGTAGCAAAAGACGAAGTTTAAATCTGTCAACTGGACAAATCGTTTTAGGCCTCCAGTTTACAGTTTCAGTGTAGTTAGCCCCTCCCTTCAGATAGATATAAGGCAGTCTCCACCAGCTGACGACTGACAGGAGGACCAAAGGCTCAGACTAGGGTGGAATGTTTGAACAAAGTTTATTTACAGTCACAATAAAATGGATGAAGGTAAACGGAGCAGGAAGTTGAAAGCGAAGTTGTATGCAGTAGTCTTCGAGCGGAGTGGGGTGACGAAGAAGTCTGTACTGGTCGGGGTGAGTGGGGTCGGAGGATGAGGTGGTTGTACCAGTCGTGAAGAGCTGGATCGGAGGCAGCACCAAACCACAGAGCAGACTGGGATCATGACACAAGCAATCTGAACAGAACTGAAGAAGTGGCTTGGATGAGCAGCGAAACGTCTTCATCCCTACAACAATTTATCCGGTTGACAGATTTAAACTTCGTCTTTTGCTATGGATCAGACCTGGACGACTGAGGGATTACACAGACAAGTTCAAGGTATTTGTATTATTTGTGTTTATTTCCCATAAATATGCACAGACAATTTCTAACAACGATGTCGTTTTTTATTACATTCCTTCAAAATAAAAATAAAATAAAATATAGACTGTCAGACATGGGATTGAACTACCAACCCTCTGATTATGCTTCCTTTGACATTGACCCATTTTGCCCCATTCACAATTTGCACACTTTTGATTTACTAATTCTTATAAGTCAACCATGTTATTAGATAGTGGAAGAGAGCATAGCACCCAAACAAAGACGGAAGTGTTTGACTTTCCACTCCTGTCAAACTCTAGCTGATCAAAGTACAGCTCAACTAATCTTTCCATGTGGATATAATGACCCTGAGCGCATTGCATGACTAGTAATGTTTCGCCATGTGCTTTTTCATGGATTTAGTTAATTTTGCAATATGGCTACCGGAAGATCTAAGCTTCTCTGATTACTCCGGCACATCCAGATTACAATATCATCTGATGTGAGAGTGTGATATAATCCAGTCTCTAACCGGTATTTAACATGGGCCTTTGGGGTCAGATAGTTCTTAGTCATTAAACATATGTAGATTATGATGGCAGATCTGTCATGGAAAGTCTTAGTGGATCACATATGCACGGAACGGTGGACATTCCGTGCACAAGAGGATGGTAAATGGTCACATTTTTATATATAGCGCTTTTCCACTTTCTAGGCACTGAAAGCACTTTACATCAAAGGACTACTCACCCATTCACACACACATTCATACACCAGTGTACGAAGTCGCTGGGGTCAAGATGGTGTAAGGATGTTCGTTTCTTGTGTAAGCGTCAAAGAGGATCAAGAGACTCAAACATATAGTCTGAAGTGTTTAATGAGTTCCCCGTAGGTAGTGAACAATGAAGCAACAGACTCTCCAGAAAGGATAGGAAGAGAGCCCTGAGATGTGCATGTTGACAGCTTTTGTAGTGTCTAACAATGTATGTGCGTGTGTGTGTATGTGTGTGAGGAGGGTCCTTCTTGGAGATACCAGTCTAGAAAATACCTTACAGCGGGTTAAGCGTCTTGCCCAAGGACCCAACGGCAATCTGTGGGAGCTGGAATCACACCGCCAACCTGTGGGTCAGTGGATCAGACAGCTCTAACAATGATGCTTATGTCAAGAGTGAGATTCAAACCGCCAACCTTCAGAACAGTGGACAACGCTCTACCAACTGAGCTACTGTACCCGACTAAGCTGCTGTGATCGGTTACATTTACTCAAAGAATATTTACTTGAGAAACGTTTTTATCAGACTGTACTTCGCAGAGTAGTTTTCAGATCCAATACTTTTACTCCTACTTGCGTAATATATTTTATTTGCAATACCTAAGCTTAATTGTGGAACGTTTTATTCAAAGCAATAACATCCCAATGGAAAGAAGCAGGTATTGGACCCCCAACAGAAAAGTTACACAGTGTCCTTTAAACTTCAAATTATAAATCAGACTTTACTCTCACGATTACTGTTAGTTGTTTTCCCAAATTTCTATTCTACCTACTCTACCCACCTCTGCATTTTGGCAAAGTCACCAAAGCAAAGTTAGTTGTCGTCATGGAGATACAAGTTTAATGCCGTACTGTGAAAAATTCTAGACAAAGCAGCAACTCTATGGAGACAAGATGTGTTACCAGAAAAAATAGAAACAGACATATCGTAAAAATAATGTTACTTCAGTAAAAAATATTACTCAAGTAGGAGGAAATGGTAGAAAAGTACTTTCTTTAAAACGTTGCTACACACCTTTTGAAATAAATAAAACATCTTATTACTATTTTCTTATAAAAAACATAACATCAGCCACTTTATTCACCTCAGCTAACTTTATAGTCCGAAACAGAAACTCGGCACGCGCCCGACCCAACCCCTGCGCCCGTTTTTTCCGCTCCCGTTTTCTCGCGCCATGATGAACCGTCGCCGAGGACAAACGGAGCGCAGAGCAAATCGATGGCTCCATTTACAACATGAAAATTACCTGCGGAGGGGTGAGGTGGGGGCAGGGATCGGGGAAACAAACCCATCATCGCTGCGCTGTCATCTCCCGGCGCGCACTAGACGATCAATCAGGAACGCTATCCCCAAACAATGTGCACTTTGGAAAATCACAATCGTATATCACTATAGGGCTGAATAAACAATGCACAGTCGGAGTTGGGTTATGGGGAGTGTGAGCTGTCAAGTGGGATTTTTTTTTTTTTTTTTTTTTTTTTTTTAGAGGGAAGAAATCACACTGGAATATTCTCGTGTTTTTGCTTGGTGCCACTCATATTCACGGACATTTATTGACTAAATAAGCTTTTTTGTGAGTTTTTTTGTTATTTTTTGGATTTTTTTATATATATATATATTATATATATTTTTTTTTTTTACTGCACTAAAAACATGCATCCTTACTGTGATCAGGCTTGCTTCCCCACAAACCTGACTCTTATTTGACCTGCTTGTTTCCATGGGACGTTGTTTGTTTGGCTATAATTTTCCACAGCATGGCATAAAACTCATCTAACTCCATTTTAACTATGATATACTTGTAGTAAAACAAAACAAAAAAAAAAAAACTAAAAAAAACATGGATCCTTACTTGCGTGTTTTCAGGCTTGCATCTCCACAAACCTGACTGTTATTTGGCCTGCTTGTTTCCATAGAATGCTGTTCCTTTGGCTCTAATTTTTACTTTCTGTTTCCACAGTATCATGCAGGTGTTAAAAATGAAGGAATAGCGTGTTATTTATTTATTATTTATTCATTTATGTATTAATTCATTTATGTTTTGCTATGGATGCTTTATTACACCAAAACAAAAAAAAAATAAAAAAAAAAAAAAAAAAAACATGTATGTTCTACTGAGCAGGCTATTATGGAGAAAGGTCTCCACCTGCTTGTCTCCATCAAAGTGTTATTCCTTTGGTTATAATATTCCACAGTATGGCAGAAAACTGTTCCGACGTATGATTTTTAAAAACTTTTTTATATTAATGGAATCAGAGTTTTCAGACAGTATACTTTTACTTATACTTGCATAATGTTTGACAAGTAGGAGTGTAACAGTACTCTTACTTGAGTCAAAGTTAGGGTTAAGAAAAATTAGATCCGCAGTTTTTTGGAGCTATGATGTGGAGCTATTGAAATAATTCTACAAATGGAAAAAGATTTATGCTGACAACTTTAAATTAATAGGACATTTCTTGTACCACTCATTTTGTCGTCCGTCCTTTGAAAATAAAATGTGTGCACTACTTAAAGCTTTGTCTGTCCAATTACACTCATTTCAGCTTATAATTCAGATGTTGCTTCCAGACAGTTATTTCTTATAATTAGTCTTACTTGAGTCATTTCTTGGGTGATAGTAGATCAGTTGGTAGAGTTTCCATCTGTAGTCCTCAGGGGGAGGGGTCAACATTAATATTTACATATACACAATACGATTTAAAATGCAAACCTGTACATGTAGCATCTTCATCTTCATCTTTGTGGTGAAGGCTGTGAGGCTGTTTAACTCGGTATCTTGGATTGGAGCTAATTCCATCGTTTAACAGCCCTATATAAGAAGGAGGAGGATGGGCAAAGGCGATTTTACATTTAGGGATGTTACACTGTCCTCTTGTGGTACCTCGGATTGCTCTTGAAGCCGACCGCTGGATGAATTCTTGAAGTGGTAGAAGAGCCAGGTTGTGGAGAATCTTGATGGTCAACTGGACATAAGCAAGTGAAACGAAATTATGATAGTTTAGCATATTGTATTTACCAAGTATGTTACAATGATGATATTGTTGTGTTTTTTTTTTGTCAAGTATTTTCAGAGCATGCTTGTAAATGGACTCTGGTGGTTTGAGATTAGTTTGGTTTGCTTGGGACCAGCTGGTTATGCAGTAGGAGAGGTGTGAAAGTATCATGTAGACATGTTTAGCGGTTCAAATCCCGCTCTCGACATAAACATCATTGGTTATGATCCACTGACCCACAAGTTGGCTGTGAAATTCCAGCTCCCACAGATGGATGCTGTTGTTGTGTCCTTGGGCAAGAGACTTAACCCCCTCGCTCCTAGTGTCTGTGTACACTGGTGTATGATTGTGTGTTTTGGGTGAGTGGTTCCTTGATGTAAAGCGCTTTGAGTGTCTTGAAGGTAGAAAAGAGCTATTACATTTACCACTACTTCTGTTGAATAAAGCTTTCAAAGACAATGATGAGGTTACTTGAGTACAATTTTTGACTAACCACTTCTGAATCACATCGACACATAGCTTTCTCTTCCTCGGCTCCCACCAACCACTCACTCTGTTAGGAGAGGAGGAAGAAGAAGCTGTCTGCCGGACGCAGTGAGGAATGAGGCCAGTGTTGTTTGTTGTCTTAGTGGGAAATTGAAGCCAAACATTGACATGAGACATTTTTATTGCAGTGCCACAATAGGATTTTGACCACAGTTGCTCATTCGGCGAAAGAAATGTCGGAAATGGTCTTGCATAGGTGAGATTTGAACTGCTGACCCTTCTGATTGTGGGCACAACGACCACATCGAGGCGCATGTGCACACAGCGACCGGCAGCGAGTGTTTGAAATCATGACACTTTATTCTTCCGTTTTCATCATTTTACTGTTTTTATTAGATTCTCTGAGCCAGTGTGAGCGTTTGAATGTTTGATTAGGCGTCTGTATTAGAGATGTAGTATTCGTGAACGGCTCGGCTCTTTTGAACAGTTCCTTAACGTGAACGGTTGAAACGGTTGAGTCAAATCTTTTTTTTTTTTTCTAGTTGCACTTCAAAATTAGGTATCATAACAGGCCTATGTGTATTGATGCCAAACCTGAAAATCTGGGCAAATCAAATCTACCTACGGCTATGAATAAAGTCACCTAAACCCGATATCTAAATGGTAAATGGTCACATTTTTATATAGCGCTTTTCCACCTTCAAGGCACTCAAAGCCCTTTACATCAAGGAACCACTCACACATTCATACATCAGTCTACACAGACACTGGGGGCAAGGTGGGTTAAGTGTCTTGCCCGAGGACACAACGACAGCATTAATCTGTGAGGGCCGGAATCGCACCGGCAACCTGTGAGTTAGTGGATCTGACCGCTCAACCGATGATGTCGATGTTGAGAGCGGGATTCGTTTTACTTTATTGTCACCAACTAGTGTAATGTAATGTGTGTATCCATAATGAAAGCTACGTGATAGAAGAAATTAATTATTATTATTAAAAATAGGGTGTATTACTGTTGTCACAATACTAAAATTTAAAATTCAAAAAGGCTTGATACGCAATTTCAATACCACAATGATTATAACGATTGATATAACTTTATTATTTATACAGTGGAATATCAGTCTGGTCATCACTTCTTCTGTTGCACCCATAGACCGTATAAAGAAGTGGACTAAGGGAGCGTGACGTCACCCATGAGGACAAACCTGAAGTCGAGTTTCATATTTTGAATTCCAACTTCGAATCATAGCAACCACACACACCACAACGAGAACTAATCCAGAACGAGGCTGTTGAACGTTATATTCCTTCCTGCTCCCACACGGTGACTGATTTCAGCATTATTAATGTTCAAATCTTGATTTTCGGGCAAAATAGATCAAAAATAAATACATAAAAACACCAGGATCATGTAGAGCGGGTTAATACGAGCACTTTAAGGCCAAAATGAGGAATCTGACAGCAGCAGTTGCAAAGAGTGGTGACAGTTTCTCAAAATAAAGAGAACTGGAGCCAGAGTTGATGGATCCAGAAGCCCGCCCATGCTCAATACCTATTTCGAATGTGACGGCTATTAGGTAAGCTATGTCCAGTTATATATACAGTCTATGGTTGCACCCAGAGCTAGAACCGAACATGATCATGCAATCAGATTTGTATATTTTAAATGAGTACACTATCTAGTTTCTATAGTTTTGTCCTTGATCACTGTGTTTGACTTTGGTTCTCAAACTGTGGCCCACGGGCTCCTTCTGGTTGTGCACATATTTCACGCTAATTTGAATCCGCTGTTTGTCCCTTTTACTTTGACTACTTTTATAGGTTGTGTACTCTTATATCAGTTTTTTTTTTTTCTAGCCTCGCCACAGTCTGTTTATAGACCTATTTTAGATTCGGTGATACGGCCAGATATTTAGTAGCTGGTACTTGTTGGGAAAAGTTTAAGAACTTCTGGGTTAGAGGGCATGGCTCAGATAAGAACACTCCAGCCACTGTTTACTCAAGTTGGTGCTTTATTTCAACTTTTCAAAAACAGAATATTATGTTGTAAATTGCAATGCTAGATTTGGCACTAGCTAAGAGTGCTTATACAGGGTTTAGTTGGAAATTAGTTTTGTTACTGATTTAGCTATATGATAAGATTTAAGCCATTAAAAGGTTGAATTAATAACTTGATGACTCATTACAGATGCAAACTAAGTACTACAGTGCGTCATTCTGCTGTTTATTTATTGCATTTTAACAATATTGTGCATTTAGAATAGTTTTTCTGGTTTAAATCTGCTCTTGGGTTCGTCAGTGACATAAATGAGTTTCAGTATCATCGTGTGCCGTCTATATTTACTTCAGCAAAATATCAAACTTCAAATTTTTTTTATTAAGACTGGCCTATTAGCTCGTTTTGTTTGCTTTACTCACATTATTTTCAGTTATTCAGTTGTTTATTCAGTATATTCGGTTGTTTGGTTGTCTTTTAGTGTCCGAAAAAAGCACTTGCCTTTATAAATTTGAGAATTATTACATAGTTATTGCACAGTCGGTTTATAAGCTCTTACCAGAGATGAGCAGAGTAGCCAAAAACTGTACTTAAGAGTAGCATTACTTCAAAATAATATTACTCAAGCAGAAGTTCAGTGTAGTAGTCCAAGAAATTACTCAAGTAACAGTAAAAAAACATATTTGGGAAAACTCAAATAAGACTAAGTTTAACATCTGATTTATAATTTAAAATGTATGGAATTGGAAGGACAACATAGCAAATAATGTTCAAAAACTTGAAAGTCACTTGTAGATAGGACCGGTCCAAGCTTCCAGGGGGCCCTAAGCTGAATTTGTTTCTGGGGCCCCTGGCAGCGGATGCCTCCTGGTGATTCACATTTCACAACATTATAACTCTGCTCTCATCACCTTGACCACTTGTATTTTGTATTTATATGACCAACATCAGACTGAAAACATACAGAATGTCACAAGAATAGCCGACAAACTTTTAAGGAGGGGGGGGTCAGGATTTTTGAAATTCTAGACAATTTTCTGGTGGATTTTAATTTGTTCCAGTTGGCGACAGTGGGCTTACATTATAAAGATAGATATAGATATTTTGCTATAGATTTAAAACAAATGTAATCGTTTGAGATGGATATTTAGGCTGTTGTAAACACACAAGCCCTGTTTCTTGTAAAACTTCATATATTATATTATTTTCCATCATTAATGTATGAGCTCTTGAGGGCCCTCTGCTGACCTCGGGGTCGCTTATAGGCTGGGTCGGCCCTGCTTGTAGACTTACAGTGGGAAGTAGGGGTACTGTTACTTCGATAAAAAAAAAAAAAAAAACAAAACAATTTCAAGTAGCAGTAAAAGTATGCTGCTACAAAAGTATTCTGAAAAGTACAAGTAAATGTAACTGAGTACTACCCATTGCATGTGCGATTCTGTGCCTTCATTTTGCCCTCCAATGCAATGAAACAGAACCAGATGTTACAAAAGCTCTAAAATGTATTCAACTCATTACAAATCGCATGTATGTAACTGCTACAGAACATGTCACATTGCTATGACATTTTCTGCATATTGCCTACATGTTAGCGATGCCCCCGAGACATTGGCTATGGAGGTGATTACTCTATGATGCGATGATGTGATACCAGGGGACTTGCTCTAGATGAGTAATTCACAACGACTTTGATTTGAGCTGCACTAAATCCTATTTATATATCCCTTTATCCACCCATCTGTCTATATATTGTAAAACAGATTTGAAATAAATTGTGTTGTATTTTGATGTCATATGAAAATAGTTCGCATTTCAACTGCTATTACAGAGGAAGCGGTAGTACTGTTTTATTTTATTTTTAATCCCAGTAGCAATAATTTGTAGCAATCCGAGGGAAAGCTACAAAAACATGTTCATTTTTTGGCTCCATACGGTGTTTTAATAGTATTGTCTACAGTTCAAAGTCCTATTACTGTGCTGCCTCCAGTGTCCACTGCAATTTCAAGTACTAGGTGACATCAGGCAGAACTCCCCTGATTACAGCCAGGTGTTTCTTATTACAAACACCTGTAGGGGCGGAGTTTGAAATGAGGATACCTGTTGACCTGACCAATCACACTGTTCCTCGTATGTCTGGACCCCGCCCCTCTTCTACTTAGCAGCTCTACTTGCAATGTGGTTGTGGGCGGAGTTTAGACAAAAGTGCAGAAATATTCATGTATTTTGTTGATTTGAAAAAAAAACACAAAAAAAAAAACAAAAAAACAATGCAAGTTAGTCCATGAGTTTTTTTTTTTTTTGTTTTTTTTGTTTTTTACAATTCAATGGCTAATATTGAAATGTTGCTTTTTTTTCACAAATTGTTTTATTTTTGATAATATTTCCCAATTCTAGCTAACAACTGGCTAATTTGGATAATCCATTGTCACCTAATTGAGTTTTTTTTGTTTTTTTGTGTGTGTTTTTTATGTTTGCATGCATACATTTTATTCACACAAGTGCCTTCATTTCACCAATGCATTCTATGTGAACCTTTCTAACCCCTAGGCATCAATTCCGTTCCTTTAACATACCCCCTCTGCCATGTTTTATACCCGAGAGTGCTGCGTAAACCTACACACTGCTCGCATTACTCACCCGGGTCTTGACATGGTATCTGCCTCTCCCCCTCTCTCGCCTCGCTGTCCGGAGGCGTGACAGTGGAAAGAAATAAAGACCTCCACTCGGCCCCCGCCCTCCCGTGACTCAGAGGTGTCCCTTGTCAAGATGGTGCCTTCGGGAGCCAGTTGTGTTGGGTTGAATGGGGCAAAGGAGAGGAGATGTGGCAGGCTTCTCCACAGCGTACGTCCCACTGTCCCTCACGCTCGGGTGGGCCCCCCTCTCCTCTGTGTCCTGTGGATAATGCAGCTGTCCGGGCTTGTGTGGTGTATAGGAGCGCACATGTGTAAAGGGTAAACAGGTCGAGACAGGGACAGACATGGAGATAAATGGAAGAGCAAGTGCGGGAGTGGGAGATATGACTTATTGAACAGTACGGGGGGGGAGTCAAGGTGTGGAGGAGAGATATGGAAGGGCATAGGAAGAGTATTTTTATCATCCTTAAAATAATAAATATAAAACTAAGTACAATGCGGTGTCTGAAGTCATTGAGAGTGACTATGTTTTTACAGAAGCTTACATAGAGTTAAAGTTGGTGTCACCGTCATGTTTTTATTTTTGTTATTTTATCATTCTTTTTTGTTTTTGACTTTCACTTTCACTGTTGTATCGATCGTTTGCCCCGCCCTAATGTGTCTACCCTGTGTCTCGTTCCTCCAGTGTGTGCATATATAACCTGTGCTTTTCCCTGCCCTTTTTTGGTTGTCAGTGTCATGCCTCGGTCCAGTTACCATTTTCGATTTTTACTTGGATTTACTTTTGGACTTTATTTATTTCAACTAGTGCAGTACTCTAGTTTGGTTGCCTGGCAAATCCATAATATATCTTTCTGTATTTTTTATACAGATTGATATCAGTCTGGTCCCCACATCCTCCGTTGCGTCTCAAACCCAGTCAAACGTGATCGTGCAATCAAATCTGTTTTTTCAGTGACACATGTGAAACGAAGGAGCTCATTGGTCACCTATGATTTACAAATAACATCAGTTATCTCACCTCAGATTAAGAGAGTTTAGTGCTTTTGCTCATTTATTCTGCAAAAAAATCCACCATATTTTCAGCCCCCTGTGATATATTTTTCTTATTTTTTCATGCGTGTCTCTCTAATCTGCCTGTCAATCACACCCATTTGAAAACGGGTAGAAGAAGTGTGTTTCTGGATCCCAGGCAAACATTTTGGGTCCTTCTTCTGTTTAAAACGTGACATCCCTCCATAAATTATAAAGCAGTTACTCAGTGACACCCAGTGACTTGCAGTCTGCTGGAATAAAACTATAAGAATTGCAGATGTGAAAAGTAATGGCAATAATGAATAATCATTCATAAGTGAAATGGGTTGAATGGTCATTTTCAGCCAAAGGGTTTAAGACTTGGCATAGAGTAATAATGTCTTGCACGTGTAATCCATTTTACCTCCCCTGTCAAAGCCTTTCAAACTCCTACATTGTAGTCATAAATCATTCACTCCATAACCACTGGTGATAAGGTACCACTGTGGCCACAGGTGCCCTGGGGCAGACTGACGGAAGTGAGGTTGCGACTCTGTGCCATAGCCTGTATAAAGAAGTGGACATCACCCATAGCATTCGGCTCCAGCCAAATGAAGCGCATTGAGAATAGCGGTTATAGCGGTTATAGGGACCAATGTGGAGCCAAGATTGACATTAGGAATCCCAACCGTGAGTATCATAGCAACCAAAGAGCCAATCTGGAGCAAGGCTGTTGATGGTTATGCCACTTCTCACCTGCACCACTAGTTTAACAGGGATGGGCGCTTAGCAACACTGTCAATCAAACCTGCTGAAGTTAGCGTGACTGACTTTGGGGAAAGAAGACGCCTGATTTGCCTGTTGTTGTTAATGTTCATATCCTGAAACAAGCACAAAGTAGCAAAATAAAAACACCAGGATCATGTAGAGTGGGTTAATAGGACCATTTTAAGACCAAAATAACAAGGCTCACTGCAGCAATTACAGAGAGAGAGGGGTGACAATTTTTCAATGTAAAGTGAAGTCAGAAGCACACTGGTGATCACTTTCTATTTGGAACAGCAGCTAGCCCGTCGGCTATATCCATTTATATATGGTCTGTTGTCTGCGCCATCAGGCCCTCCACGAAACACTCACGCACACCACTTTCATACTAGGTTATGTGGGTGAGTGTCTTGCCTAAGGACACAACAACCAAATCTGATCCAAGTGGGAATGGATCCTCTAACTTTATCGCCTCTGTGGCTTATTTGTTACAGCAGGCGAAAATACAGATGCAGCCCAATAATGTATTCTCCTGGTTATAATGGAAAATTACTTTTTAGCTGAATATGTCTTGCAAATGTCTCCAAAAATGTCACTGTGTAATGCAAAAAACAATCAGTCATGAAAAAATAAATAATTTAAATATGCTCTATGTAGTGTTTCCAAGCATTCTGGGTATAATCTAAAGACGAAAAGGCACAGTAGATTGATGGATGGGTGGACAGGTGTAAAATGCGTCTGTAAAAGTATTTCTTAAAACTACATCATCGTGTCTTGTTTATATATCTGTTTCCTACCTTTTCTTCCCAACACTGTCAGCGGCTCTCTCTCTCACACAAGTATCTCCTCCCATGTTATTTGCTGAACCTTCCCAGTGGCACTGACACGGAGCTCAGAGCGCCGTGCTTTTCTTTTCATGTTTAACAAGGCCGGCTTGAGATATCCACTCCCCATGGTCTGGCATACACGGGGGAGAGAGAGGGCGAGATGGTCCAGTGATGGCCCAATAGATAAGCCCAATAGTAGGGTGTGCAAAAAAAGATGAGAATGGAGATAAAAGCTGAGGGAGTGAATATTTACACGCCCCAAATATGTCTAAATCGTTTTTGCTAATGGTAATTTTAATTTTGGTTATTGGATGTATTATATTGTATTACACTTTACATCAAAATTGACAATACAAATTTTGAATCTTGTTTATTGCAGAAATTGCTCAAATTTTCCATCACATCATTGCAAAACACATCTACTTTTTTTTTTTTTAAACAAAATAACACAAAACTACCACACCAACGCGCTCCATTAAAATGACAAAGAGCGAGATTACTGTCCCATCTTGGCAATCATTACGCATCATCTGTCCAGATAATATATTGATGTTAGTGATGGGAATATGCATGTAGCAAAGTATATTTTAGATCAATGATATAAGACAGAAAAAATAGGGGAAACAGGACCTCCAGAAGAAGAAAACCGATGAGTTATATAATAGGAGAATGGAAGGGAAGCTCACTTGTTGTACCATTTGGAACAATGGAACCCATATCAGTATGCATTTATCTAAGAGCCATGAAGTGTACTTATCTTCTCAAGTTTAAGGACATATAAAATATCCCTAAACCATTAAGGAAATGATGGAGGCTGTGGTAGCTTCCATTTCAGTCAAATGACCCTCTTTGTATGAAGGGTTATAAAAAAAAAAAAGGAACTTAGAGGATATACATGAAGCTGGCAAAATCCAGAATGATACCTCTCTGTATTTTTTGGGCAGGGGATATCGGAGCATATCTATCTACCTTTGCCATGGCTCGAGCCAAGACCAAACACGGGCGCAAATATATTTGTGGGGTTTTTTTTTGTTTGTTTTTTCTGCGATGTATGTGAAATGAAAGATCTCATTGGTCCCTATCATTTTGGACAAAAGCACATTTATTTCACTCACTTTAGCAGATTTGCTTAAAACACTAAGCAGCCATTTGTTTTGATACTGACAGCTTAGCCAGTGGGGGACACACATGATCTGACTGTCAGTCACACCCATTTGACCTCAAGGAGCTGCAAGAGACTAGACTTGACTAGACTCACATCTTGGCTAAGTATTGGAGAATCTTCTATTCTGGATCCCAGACATAGTGTCATGAACGTAGCCAAATGTCATGCATAAGAAAAATGTTTAAATCTTGTCAAAAGTGCCAAGTTGACTCCTCAGGATGAATATCTAACTAAATATGATTGTGTTTTGATTGATATAATCTTGTTTTTATGGCAAGTGAATTTTCAGAGAGGACATTTTGAAAGGTGTTTTGATGTGCGTGGTTGGTGTTAAGGAATGAAAAGTGAAAAATGGTGGGCTGCCAGAAGCAAAGGATTGGAAAATTGTCGAGGCAATGCAATTAAACCATGGACATTTAATTTTTCAAAAAGACTCACCAGATAATTTGTGGGGTTTGGTAAAAATGATTGCCAAAATAAATCAGTTTCTTGTCAAAATTATGTACAAGAGAGAGGATTTGTGAAGACTGTTTTAGCTGGTGATAACAGCCTGCAACTTCATAAAAGGTTTCTCTATCAATTTAATTACACTGTGCGTGCACACACACACACACACACACACACACACACACACACACACACACACACACACACACACACACACACACACACACACACACACACACACACACACACACACACGCACACACGCACACACACACACATTTGTTTTGTAATATGTGCAAAAGCACACATGCCTAGTCATGTCTCCTCTCCTCTAACACTGATAACACTCAGAGGTTATGTGAGCACTGTGGCGAGTTCGTTCCTTGGCACAGTACGTGCAGGTATGCCCCCCGTGGTGCCACTGAGCCCTGTCCTCTGCAGAACAGAGAGCTGAACATATGTGGAACCCAAGCTGCTCTGACCACACGTATCAGAAGCATGAGGCATTTACGCTCAAGCAGAGCAAAATATGCACAGGTCCCAAGCCTCTGGCTCATTTTGGATCTCAATGTGAAAGCTTGTGCGTTCTTTGGTGGCACACGTAAAGAAGCCACGAGGGAATCAGTGGCTATAAACTGTAGCTCAGGATATGCACAGCAAATGATTTTGGGATTAGCCTTTTTTTTCCTGAGGCTCAATTATAAAGTAGACTTATGAGACATCTTGGAGGGAGTGGGGCACACAAGTGTGCTCCTGATGTGCCAAATCCAGCAACACATAGCAAACATAGATATGCACACAAACAAGCCTTTCAACTTTATATGTTATGATTGGTGCCATCACCTATTGGGTAAGGTGCACATCGACATGCCCAGTAGCCCAGAGCGTGTAGAGATATACATGTGCCTTTGGTTAAGCACAGACAGACGCACTCTGGATGCATGCTCTGGATGTGCTCTCTGGTCTCCAGGCACGTTGGCATGTGTAAAAGACAGGCCTGAAGCTTATTACAGTAGGCCTACGTCTACAGGTCGGTGGAGTAGGAGTGGCATGCAGCCTATTCTGTCATTAAATATAAGCAAAGCATAAGAGCTTGGCTCTTCCCCTGCGCTAATTAAGATCATATCCAGTACATTGGATATGAACTTAATATGTTAAAACGAGGATCTGATGTTGCTCAAACGTGAAACTGAAGTTGTTATAACTTGATATGATCATGTTTTAATGAAAATGTTTTCTCATTTTAACTTAACTTTTCTTGTAATAACAAAAAAGCAGGGAAAAAAGTATTCAATCCATGTTTCTCAGTTCCACATTGCCATAAAGTTAGAGTTGTTTTTGCAGCAAAGCACCTTCATCTCAATAACATTTTATTTTTTAAAATAATTGTACTATTGAACGTACCTTGCCCAGAGAAAAATAATACTCACAAACGAGTATTAGCCAAAACATGACAGCTCCATATGCCAAACAAGATCAACAAAAGCTGAAAAAAAATATTGTTTTGATGTGAGCCGTTCCACCACAAGCTGTTTTATGGAGTCAGAGGAAAGCGACACTGATGGAGCGATGAGCCAGCCTGCTCACTATAATGTATCCATCCTGACATTTAGCTCCTCTCCCTATCAAATACCTCCCTCCCTGTCACTGCCAAAGTAGTTCAGCTCATGTCTGCTCCACAGTTTACCTTCTCTGACATTTGGAGTCAGGCACTGTGGAAGTCCTGGTGGAGAGAGGGCTCATGTGGATTTTAATGGTGGGAATGGAGTCGATATGATGTAATAGACATTCACATTAGTAGCTGCCTTGGACAGTTGAGTAATCTGAGGTGAAACTTCAGCCTGAAAAAAATAAAATCGGGCTCCTTCTGCTTGGTTTTTTTTGTTTTTTTTTTCATGTCAATTCATATCAAGCAACATTTCCACCCTGTTCTTAAACCTCACACTGTTCCTAAATCACATTGCACTAACCTTGAAATTTTACCTATTTGTCATCCTAACACAAACCTTAAGTGACTTAATTGATAATATGCTACTTTCTGGAGGTGGAAAGTCAACTGCATGAAAATGTTCAAAATATGTTTTATGCCATACTGTAGCCATAGCAACAGCATATCCATGGAAACAAGTAGTAGGAGGCCAAATAGGATTCAGGTTTGTGGAGATGCAAGCCGGTAAGGACATAGGTTTTTGT
This sequence comes from Periophthalmus modestus, assembly GCA_019594935.1. NCBI lineage: Eukaryota > Metazoa > Chordata > Actinopteri > Gobiiformes > Gobiidae > Periophthalmus > Periophthalmus modestus. The sequence goes on from JAIEZT010000054.1 coordinate 12,663,429, forward strand.
TTAGTTTTTGGGTTCTTTTTGGCAAAAAAAAGTTGCATTCTAGGTCTTTAGCCTGTTTGAGGAATAAACTAACTAATCTATGTCTGACTGGCCTGCTGGGTAACATACCTCCAGCGTCAAAAGCTACCTATGTTTGCTGGAGAGGTACTAACTACGGTCTATGTTTTGAGGAACCACCATCTTAGAATCGAAGGATTTTTGTAGACTCTTTTGTACAAGGCTGTTTAGCATGGCACATTTGGTGATATCGTAAATACAGATTGTAAATACATCTAGTACGTTTCCATTAAACTAACTAAAATATGCTGCTCTGTGTTAAAAGTTGATCACCACGGAAACAAATGATGATCACATTGGCTGCAGATTCCAGACTTGACCATGAACAAAGTGAGAGCTTCTACAAATCAGCTTTATGATGTCCTATTACTCTGAGGAGATTTACTGCACGTCAGGTAGTACCAGCGTCACAGAGAAGGCTTAAATCACCGCACTGCTGGGTTGCACTTCTCACATGAAGTCAGATTGCCCCAAAATACTAATATACCTTGAATGTGTTCTACCAGATTTTTACTGCTTAAGATATACAACTACAATAATGCGTTGGATTTATATAGTGCCTTTCAGGACACCCAGATCGCTTTACAGTGCATTATTCTTTCACTCTGCACTTGGTGGTGGTAAGCTACTATTGAAGCGCAGCTCTATATTCATACTAGGCGATGTGGGTGATGTGTCTTGCCTAAGGACACAATGGCGGTCTCCCATTCAAGTACTAACCAGGCCTTGCTTGGTTAATTTGAATGGTTTACAGAGTTATTCCTCACTTGCCTTAAGCATTCCTACAATCCTAATTATTCACTGTGCTTCGTTTCAGTAATAGTAGTAATAGTAGTAGTAAAATTAGCATGCACACAGTGTACCTCCTGATTCTTAGAGAAGAATACACTTATTAACAAGACAGACAGTACACAGTGGTTTTATTTTTAAAAGCAGAACAAATTTTGCTCAAATACAGAGAAAAAAACCCAAAAAATTGTCAGTGGTACATAATGAATTCGGATTAGTGATAGGCTCTCCACGTATTACAATTCTGAGCATTTTATTAACAATATAAACTAAACATATATAGTCTCATGCGTTGAGAAACATGTATCTATCTATAACCCATATTCCCTATTTAAAGAAATATTTTCCTTCACACAAGCAAAAATCTATTTCAGTCTGTTACTATGTGATTGATGGCCTACAAACCATAGTTCTGCTCTGTAGTGTGGGTTTTAATGGGAATTGGCGCTTCCGATTCAGAACATAGAATCGATTCTCAGAGCTGAAAGGCCCATCACTCATTTGGATTCACATGGTCCCTGTTGTCCGTAATGTGATTCTAGTGTTTGGGCGTATGGAAACATTGAGCAGTAGCTTTAACGAACATGCCCTGCTTTAACCAAATGCAATACAAACCAACGCTATTTCCGTATGGACACTTTGCAGTTGGCGTCACCATGTCACATATGTGGAGAGGTGAGCCGCTCACAATAAGAGTGCATGTTTTTCATGGTATTTTTATAGGTAACAAAAAATCTGTTGAGTAAATACAAAATGCAAAAAAATTTACACAATGCTGAGGAACATTCTTGGCAAGATCTTTTAATCCTACCAGAAAAAAAAAGCACCTTAAAAACCCAGCTTAGATTAAAAGCTTTGTACCCAATTTTGAACCAGGAGTGATGAAATTGTGCAAATTGATCCCATGTATAGATATATCGCTATCGAAATGGGTATCGGTATCGTACAGTACTCAAGTTTTCAGATTGATACTTTTTGATACTTTTATTTTTTTATATTTACCTTATTTCCTGACACATGTTCTTACTTTTACTAATGGTTTTGGCTTATTCTTATCAGCCAGAAGCTCATCTCTATCAGCAGTTTAACTTGCTGAGAGGAATGTTGGAACAAGTCTGTGTGTTATTTATTATAGATTTTAATAATGTACAGAAAGCAGCATTTAAAAGTGTCAGGATTTGGGGGTTTTTGTGTGTTCTGTGCCTGGAGCTGGGCGGAGACCATGGCACCACCTCCACACACCTGCTTCAGATCAAGCTGCACCTGTGAGGATAAAAGGACTGCGGACCTGACACTCGGGGCCAGATCGTCCTGTTGTCTTCTGTGTTTCCACAAGTCATCCTTCATGTCATTCTCCGGTTTATTCGCCAGTGTATCCTCATGATTTTGCTCCTTGGATTATTCGTGCACCGCAGCCACGATCCAGCTCAACACGACCCAGTACGAACACCTCCACCTCCGACCCAGCTCACCTCGTCCTGTGCCCAAACGCCCACCGCCGACGCAGCCCTCCACCACTTGCTCCAACTACCTTTCGCATTTCGTTTTGTTAATAAACTCTGTCGAACTGTTTTCCCGCGTCTGTATCTTTGGTCCCTCGAGAGATTACGACAAAAAGTACTTCAGTCTAACTATTAACCATAATTTAAGGCTAAACCAAAGTAGTGATAGTACTGAATCAAAACCAAAATCTCAGGTATCGCCAGTACTGGAGCCCAACAAGTTTTGTACTCAGATGCATTGAAACTTCTCCACTTTAACCTAGGGAACAGGACCTACAGGAACCTGCACTTACATCAATATGGAGCTCCAATGCTAAGCTGTCCAACAGTATTTACAAACCCAGAATAATGCAGGGTACGTCTTCTTAAAGTCTCGTACATAGGCCAGAGAGTTTGGACATCTTACCGGAGTGGTGCCATGTGAGCCTGAGTCGATGTGAAATGTGGGCACAAGCTGTGGGCGAGATCCACTTCCTCCGTCTCCGTGGAGATGACAGGGAGACAGGACGCCCCTGTGCACGCCAGACCGGCACTAATCCAAGATGGCACCTTCGGTCCGAGGAGCTAGCATGTAATGGTAATGTTTCTGGGGAGGTCAGCGCTGGTGACAACAGCAAAACATCTGTGGACGCCCCTGTGAGAAATACCGTGTATCATTTTCTGCATGGAAGAGCAATGCATGTAGTAGCCAGCTGTCTGTAACGGAAGGTTTATTAGTGACAATGGCTTTTTTTGTCAATGGGCCATCTGTTGAGGAGGTCATTTCTTAATTGTTTTTTTTTTTTTTTTGCTGTTTTTTCAGTTGTACTTAATTTGTAGCCCAGAGTGCACAGCATTTGTTCATCCATTTAAAACAGACTTAATAAAATCATATTAAAACACAAACCACACAAATAATCAAGAGCCAAAGACACTGTACATAATATAGCCAAATACATACAAAAGCCTCATCATATAACTTTTAGCCAAAAACAGAGTAAAATAATACATGTATTTATTGAACGGAAACATTCAGGCTTGCACCTTCACAAACACGACTCTTTTTTTTTTGCCTGAAGAAGGTTCTCCACCTGCTGATCCATATCCCAGTGCCACATACAACTCATCTGTCTCCATTGAACACATTCGAAAGTATTATAAGTAAACTTTTAACTTCTATTTTAATTTATTCATGCAGTTGACGTACCTCCTCCAGAAAGTTAGTGCGTTGTCTCTCTGCACTTAAGTATTTGATCCCAAAATCTACTTTTTTAACTTTGTATGTACTTAATAAAATCCAAAGAAACATTGCTCTATCATCTGAATTTAAGAGCTATTTGCTTAAAAATAAAAAAAAAATGAAAAATAAATAAATACAGATATAGATAAATAGGTTTTGGAACGTGTGAGCATTTTGAAATACAAATATTTGAGAATCGTTGTGACATGTATACCATGCAATCACTGTTTCATTCTCATATTTTGTATTTTTCTAGCCTAATATTTTTCTGTAGCTGAAAATGAACAATTGTTGCTCATTAACTGCCTGTCAATCCAGAATGACATCTCTCTGCATTTTTTGTACAAAGCGATATCAGTCTGGTCCCCACTTCCTCTGTCTCGAACCAAACATGATCATGCAATCAAACATGTTTTATTTCAGTGACGCTTGTGAAACGAGGGCGCTGATTGGTCACCTATCATTTACAAACAACATCACATTTCCCTCACCTCAGATTATCAGAGTTTAGTGCTTCTCTCATTGATTCTGTAGAAATCTGTGATGTTTTTTAGTCCCCTGTGAGATTTTTTTCCTTTATTTTTTGTTCCCTGGTAAGCAGCCACGTTTGGTTTGATATGGACAGACTTTGCGTGTCCCTGATTGGCTAACCCACCTGTCAATCACACCCATCTGAACTCTGGGAGATTCTCCAGTGACCAGACTTTTCTCATTTTGTTCATTCATTCCAAGAGTGCACTGATTAAATGCTCACTGAATTTACTATTACGCTGTTGATGCTACAAATCACCTTAAATAATCCAGCACATAAACAAGCTACTTTGTTACCATGGCACCGGTGTGTGGGGATAATTTAACATGGACAATGCTGTGTAAACTGATAGCATGAGGATCCAAGGTATACACTTCCATGAGGCATTTATGCTAGCACAGGCATTATATGTAATTTACACTGAATTGCCATTACTCCTTCACACAAACAGACATCAATATTTTCTTTTCATCTCCAAACCTACTATTTTCAGTCCGATCGAGACCACTGACCCCATACATTCAATTTTCAGAAGGCTATTGACGCGGTAATTGCACGTTTCCGAGCTGCTGTGTCAGTATATAGAATCAGTGGGGACATTATGGTCATTAGGGTTTTTACATTAACATGGAGAGTGGGGTTGTGTGTGTGTGTGTGTGTGTGGATGGGAGGATGCGAGATAATGGTAATGAAGGGTGGTACATAAACGGGTACTTGGTGTGAACAAAAGATCATTGTAAAGACATACCAGCAGGACTTGTCTGATTTTGATGGAGCGAGCGAAAAAGGTCAAATGATATATTATTCAGTTTTTTGTGTGTTTTTTTTCTAATATTTTTGGATATCTATTTTTGGAAAGACGCTGCATCTCTCTCACTCTGGGCAACAGCAGGAGGCCGGTGCCTGAAGTCCTCAGAGTCAGGACTAAACATGGGGAATCAGAGTTTCAGTTTTCTGCAGCTAAAACCTGGAACAGTCTCCCTGGAGATGTGAGACAGGCCTCTACTTTGACAATGTTTAAATCCCAGGCTCAAAATGGTTCTGTTTAGCTGTTACGATGATTATTCTCTGTTAATGTTAACTTTGATGATTATTTGTGGTTATTAATGAGTTGATGCGTTTGTATTATGATTTCAAAGCACTTTGAAATACTTTGTGTACGAATTGTGCTATACAAATACACTTGCCTTGCCGCCTGATCTTGAAAACATGAAAAACAGAACTAGTTCATTTCAAACAGTTTGCAGCAGTCCAAAGTTATGCTTCACTTACCTTATGCGTTCGGAGCATTCTAATTATTCACCCCAATGAGTTTATAAGCATTTTTCACAACTCACAGAGCCCAGAGTAGAGATTTGCCATCAGGGTAATGCCGACCACTAGTATGCTAAGAGCACACATCCTGATTTGTTGCCAATACAATGCGTTATATTTAGATGCATACAGCTCACAGTGGTCTGAGCTTTTTTTTTTTTTGTTTTTTTTTATATATGTGTAGAAATGAGACACATTTTGCAAACTACATGGAGAAAAACTTTGTCATTTATGGGGAAATCTACAGGGTAATCAACAGCGGATTTTTGTCATTTGGAGCATCCATTTTATGTTAGGAAGTTTAGCAAGTGTAATCTGATAATGTGCCATTGGGCAAGACACCACATCTTCCCTGTATGCCTCATGTTGTGTTTGTGGTGAAGTTAGGAGAGGCTGTTGGCGCAAAAGACACACATTTTCTTTATTTATTTACCCATAATCTAAATTTTGAATGTGTCCGTGTTGTGTTCCTATTCCAAAAAAGATAACAAAGTATGTTGGGGTTAATTACATCGAAAATCTAGAGCAGAGTTGAAATCCCCTTTGATTTACAGCTAATGAATGTTAAATTTAATTAGGGCCTCTGTGTTTTCAGAGGTCTAGCTTGAGTCTCGCAGGGAAACTACTGGGAGAGCGTAGTGTCTTCTTCAGTGTTGATTCATACTGCTAACGTCCACTCATTTTGACAGGCTGCGACAGTAATGACTAATGGAAAACTGTCGTAATAAGGAGTGGCAAATGCAGAGTGAAAAAAAAAAAAAAGTCTGTTAAATTACATGGCCTATGCATCATATAGTTAGTCCGTCTAAAGAACAGTGTCTTATTGGAACTTTTAATGATATGATGTTTGTAAATGACTCAGCTCTTATGAACGATTCCTTAACCCGATTGGTTGGATCCGGATCTCAATATTAAAAAAGCTGAATCTTTTTTCTTTCTAATTTGCATTTTTATACTGATTAGCACTAAATCGACACAAGGATCAGCACAGAAGCAGAGCAGGTGACGCAAATGAGAGATCTGTGCACAAAACATAGCTTCTATCATATAAATAAACTAAAAGAGCCAGTCTTTTGAGCAGCTCTTTGAATGAAATGAACAGATCCAAAAGATTTCGATCCCATAAAAGACCCCAAAGTCCCATCACTACTTTTTCCTTTTTTTTTTTTTTTTTTTTTTTTTAATGCTACACTAAAGAACAGTCGATGACCAATTCAAAATTAATGTTGCAAACCTGAAGTACTTTACAGGGAACCATTCACTCAAGTCCTGTTCAAAAGAGTGGCATATTAAACGTAAATGCACATAAAGAGCCATCTAATTATTGCATAGGCACCATAGACATATAATTAGAAGGAGCTGCATTTGTTGCTCATGCTATCATTCACTTAACAACTTCGCTACCCCGGGAAGATTTTGGAACACTGGAGGCAGTCTCCTGTATTTCTTTCTGTAGCGGTTTGCCTGCAAAAATCACAAATTTAATAATAATCACGAGGGTGTCGGCTGGTTCCAACCCATCGACCACATTTGCATTCATTAAAAGTGATTGTTGAGTGTGTAAACCTTTTGGTGTTTTATTTTAGGTCATAATTACCCTTGTAAAACTCACATCTGATCTAAAAGCTAACAAAATCTCAGTTGAGAGTTAAGTTTCTTCTTGCCTAAGGACACAAAGGTAACATGCAATACTGCAAGCTGGGATAAAACCAGCAACCTTTGTTATTCATTTATGTATGCTCAGCTTTTTGAAAACAAAAAAACAAAGCAAAACTAGCCTACGCTCTACAGGAACAGTGATTGATGTCAACAGATCTAAATGTCATCACTTTTAATTAGCCAACATCGCTTATCACACAATTGATTTTCACCACTAGCTTAAAAACGTGTACTTACCATGTCTCAAACCCCTGTAACTTCTGCATCTCTTTGCCCTGCTTAGAGCTTACAGTGAGTTTTGGTCAATACTGTGTCCTTCAAAAGCTTTGAGCTGTGTGGAGCGTGCACACTCCAGTGAAGGGCCTTACCTTGAAGTGATCTCTAGAGGGCTTTCAGACAATCCCCCAGACTGGTCGGCTTAATGCTCCGCTGCCCGGATCACACACTGTATATACTGTAGCCAACATGCTACTGTTACGACAACTTTGCAACCTCCACACAAAAGTTCTTTTATAACAGCAACAAAGTGCATCACTCCTGGATTTGCTGCAGTTGTAGAGTTGAATGTTCTTATGCAGGCAGCCAGATGTACATGTTCTAAATATGCCAGATTGTAGCTGTTGGCTAATCTTCATCTATTGTCCCAGGTTCGCACTCACAAGCTCATTCATACACCAGTGTACATGGACAATGGAGACAAGAAGGAGGGTGAAGTGTCTTGCCCAAGGACACAACAACAGAGCTCAATGGTCTTGCTATGTTCGTTTATTTAAAAGTTGACCATGAGTAAGGAATAAAGTTGAGTTGAATCACTTTGGATCAAATATGTCTGTCTTCTATACGGTTTTGTTTCCATGAGCAGTTAGCTTACAGCCGCAAAGAGGAATGGATGTGGAATGAACAAAATTAAAATATTGCTTTGGCTGTCATGTACCCTTATGCTGCAAGCTGAATTGCTGCGAGATTTGAGTTTTCAAACTCACAAGAATCTATCTTGTATGGCTCTGGGCTGATCCATTTGAGTCCACACAACTATTGGTGCAGAGCAGAAATGGTATATTTTCTGACAAAAAAAATGTATAATAATACTTACTAACAAGTACCAAGGGTAAGAAAAGGTAGCTGTGATGCTATATTTTCATTAACCCAAAACTATACATTTCCAAAAGTTTTATGTTTACTGCTTTCTACATTTTATATAAATACAGAAGACATCAAATATATGAGGCAAGATGTGTGGAATTATGTAGTGAAGAAGAAAAAGTGAAATAAATCAACATTTTTAAATGTATTTTATATTAAAATTCTCAAAGTAGCCGCCCTTTGCTTTGTCGACACCACTGCAAACCCTTGTTCTTCTCTCAGTGAACTTGAAGTCTCCTGAAATGGTTTTCAGTTCACAGGTGTGCCTTTGCTACATTCCATATATATCCATTAATTGTTCTGATGCCTTCAGAACCTATATACACACACATATATTACTATCAAAGTATTTGAATTGGCTGTTGTAACTGACTAAACTCAGCTGACACTCTGCCGTCATCCTGAGAGACAGCAACGGGAGATTGATAATTGGCAACACGTATCAATCTAGCAAAGCCAGCTTAGGTGTCATGAAAATGATTCAGATATAATGTCCCTTGTCCATCACACTACCTTTTTACGATTTTTAAGAAAAACACATTTTCCTCCTATTCATACATCATTCCCTCGCCCTTACACGTTCCTATAGCTCCAGGGACTTTGTGGAGTGGACAGAGACAGAAGAGACCACTCCCTCGTGGATCGCCTCGTCTGCTCCCTCTCTCTTTGTCTATGTCTGCTTTAGTCGCAGTCTCACTCCTTCAAGCTTTTGTTGTGCAGAGAGGAATGAATAAGGCGTCGCAAGGAGGCCGCAGCGCAACATTTTTATCTGCGCTGTGCTGACTCAACTTCGGCCTCCCTCTGAGTAAACTGACGAGAAAGAATGGCCCCGTGAAAACCGAGCATCCAGAGGCATCGCGGTATAGAGCATCATGATTTGAATCCAGAGGAGCTGAGTGTGCAGGTTTAGCCTCCTGGAGTGATGGGAAATGACCTGCCTGCAGCCCTGCGACGCCTGCTCCATCTCTGGACTACATGCGCTCCATACTTCACACATTCATATCTCACACCTGTGTATATGGACTCCTGAGGGACCCTAAGTTACTCATCATGTGTGGAAACAGCTGCTACAAAATATTATGCATGGGACAGTTTATTTATTGATTGACCTCTATTTAACCCAGGTAGTCCCACTGAGATTGAGGATATTTGAATAACAGTAAAGTGATCATATAGCGTTCAGACAGACAGACGCTTCGAAACTGGGATGTTCTGAATAGTGCAAATGACAGTTTGAGCATATATTATTAAAATATGTGGTATAAAACTTTCTGGTGGAGGGGAGGGTGCGCATCAGTTGCTTGCTTATCGCCATGGAGACGTTATTAAGTTACATGCAAAGTTCCACAAGATAGTATTAAACATATCTTGCATTTATTTAACTTCAACAACATGCATTTTTATTGTGAGCAGACTACCCCCTCCACAGATCTGACCTGTAAAGTGACCTGGTGATGTCATCTTCTTGTCTTAATGGAGACCGACAACTAAAATGCCATACTGTGGAACATTCCAGGCAAAGCGATAACCTCTACATAGAAACAAACTGGAAGCAGACCCTCAGCTAGAAAAGAGTTAGTCACTTTTAAATTAACGTTATCAATGAGCTCTTTATAGTATAAAATATTCCATATATACAGTACATTCCATACATTGTGCGTAACTTCAAACTATGAAAAGTTATTATCCATACACAGTGAACTTGCATACAATGAAGAAAAATCCAGCAAAACAAAGCGTCAAATAAATAACAGTCGCTAATAATCTACACGATGTATTCCAGTCTTCCTCCATTTAACAAATACATTTAATAAAGACTTCTCAATGTGGCTCCTGCTATAGTGTTGAACAAATTAGCATTGTGCTTTCAGGCATGGTGTGTGTTTCACCTTCTCAACAGTATTAGCCATTAACCAGTTTAGAGATTAAGTGCTTACCTGGCTGCCTCTCAGCCTAAGCTTCTTAGCCCACCTAATAATCCCAAACTCTTCTGGATACCTGAAATTAAAACCCAGTTGAGCTACAAGACAAGAGCTTTGACACATTTGGAAAGGATTTTGATAAATGTAAATGAATTCAAATGACCACAAAGTGAGTGGAATAGTTTACTTGATCTGAAATGTATAATTGATTTTTATTGTTTTGGTGTCTATTTATTTTGAAAGGCATATGCTGAGTCAATTTAGAGACGTGCTGATATCGGATTGAAAGTGTGCAAGGTTATATACATCCTTTGGTAGCTTCCTTACTAAATTGCATAGCTATCTAGGGACGGTTAAAGAGGGGTATTGTACTTCTATATGGTATTGTTAACACATAACATATTTAGATCACGTTACCTTTTAAAATGACATATTAAAAGCTTTAGTTTCAGTTTCATTTTTCACACTCCTCACTCCCCCTTCCGAGCACTATCGCAACACAGCGTGTCGCAATAGTTCCTATAATTCTTAAGTTATACTCATCAAATTTTCGGAGTAGGTAAACTGAACCTTCTGAGATTTTTGGCAATATGTACAGTTATAATTGTTCACTTACACTTGAGCTTATCACTACTTAAACTAGGGGAAGTAAAAATGACCAAATTTTTAAAAATACTGTTTTTTAAGTGTCCTTTATTTTGGGTTTTGCACCGAATAGCCCGATCCAACACACTTTGCATAACATTTGAAAGCATTTCCGGGCTTATGGCTCTTATTTGATCGTCGATATTACGGTTTAAGTCGTTTATTGTCTGAGGTTTATTCACAAACATCTTTTCTTTAAGATAGCCCCACAGGAAGAAATTGGAACTAGTCAGGTCTCGGGACATCACATACTAGCCCCCTGTCTTTGAAAATGACAAATTATTCCTTTAATGGCATTTACATTGGGGGCATCTCTGGTATTAAAATGTCAACGGTAACACTGCTGGGTTTCTGAATTTGACCCATGTGACTCAAAGTCCCACTGTACAATGAGGGTTCATTCCTCGGTGCTATATTTGCTCATATTAATGTTGGAAAGCTAGTTCTAAATGCTCTGAAAAAATAAAATTAAAATATTTAGAAACAAAACAGTTATGGGTTTTTTTTGAGCTGTCAGTGATTTTTGGGCCACCCTGTATAAAACTACTTTAGACAGGATGTACCAAACTTATAACATGACAGAAAGCTCCAAAGAGTACATTTTGCATAATACCCTGCTTTAAAAAATGGCCAGTTATATCTTGTGCAATAGAGAAGAGTACTTTTTTTTGTTTTTGTTTTTCAAAATAAAGATGTAAACCCTCAGTCATTCCGTTGGGTTCCATTGCAAAAGAATATGTGATTCTATCAACTGAACAAAAGTGCGCTGTGCATCTGCTTTGAAGATAGTGAGGTGGTTTGAGAGAGGGGTCAAAGAAGCTGTATTTTGTAAGGAAAGACAATCCTTTGAATAGAAATGGGGGTCTAAGGTACCACCTGTCACCCATTTACAACACCATCCTCAGCCTCAAACTACAGCAGGGAGAACAACAGTACGCTAGTGGGTGTTGGATCACCCTTTAGGAACTTCAGTCATGAATAAATATGACTTAGATCCTCCGTTTGGACATGTATAAGGCAGTGAACTTTGTCAGAACTGTAGAAGCCTCTTTAATGAGTACTGGCGTATATTCACTCCAAAATAAAAAAGTTCATCCAGTTGACAGGATAGACTTTGATGGATGCAGTTGATATTTGTATTTATTTTATTTAACTGTCTAAATATTACATTATTATCCTACTAATATAACTGCAACATTGCCCCACTCCTTACAAGCTAAATCTACTTTCATGCATGTATTTGCCTATAATCGATTGTACCGAGCATGTAGAGAGGTAAGCCACCATCTGCTGCAGACACAAACCTGGCTCGTACCTGAAGAGACCTGAAGGGGAGACAGGTGGCTGCTCACCCACCTTTACAAATGAGAAAATCAAGCTCACTAAACATGCTCAACACCTCAAAAATTGCCGATATTATTTAATACAAACTGGTAGCAAAAATAAATGACGTTCAATTGCAGATTTCCAATGTAATATAACAAGTTTTAGAGTCCGGTCACTAGGGTTTCCACATGTATCGAAATCAGACACTAATCAATACAGTGCTAAAACTAATACTGAAACTAGATACTCTTTTGACTAGGTAAAAAGTCACATTCGCAAGGCAGAAATGACCCATCCTGAATAGCTTTAGAATAATCTTGAGCTATATCAGAACATGCAAAAGATCACATAGACTAGTATGCATCCATGGACCACTATGGAACCTGCCTAGACCACTGAGGGATTACACAGTTTAGTTTTGATGTAGACTTGGATAGGTCCAAACAAGTTTTAATTCGATTACTTTTTGGGCTGAAAGTAGCGTATTCTTCCGAAAACAACGTAAAGTATTATCTCATCTCAACTTAAACAGGTCTATTCAACTTAAGGTCCACCAATCTGATCAGGCCCGTGGTCCATGTTCTAAACATATATATAGCCCTAGTTAAATTCTGGGTTAGTTCTGGTTTAGTCCTAGTTTAATTCTAGGTTAGTGCTGGTTTATTCCTAGTTTAATTCTGGATTAGTTCTGGTTTAGTCCTTGTTTAATTCTGGGTTAGTTCTGGTTTAGTCCTAGTTTAATTCTGGGTTAGTTCTGGTTTAGTCCTAGTTTAATTCTGGGTTAGTTCTGGTTTAGTCCTAGTTTAATTCTGGATTAGTTCTGGTTTAGTCCTAGTTTAATTCTGGATTAGTTCTGGTTTAGTCCTAGTTAAATTCTGGGTTAGTTCTGGTTTAGTCCTAGTTTAATTCTGGGTTAGTTCTGGTTTAGTCCTAGTGCCATTTTGGGTTAGTTCTGGTTTAGTCCTAGTTTAATTCTAGGTTAGTTCTGGTTTAGTCCTTGTTTAATTCTGGGTTTAGTTTGGTTTAGCCCTAGTTTAATTCTGGGTTAGTTCTGGTTTAGTCCTAGTGCCATTTGGGTTAGTTCTGGTTTAGCCCTAGTTTAATTCTGGGTTAGTTCTGGTTTAGTCCTAGTTTAATTCTGGGTTAGTTTTCTGGTTAGCCCTAGTTTAATTCTGGTTAGTTCTGGTTTAGTCCTTGTTTAATTCTGGGTTAGTTCTGGTTTAGTCCTAGTTTAATTCTAGGTTAGTTCTGGTTTAGTCCTTGTTTAATTCTGGGTTAGTTTTGGTTTAGCCCTAGTTTAATTCTGGGTTAGTTCTGGTTTAGTCCTAGTGCCATTTTGGGTTAGTTCTGGTTTAGCCCTAGTTTAATTCTGGGTTAGTTCTGGTTTAGTCCTTGTTTAATTCTGGGTTAGTTCTGGTTTAGCCCTAGTTTAATTCTGGGTTAGTTCTGGTTTAGTCCTAGTTTAATTCTAGGTTAGTTCTGGTTTAGTCCTTGTTTAATTCTGGGTTAGTTCTGGTTTAGCCCTAGTTTATTCTGGGTTAGTTCTGGTTTTTAGTCCTAGTTAATTCTGGGTTAGTTCTGGTTTAGTCCTAGTTTAATTCTGGGTTAGTTCTGGTTTAGTCCTAGTGCCATTTTGGGTTAGTTCTGGTTTAGCCCTAGTTTAATTCTGGGTTAGTTCTGGTTTAGCCCTAGTTTAATTCTGGGTTAGTGCTGGTTTAGCCCTAGTTTAATTCTGGGTTAGTTCTGGTTTAGCCCTAGTTTAATTCTGGGTTAGTGCTGGTTTAATCCTAGTTTAATTCTGGGTTTGTTCTGGTTTAGCCCTAGTTTAATTCTGGGTTAGTTCTGGTTTAGCCCTTGTTTAATTCTGGGTTAGTGCTGGTTTAGCCCTAGTTTAATTCTGGGTTAGTTCTGGTTTAATCCTAGTTTAATTCTGGGTTAGTTCTGGTTTAGTCCTTGTTTAATTCTGGGTTAGTTCTGGTTTAGCCCTAGTTTAATTCTGGGTTAGTGCTGGTTTAGTCCTTGTTTAATTCTGGGTTAGTTCTGGTTTAGCCCTAGTTTAATTCTGGGTTAGTTCTGGTTTAGTCCTAGTTTAATTCTGTGTTAGTTCTGGTTTAGCCCTAGTTTAATTCAAGGTTAGTTCTGGTTTAGTCCTTTTTTAATTCTGGGTTACTTCTGGTTTAGCCCTAGTTTAATTCTGGGTTAGTTCTGGTTTAGTCCTTGTTTAATTCTGGGTTAGTTCTGGTTTCGCCCTAGTTTAATTCTGGGTTAGTTCTGGTTTAGTCCTTGTTTAATTGTGGGTTAGTACTGGTTTAATCCTAGTTTAATTCTGGATTAGTTCTGGTTTAGTCCTAGTTTAATTCTGGGTTAGTTCTGGTTTAGTCCTTGTTTAATTCTGGGTTAGTTCCGGTTTAGTCCTAGTTTAATTCTGGGTTAGTTCTGGTTTAGTCCTAGTTTAATTCTGGGTTACTTCTGGTTTAGTCCTAGTGCTATTTTGGGTTAGTTCTGGTTTAGCCCTAGTTTAATTCTGGTTTATAAATCTAGTCAGTTTTATGCTGGTTCACTACTGGATTGGCAATTTTACAGTTATGTCGGTAAAGCCTTTTGTATCTTATTCTGTTCACAAACATGCAATCTGACAGCTGTTGTCACTTTATTATTACTGAAACAAAATGTATTTGCATAGTTTTGGTTTGAAAAAGTCTGAATAAATTGACTTGGACATGTTCACCTATCTGTTATTTTATGAATCCATCTCCATCTGTTTGTGCAATTTAAATAATTCTTTCTCTGCACACCCTTGGTAATACTATAGATATCAAATATTTCAAGAGTGTGATGTTTTTATCTGTGGCTATGTGTCTGTGCTGTGACACCGGAGATGACTATACAACAGAATATTGTGTGAAATGGAAATCCAGCAACTGTGGGTTAGACTCAGGGGAAGGTTAAACCAGTTCAGACCAGTAAGATAGGAAGTGAGAAGAACACACTGCCATGGCCTATTTACACAACGTTGTTTACTTGTAAAGCAAATAACCAAAAAATATACATTTAATTATTCTACAGAGGCCCGCCGATAAATGAACATCAGCCCACTCAAACATCCAGGCTGCTCTATTGACAGCGGCCAAATAAAAGTATGATTTGTGAGTCTTTTGATTGCGGGTTGAGTGGCCTATCCATATTTATGTGAGCTGTCAGCACTCCTTTCCTTCAGTGTTTTTTTTTTTTTTTTTTTTTTCCTGCAGAACCGTAAATCAAACCGCATCATGTTGGCGCTCTCATAGAATGGACTTGAGCACGTTTCTGTGATTGCACGTCTGTACTTAAAAGTGAATTTAGCTATGTCTCAGTTAAGTAGTGCTTATGTATTTTGGTTACTTTATACATGTTTGAGTAGTCCTGTATGGAGCTCAACAGTGACTGCCCACTGGAACACAATTTTCCATTTATTTTTGTCATGGACGTTTTGAAAAAAAATATGTATATTAAAAGTTTGAATGCTTGCTCGGGGATAATCTGCTGCATGGTTACTAATGACCACAAGACCTGTAGTTTTATTTAAAATCTGTTTCTGAAACTTTGCAAACCAAAAAGTTACTAAAACATGTCACAGAATATTATTTTAAACAGGCTCTTTGGACTTAACACTTTAAGGCACATGTGTCAAACTCAAGGCCATGGGCCAAATGTGGTCCGCCACGTCATTTTATGTGGCCCAAGACAAAGTAAATTAAAAGGTATGAGCGTCTTGAAATATCGGTTTATCAGGAGATACACAGTTACACAGCCATTTTTTCATATCTATGCAAATACATATGCAATATTTGTAACTTGAATAAGAAATATAGAAATAGTTAATTAACAAGATTAAAAAATTGTGGCAGTTATTTTACATTACATTTAGTTACATTTATCTTACACTTACATCTGGCCCTTTGAGAGCAACCATTTTGTTGGTGTGACTCTCTGTGAAAATGAGTTTGACACCCCTGCTTTAAGGAATGAGCACAATATAGACCATTATAGCTCGCCTAGACTGTTATTCTTTTTTAGCCATAAAAATCATGTTAAAAGGAAGTATCAGCATGTACTGCCTTTTTTCACACACTAGGACGCAATAGGGTTAAAACATTATAGATATTAGTTTTTTTGAAAAGTCTATGGGAAAAGTGAATGATTAAAAAATAAAATTACAATCCAATCTTACACTTGTTATGTGCTTCACGGGCTTGTCGAATCCTCTCAAAGCACTTCACTCATTCACTCCACCCTTTGAAGTGGTAAGTTACTTCTGTACAGGGGCGGTGCCAGACATTTTTGGTTGGAGGACCTAAGCGGGTACTAAGGTTAAAAAAGTTAATTTAGAGCCTTTTAACAATGGAGGCCCAACTCTCAACATGTTTGAGTCGCTGTTTTAAGCAAGTTTAAACATAGTTAGCTATTGTAGTGATTTATAAAGCCTAATATGGAATTCTTTATTTTACTGTAGTGTCAAATTGGAGCATTTTTCGTCATAACTGGATGTGCTATTAAAGTGGGTAAAAAAAAAAAAAAAAATCTTTGGGAAAGCTATGGGGGTGCATTGGTCATTCTAGGGGAGGCTTGTGCTCCTTCAAGCCCCCCTCCTGGTGCTACACCTGCTTCTAGAGCCAGAGACTGACAAAAATGAGTCTGCTAATCAAGTCACATAAGCACCACTTTCATACTAGGTAAGGTGGGTGCGGCGTCTTGCCTAATAATATGGCAGAACTTAGTCAGAGTGGGAGTCGGAGCTTGAGCGCTCAGGAAATTTCATCTATCTCTGCCCACTTCAATGTACTTGGTTGTGATTCTTTGGAAAAAAATATCAGTTCTTGTTTCGTCCTAGTTTTATTCTGGGTTAGTTTTGGTTTACTCCTTGTTTAATTCTGGGTTAGCTCTGGTTTAATCCTAGTTTAACATTTTTTTTTTCATTCTTTGGAAAAATATACACAGGGATTGCAATGTCTAATCTAGTTAAATCATTATTTATACTGTACATCATAATGTAGTTAACACATATCTGAAACAGCATAATGTATAACCAGACGCAAATATATACCCATAAAAGCAGAAACAGCCTCTTTTATATTTCATTTTTTGGTGGTTGAACTGAAAAATGATGTTAGACTTGTTCAATTTCAGACAGAATGCGTTGACTTTTACCTTTTTGGGCACCTTTTGGTAACCTCAAGACATTTCATTTTGTGCCAAGCTGAATGGATGCCCTCAGTTCACCAAGTACAGGACTGTGTGCATGGTTCACATGGCAATGGCTTCTCTGAGTGCAGCAAGTCAGAAAAGAAAAGAAAATCTAGCTCTACCAACTTAAAAGTGTAAACTTGTACAACCAAAAAGCACAAGCAAAAAAAAACAATTAGTTTCATCAAACATTTACCGTATTTCATCTCTCCCTTTGAAATGAGAAAACACAACACGATGTCACAACTCATTTAGCAATTTTGCTTCAGTGGTAAGGGCAAAAGCAGAGATGGATGAAGTACTCAATTGTGTTACTTAAGTAAAAGTACAGATACAGAGGTAAACATGCACGCTAGTAAAAGTATCAAGTGACAAAATCTACTTAAGTAAAAGTATTTAAGTACTTTTTAAACAAGTACTTAAAGAGTAAAAGTAGTTACAGCAAGTGTTGTTAATTTGTTAGTGTTAAATGTAGTAATGTTGATTAAAAACGATGTGTATTTTGTTGAACAGTAGCAATACAAATCATTTTCGTATTTTTTTATCATGAATTGTGTGTATTTATTTTTGTTTGCTCAAAGCCGAAGCTTGAACTCAAAAACTTCAGTCAAGCTGTAACCACGAACACGGTCAAAATAACCAAATCAAATCATATGAAAAGTATTTTTTTAACTTTTCAGTCCAGTTAAAAAGTGTAGTGGAGTAGAAAGTACAGATACCTGCTCTCAAATGTAGTGAAGTAAAAGTAAAAAGTATTCACTGTAAAATGTAAAATACAGATATCTACAAATTCTGCTAGTACAGTACTTTACTACTTGTAGTTCTTTACCTTA
Organism: Periophthalmus modestus; assembly: GCA_019594935.1. Classification (NCBI taxonomy): domain Eukaryota; kingdom Metazoa; phylum Chordata; class Actinopteri; order Gobiiformes; family Gobiidae; genus Periophthalmus; species Periophthalmus modestus. Next base: position 12,681,593 of record JAIEZT010000054.1, read on the forward strand.
ACCACCATTGGGCAAAAGTAATAACATTGAGTTTTCTTTATTACTATTATTATTACTATTACTGACCAGTCCTTCATCACGGAAACCAAAAAATATTACATTTTTGGAGAAAACATCCATTAGGGTCTATTTAAAAAGCAAACAAAAACGCAGTGGAACAAAGCGCTACTTTTATTTGGTTATGGTTTACGTTTAGTGTCTGGGGTTTACTCCTGCTACTCCGGTTTACCCCATCAATCTAAAACACGCAGAACAGACAAAGGACCGAAATCCTGGCCAAGCCTCTGTTCATTCAAAAACTCAATCCAGACTAGTGATGGGACTTTTGGCTCTTTTATGGGATTTAAATCTTTTGGATCTGTTCATTTCAAAGAGCCGTTCAAAAGACTGGCTCTTTCACCATTTATACGACAGAACTAGTCTTCTTCAAGCTCTTGCATGGCATACTTTATTAATTTATCTTTGTTATTTGGGCTGATTGGGACCCGATAAGTGTAAAAATAAAAAAAAAAAAATATATATATATCTTTTTGCATCATGAAAAAAATGATGTACACATATGAGGACATTCGTTAACTTTTTAATGATTTTGATAGAACAAAATAAAATCGCATTTGAATAATGATTTGCAAAAAATATGTATTAAGTGCTTGAACACAGCAACATTTTTCCTGAGTGTAAAACAAAATGAGAAACAAGAATTGTGCCTGTTGGAACAATGTGGCTCATTTGAAGTGTTGCAGACAGGTGCAGGAAGACACATGCCTTTAACAATGTCCAAGTTGAATCTAATCTATAATGTGTTATATTCTTCTGCGACGTTTAAGTGACAGTTTAATGATCTCAGATGTGGACACCAGACCTTGAACAGGAAAAAAAACAAAAATAAATTATATATGGTGGCCTAGATAACCCAAAATGTGTCCTAGGAGGTTAAAACGACATGCTAATATGGTGCCAAATATGTTTTTTGTGCACAAAGCTCTCATTTGTGTCACCTGCTCTGCTTCTGTACTGATGCTTGTGTTGGTTCAGTGTTAATCAGTATAAAAATACTTAAAAATTTGAAAGAAAAAGACTCAGTGCTTAAAAAAAATAAATAAATAATGAGATCCAGTCCCAATTATTCACATTAAGGACCTGTTCAAAAGAGCCGGCTTGTTCAGAAACATCACATCATGAATCCAGTGTATTTGACAATATCTGTGCACACTTTTATGTTTTACTGTAACACATTTTAATTGATGTGTTTTCTTCTTGTTGTTTTTGTCCCACTTCTGGCGGGGGCGTCATTGTAAAAGGACAATGTGTTCTCAACCGACCTACCTCGTAAAATATCGAATACATAAATACATTAAGCGTTCTTTAGACCTATTTTGCAAGACATGAGATTGACAAATAGAGAGGCATATTCTGTTCCAGAGGCATATAGTCTGACCTAGCCTGTTTTATCACCCCAGGAAGAATTTGGCTTAGGAGAGTTTATCCCATGGACTCTATGTATGGATGGACATAGCTATTGAAATTTGCTATCGCCCTATCGTGATTTTGGTCTCAAATGCAAACTAAACACCTGTGCTAGACGTCATTCCAGTCACGATCATATTTAACACACAAGCTTCAAATGGGGACAATTTTATTGATTTGACAATTCAGGAAAACAAACATATATCAGAAAAAATAAGGTTTCAGGGTATTACTAGGGAAACTGAAAAGTACAGGTTAGCTCAATGCAACGATTATTTAACAAAACTATTGGACAAAATCAAACCATTGGGAGGTGTTTTGGGCATGTCCCACCAGGAGGAGACCCCGGGAAAGACCCAGGACATGCTGGAGGGACTATATCTATATCTATATATGGGAGGAGCCGGAGGACGTGTCTGGGGTAAGGAAGTCTGGGAGTCCCTGCTTAGACTGCTGTCCCCGCGACCCGACACCGGATAAAGGGAAGAAATGGATGGATGGATATAGAACAGTCTTTACAGCATGCAAAATACAAAGCTGTCGAGCTGTGATGTGCAAGTTATTTTAATACTGCATTGTGCCACTGAAATGCAATAAGAAAGATCAGGTTAAATGCTTTGCTGCTACACTGAGCCACAGAAAATGAATCCTGTCCATCCCCATCAGCCCCCTAAACACTGCCGTAAACATGTACATTGCTTCTGATAATATTCTTACCAAATATTGTACAAAAACAAATCATGCGGTTAAATGAAAATAACATCAGGGAGCTACGGATGAATTTAAATAGCTCCTATGTTGTAATGATTATGATCACAGTCTGAACTTGAGCCAAAAATGCCAAATGAGCTGATGCCCTCTGTGATATCGGCATCTGAGGCGCAGAAAAGCTGCTGATGACCCAGTGAGTGCAGACAGTGACGGCAGAGCGTGGGTACAGCAGGATGGCGCAGGAACATTTTCAGACAAGTTCATCTTCAGCGTGTTATCTGAAACAGAACATCATTTTGATAAGTACAGTCACATTAACAACACCTTCTGCCATTCAGATACAGTGTCGAAACAATGGTGTCCCTTCACTCTTGTTAAGTAAACAAGTTTGCAAGTAAAGAATCTAATCGCATCGCTCTTGAGCTTTCCAAAGGATTATATAATGACATGTCGTTTTAGTAATTAGTTTACAATATTACTATACGCGGATCAATATACAGTAGCCTACAGATATATAGTCTACACCCATACTGTTTGCCTATTGAATATTGTGATGTCACCTGAAACCCACCATTACTATACAGGATATAGTTACCTCTGGAAGCTCGTGGGCTCATTGAAACGAAGTCAGTGAAGGAGTCTTTTGGATCACAGCTCTCCCGTTTACTTGCAGTGCAGCCAAGCCATCTGTAGTTTAAAAATTCAAACAAAGAAACGAGTTAGCCAATGATTATGCTGCGCTCGTGATAGAGACAGTCCTCAGTCCTACAATGTAGCGTCAGCCGATCTGAACTTTTATAGATGATCGAGTCGAACTTCTTGATGCTAATCCCGATCACATTTTGCTATCCCCTTGACCCAGCTCAAACCCTGCGTTATCAGGGGATGGCACAGAACGAGAGCCCGGAGCGTATGTCACAACGGGGTTTCGTAGTGTATAGTTTTGTAGTGTTCTGCGCACTTTCCCTTCTGCATCCTACCAATTAACAATAACACAACCTTTACCAAAGCAGCTGTTAACCCTATTGTTCTTTCTAATAGCATGTGTCACGAATAACAAGTTGTGTAATTATTAAGCTTTTAGCGCTCCTCCAAATAGTTTCTTCCCTGGACACTGGGCTAGGGACCGTCAAAATTACAGTGGAATTACAGTTTCAAAATCAGTTCAGTTAGAAAAGTGACTCAGACTTGAATAGCAAACACGAGCATCAGAAGAACATAGACTGTAATCTGCCGCTGTGGTATCTTTATGTTAAAAAAAAATCGACAACCATGATCCATGTCCACCATTTTCACCACAACAAACTGCGCAATTCTGCTCTGAGCCCAGGGAACAGTGCGTCTGAGGTGTGGTCGTGTGCATTAGTGGCTGTTCTAAATATCACGCGGGAGAACTGGACTCAACTGCAACACAGAGAGTGCAGCAGTGCAACAGGTAATTCAGAATATGGTACATCAGGCAATCAGCTGAGGAGTTACGTCTTATTTAATATGAATAAAAATCTCTTCCACACTGGGGATTCAAAGGGGGAAACAGGCTGCGTAAAACAGATAAGTCAAACAGATATAACAGATTATTACAGAGCTTGAGTGTTGCTCTTGGTTGGTCAAGAATCTCACAAGAACTGACAGAACAGAAGCAGTATATACAAACTACCCTGGGCTGATTAACAAAATGAGAGGCAGCTGCACGGGAAAAAACAGGGAGGTAACAAAAGAAGGGTCGGAACGGGCTGGAAAATGGAGCTGGATTGGGGATAAACAGGCAGAACTGTGACACTAAAGCCCTCCGCCCCTCCAAAGCCGTGCCAAGTTTGCTCTAAAAAGTTGCAATGAGGTCAAGAATGTTTAATATGGGCTATATTCACACAGTTTGGCGTTTAGTGCAAATGTTAAATGTTCCAATTGACCTGCTCTACAAAACCATAGTGCTTTTATTTCACTATTTTGTCCATAAATCAAGATTTGAACATTAGTAACAGACCAGTCAGGTGTTTCCTCAAGGTCGCTCCCTCTAGCATTGGCGACAGGTCCATCAGATCTGTTGCTAATGCTACACTGGTCTTATAGGGACATCGCTTTTAAAGTTGGGGTATGGGGAATGGAGGAAGTCGTCATTTAAATCTATCTAACCTATTCCTAGCTCTCACAAAACCCTTTGGCATGACTTTAGAGCGGCTTTTTCAGACAGTAACTTTGAAGCAGGTTGGACAATGTGATTAGAGGAAGACATACGCATTTGAGTCACATACTTATGATTAACATTACGGAGGACATAGCATTTTTAGAAAGTTGCGTAATGCAGCTTTAACCACATTACAAGCTTCATTACAAATGCATCCAACTAATCCTTAATGACCGGGTTTATAATTGCTTCTTTAAAGTCTCTGTAGTTTTACTCTTGCTTTAGTAAAATGACTGCACTCTCTCAGATACACATTTATTTTAAGTGCTCAGCAAACATGAATAATTTAAATGCCTTGAATGAAAGTTAAATAGGAACACTATGCAATTGACTGCAGGCAAATGTATAAACGCTATTTCCCCAGTGCTGTTTGTTTCTCTTCTCTTAAATCAATTTACAATTAAGATAAATGATTTTGTCTTACGTTCATGAATAAATGGAAAGTTGCGAAAGACCAAAAATTGTATCGATCCCAGTGTTGATTCATTACAAAAGGGAAATAGATAGTGTGAAAGTTAGAAATTTTTTTGATAGAATGCATCCATAAAAGTGACCTGTGATACGATTTCTGGTGTCTCCATGGAGATGTAAGGCTTGGTCAGGATGTTCCCCAGTACGCCCCTATATTACTCTAAATCAGGGGTGTCCAAACTTTTCTCATTAAGGGCCTCATACACTTCCTGTATTACGACATGATATCATAAGGTGGAACAGAGTGTTTTCAGTTTGAGAGAAGGACTCAGCAAATATATGCGGGGTTTGTGTGTTAAACATGTGTGAATGAAACAAAAGCCCACACAACTGCAGGTATCACAGTACCTGATTTTACTGTCTTAAAAACATGAAAAACAGCTAGTTCATTTTAAACATTTTGCAGCGGTCCATAATTATTCCTCACTCACCTCATGCATTCTGGACATCCTAATTATTCACCACAATGAGTTCATAAGCACTTTTTACAGCTTTCAGAGGCCAGACTTTCGCCAGTATGCTAACCACGCAGTTCCTGATTCATGAAAAATAAAATGTTAAATATAATAATTTAATTAGATGAAGACAATACATCGTTTACAAGCTCTTTTCACAACTTTCAGGGGCTAGAATTTTGTCGTCACCGTAAAGCTAACAACAACTAGCATGCTAACCATGAAACTCCTGATTATCAGACAACAAAACAGTGCCAAGTTATTTTTTGTGAGCTAGATTCCTTTCTCTTTCTGTGCATAGGCTGCTGGGTTGACCAACCACGTAGTTATTTCTAACACGTTTTATTTTTATCCTCGGCAAACTAAACTGTTGGTTTCCGCTGTAATCACAACAGACAAAAATGACAAACTGTGAGACAGTTTTGTATTTTTCCTTTTGTTCAGTAACTTTAATAGCTCCTTTCTGACTGTACGCCTTAGTGCTGAAGATTAAGATTTTTGTCATAGTTTGTTTCGCATTTTGCCCACACTCCACAGCCCCCCTCAGAGCTTTGGAACGGTTCCTTAACGTGAACTGTTGGATCCGGATCTCATTTTTTTTAAAAGAGCATTTTTTTCTTTCTAATTTGTATCCATTTTTATACTGGATTAACACTGAACCGCTCAAGCAGAGCAGGCGACACAAGTGAGAGATCTGTGCACAAAAAAACATATTTAGAATCATATGAACAGTTAGTGTTAAAATTGTTATTATTGTACTGCAACATTGTATTTATATTATGCATACTTCCAAAGAGTAAGCACTCCCCCACACTCAGTTTGAAGTAGTTTAAACACATTTAATCCTTGGTCATTTCTCTCTGTGATTAGTTTATTGATAAAATGAGTTCTCACATGGGTTCTTTATAGAAATAAATAAAAAAGAGACAGTCTTTTGAACAGCTCTTTGATGTGAACTGATCCAAAAGATTCTAATCCCACAAAGAAGCTGGAAGTCCCATCACTAATAATTAAAAAACGATGAGTTAAAATATTTCAGGTAACATCAAAACTGATTTACTCAGTGTACCTGATTTTGTGGACAAGATGTTGCAGACTTTTTTACCATACATTACTCTAATTTCAAACCAAATAATTTGAAATGGGGTAACACCCACTGGCCATACTTGTTTTTTATTTATTTATTTTTTTTAAGTGAAATGATCTTTATCCAGAAATATTATGAAAATAATTAATGCCATGTGTTGGATTAGGTTGGGCTCATTTATTTTGACTTAAAAAATAACAAGCTACAGAATTTGATCTAGTAAAAAGTACTATTCTAGTTTCACAGTGTATTGCTCTAACAAATTTGAATTATTTTATCTTCATCTTTGTCCATTCTGTGCAAAACGATACATATTGTCATTTGTTAAAAAAAAAAAAAAAAAAAAAAAACAACACACAAAACTACCTTGTAAAAGAGGATGGAGGTCAGGTCAGAGTAAACATGAGAAAGTTATGCCTTTTCCTGCAATAAAGTTTGTTCTGTTGCATAAATGTAAGGAAATAACATCCCCTCATGGGAGGTGTCTAGACTGAATTAATTAACAGTGAAGCAACTCGCAAAACTCCGAAAATGTCATTTTACACTTCATTGTCATAGTAAATAGCATTTGTAAAACAACATCACTACTATAATTATATATCCTAGAGGGAAATCTAGCTTAAACAGTAACTGTAATTCATATTGATGCAGAATTGCATTTGCATTTTAAGGCACTGTACCTGACTTTTACTGTCCGGAACATCCTCATTATTCACCACAATGAGTTTATAAGTGCTTTTCACAACTTTCAGAATCAAACATTTATAATTATAATTATGTGCAGACTGTAGAGTGGACTTATTTTGAACTGCTTATACAATATATCTGCACTCGGGCAAGATACATATATATATATATATATATATATATATATATATATATAGATATATATATATGTATATATATATACATATATATATATCACATGGGTGGTCTCATCCCCTCTTTTTCCACACTCGGGACCTCTACCACAGGCCTGGGAGCTTAAGGGTTCTGCGCAGTATCTTTGCTGTTCCTAGTTCTGCACTTTTTCTGGACAGACATGTCTGATGTTTTTCCTGGGATCTGCTGTAGCCATTCCTCCAGTTTGGGGGTCGCTGCCCCGAGTATCAGTATCAGTGGTATATATTTAGTTTATCGTATATTATATATATATTTTTTTTACAGAAACACATGGAATACATTAGGTACACATGCATTCTTATTGTGTATAAATATATATGTTTAAATAAGAGATACGTTTAATATCATTCTGCGGAACATTACTGTCAAAGCAATAACATCCACCAGAAAACGTTACATAGTGCAACTTAAAAGTAATAATATTAATATTAATACACAAAACAGAAAAAAAAACAAAACAACAACAACAAAAAAAAACAAAAAAAAAACATAAAAATAGACTACCTAGAGATGGTTGGGACTGAGAGCACTGTCTACAAGAGAACACATGGCTGCCCCTGATGGATGAGTGAGTGAAAAATTCAATAGGTCTGGTCCATATGTCACGAGAGGCCATTTAAACATTTTTTTCCCAATACTTCTGTCTAGACAATGTAGACTCAAGCACGCTTCAAAGACTCTCTACCCTGGTGAGAAAAGTCGATAATACCCAAAAGGAGCACTGGGATGAATCTTAAAACAACTCCATACATGTCCACGCTGTTAGATGTTCCTCATGTTAAACCACTGTGTGCCTTTGGGCTTTGCACTGTGTTCCCAGGCTCACATTCGAATAAAGGGATCAGTAGGTCTTTATTGAAAACCTTAACAGGCTGTAAAATAATGCTGCTAATCAGAAGGTGAGTAGAGTAGCTGTAATTGTGAAAGAAGCGATTCCAGACCAGGTAGAGAGTTGAAAGAAGTTTTATCTGAAATCAGTAGTGTAGGTACAAACTGCAGGCACATGCAGGTGTGTGAGTTACATTATAAAGGAGCCTCCTGTACTTATACCTCGAGAAATGTACTGTCTATAGAAGGCTGGTTCTAGTTACATACTGTCCGTACGAGGTCATAAAGGTCATAGATATACCATCAGCTGTTTACAGGAAGGTAGAATATGCCACAAAAAAGATGCTTGCCGTCACTGAAAAGATGTATTACAAGACCTCATGTCAACTGAAAGATGAGCAGCAGGTTCCAGTGTAGATATCTTAAAATAAGCATGTGTCACATTCTTACTGAGAAACAAGTTTAATGTTTAAGACAGACAGTATTCAACACAAGGTTTAAGAGTAAAGTAAGGAAACCAAAAAAATCATGCTTTCAGTTGCCAAACACTGAAAGTAAGAGATTGTTACTTTAAGTCCAAAGTAGTGGCTCAAGAAATGACTCAAGTTAGAATGAAAGGTTGATAATTAAACTGAAAAAACACTTTGAGCAAAGTAAGAGTAATGTGAAATGTATTACTCAAGTACGGTGCCTGAAAACTACAAGAAGAATTTTAATAATGAGGAGGTATTTTACTTCTATGGGGTATTAACTGCAAATACATAACATATTTAGATCACTGTGTTACCTTTTATTAATTTATTATTGATTGTATTCACTTCCTCCACTTTCCACTCTTGCATCCCACTAATGAAACTACTGCATATCGCATCGGGTTTGTCAAGTTGTTGTGTACAGTTTTTGTATCATGTTTTTTTGTATATTTATGGAGAATTGTCATGTGGGAGCGTGGACGATGTAGGGTTGTGGGCTGAGCATTGGACAGAATCTTACCGCTAGGAGGAGGAGATCGCTCAAATGCTCAAACATGGATGGATGACATTTAAATCCTCTTAAGGCATGTTTTTTTTAATGAGGGAACGACATTATAACATGGTAGAAAAAAGCTCCAAAAAAGTGTAACTGAATACTGCACAAGTCTGTGGCTAATCATTTATACATTTCTTACTTAGTTTGTTTCATTTTTATTGGGTTGAGTTCACATGGTAAAATAATATTCTTATAACACAAAAGTGACTCTTGTGAGATTTAAGGCACGTTTCTCATGTGCCTCAGAAACATACCTGAAGTTGTGTTTTGTTTCATTCACACGTTTTAAGTAATTCTGCAGTAATTCTGCTCAAAATGCTCTGTTCCACCTTGTAATATCATGAAGCAGTTTTCAAGTTAACAGCTGCCTTTTAAGTTTAGTTTAGGAGACATGGGCAATTCCAGGGCTGAAATTATCCAAATGATTCTAGTAAAGGTGTATGGAGTTTAAAAACACAGTGCAGCACTTCCTGTATTACTACATGACATCACAAGGTGGAACAGAGTGTTAAAGTGTGTCTAAATATGCAGGGTTTGTGTGTTAAACATGTGTGAATGAAACAAAACACAACTTCTGGTATGTTTTTTTGAGGAAGAAACAAGATTATAGATTAGAAAATAGTGTAATATGGCCCCTTTAAGCACAGCACCTGTAACTGAAAATTCTGCTGTTTGACATTTGATAACTGCGAGGGAGAATTAGCTGATTCATGGATAAAATCTCTGTAATTACGAGACCTTATCTTTTTTTTTTTTTTTTTTTTTTTAGCTCACTGAACAAAGGTTAAGTCTTGTTTTATCATTGAGGCAACATACTCAAATTTGAACCAGTGAATAATGCGTTTTAGTTTAACCCCGCCCATATATTCCCTTTTTTCACTCTTATGTTCAACCATGACAGAGAAACAACTGTCTGGGATAGTTACAGACAGATGTTTCCATGTGGTTCTCATCTAACATGCCTCAACCTGGAAAAAGCCAAAGTTAAATATGTCAACTGGACAAATTGTTGTAGGAGTGAAGACGTTTCACTGATCATCCAAACCGTTTCTTCAGTTCTGGTCAGATTGCTGGTGGACTCTGCTTTATATCTATCTGAAGGGATGAGCTAACTACACTGAAACTATAAACAGCTATTGTCTCCATTTTCAGCTTTAATGGCCCTATTCGACCTTTAATGGCCCTACTATTGTTCTTTTTTTCCCTTTTGTCTGCTTTAGGTCTGAGAATGGAATTATAGATCTGTAATTCCATCCTCGAACGGACAATGATTTGTACAGTTGACAGATTTAACTTCGCCTTCTGCTATGGATCAGACCTGGACAACGGAGGGATTACACGGACTCAACCTGGAAAAAAATAAATAAAATAAAACTGACAACCTTGACAGTTTCCTTTATGGTTTCCATCCTACAGAATGTCTTTTCAAATGAAAAAGTGAAATAGCCACAATTGCATAACACCACTTTAAAAGCCTTCACAAAGTTTTATATATATATACTATATGTAAGTACACAATAAGACTCCACAGAGCCTCCATCCATCAAAAGTAACCTAGGAACATTACATAATCTGCCACCTGCGTTGTCTCGATTCTTTATACAAGAGACAATTATTGTAAACTTTTAAATCCAAGCAGAAGGTAATTTGTGCAGAACATGTTTGGGCAAACACCTGGTCCTGCTCTCAGGCATATTTGGGCTTTCATTATCATTAGGAACTTTGTAAACTGCACTGTAACACCAACTCACTCGGAAAATCACTTATAATATTTCAGCCTTGGATAGTGTTTAGTTTTACGCTGGTTTCCGTGGAGATGGCTTGTTTTGGGTGCCTTTCTGAGAGCTCCTCTAGGTTCCTCAGTTAAGCTAAAGCAAGTTAAATCCTCACTGACTATATACGGGTACCCAGAGTTACAGTAACACGGTAATTATCAATACATCACCGACATCTACTACACCACTGGACTCATACACGATGCAACAACAAATTTCCATGTTGAAGAGATGAAGACAAATTTCCATTTTCAAATCTAAATTTTCTTCCAATCTGTTCTCTAAGGCGGCAAGATTAATCACATTTAAAAAAAACTTGCCATTTGAAAGGACGCAATTAGCAAATCACAAAGATTGCAGTTTTTGAAGTGCCAGAATTTCCTTCCCAAACAACTAAACATGCTGTTTTCTGCATAAAAACTGCTAACTGTAGTTAAGATGTGTTCAAACGAGTGTGGTCACAATACAAACATTTCAAACTTGATTTCGATACTAAGGAATAGTCTTGATACTGATTGATAATTAAAAAAAAAACACTTTTTATTTAGACAATAGAATGCGATTTTCAATATCAGATCATGGGGTTTTCTTTTATATTCCCATGTGGCCGTATATCTGTGTAATTCCTCAGTCGTCCTGGTAGGTTCGTAGTAGGTGTAGACTAATCTATGGTCGTATAGTTGTTCTGATACAGCTCAAGATCATTCTAAAACTACTCAGGAAAGGTTCATTTCTGTCCTGTGAATTTTCCTTTTTTTTAGTATCCATACCCGCTGAAATGAGCATCTAGTTTCAATTTTAGTTTTAGTATCATGTATCTGATTTTTGAAATGTCATTCATTCAGTTCACATTTCAATCTTTTTGTCAGTTCCTTGCGCATGTTTACAATGTGAACTTTAGACAGGAGCCTATATTTAAAACATAAATCGCACATCTCATCACAATTGTTATGGCACGCTTGTGGTTACTGTGTTTTAATTTATAATTGTGTTTTTGAGGAGCTGCTGTGGAGCTTCCAGGATCCGCTAAGGCCCGGTGGATTTATTTCGCTATTGTGTCCGTAATTCAAGATATGAAACATTAATAAGAGACAAATCAGGTGCCTTCTTTCCCCGAGGTCGCTCCCGGTTTGATTGACAGCGTTGCTAAGCGCCCACTCCCTGCTAATACACTGATATTTTTTAAACGTCCTATATTACGCACATTTGACTCTTGTGAGCTTTAAGCCATGTTATAATGTCGTTACGTAATCAATTTCATTAACATGGAGAGTAATCTTGTTTCATTCGTCTGTCTGTCTACATCTGCAAAGCTCAAAATGCTCTGTTCCACCTCGTGATGTCATGTCGTGGTCGTTTTCAAGTTAACAGCTACTTTTTACCTTTTGTTCATTAGGGATCGGAACTTCCAGGGGTAAAATCATCCAAATTATTCTAGTGAAGGTGCATGGAGAGCACTTCCTGTATTACCCCGTGACATCACATGGTGGAACACAGTGGTTTCAGTTTTGAGAGAAGAACTCAGCCTAAATATGCAGGGTTTGTGTGTTAAACATGTGAATGAAACAAAACACAACTCCAGGTATGTTTTTGGTGAGGAAACGGCATTATATCATAGATCAGAAAACAGTGTAATACGGGCCCTTTAATAAATGTGTCCTCCCCAGTTGTTTTGGTTATAGTCTATCGAGCCACAGTGCTTGTCCGGAAAATCACAATATTTTTCCCAAATTATTCAGCTCTACATTTCTCTATTCCTGTATGAAAAAAAAAAGAAAAAGGTGAGCAGCGATAGCACAGTATTGTGGTGATAGGAGGCCAGTGGGTAGCTAAAGGAGAAACAGCAGATGGCAGTGAATTCTCCTGGTTTATTTTCGAAGAGCTGGATCTTTACGGCTCATATAGCGACTTAATTATAAGACATAGGGGAGAGTGAACCCCTGGAAGAGGAATTTAAAGAGACAGGCAAATCTTCATTAGGCCCAGAAGGAGAGAGGGGAGCACTCATCACTGCAGAGGGCAAACCAAGTCTAATGATATCTCTTAATATGGCCCAAGATGTGGAAGGACCCTGCATAGTCTTTATCATAATTATACCATTACTGCATGGACCATTATGTGCAGTTTAAAGCAGCGGGTCACATCTGTTTCTTTGGGTATGTTAATTCATATGGTAATGACAATGAAAAGACTGAATGTGTGATTCAATGGGCATTTATGTTTTTTGAATATAAAAGCAATGCTAATGACGTGTAAGTGTTTATCGCCCACTTAGGCTGGGTGCGTACTTATGCTCCCACGGCTGTATGTTATGACAGCCCTGCTTTCTCAGATTTTAAATATATATATTTTGTCAAATCTTAACTGTAACCCTACAATTCAATAAAATATGGCACCATAGAGCTGACCCTTTTACAATGAGGAGGTTACAATGGCTGTGGAATTTTAGAAAAAGACGAAAGAAAAACCCCAAAAAACTATTAATATTATTCATTTATTTATTAGAAAAAAATAATCTGCAGTGTAAACACAAACTTCTCTTGTTCAGCTGATGGCAAAAAACAGCTTTCACAAAAGTTGGATTTTAGGTGAGTTTTTACCATTTTCATATCATACTTTTTTTTTTCTTGCCCCAAATCTTTCAGTTGTTTAAAAAAAAAAATGCTGTTTAGCTTTTGGCATTTGTGTTTTGAAGCTAATCCTAACTGAAAAATAAAAAAAAAAAAAAAAAAAAAAAAAAAAAATAGTGCCACAATCTGGATGATCTTGCACAGAAAAACTTCTCATTAGCTGTATTTTTGAAAAGTCATTTTATGTTCTAGATTTAGATTAGGTTAGCATTAGGTTCAAGACACAAATACATACTTTTAGAAACTCAGTAGTTTCCTAAAGTATTTACATCATAGTAAAGGGAACCGGAACTAGCCGGGCAGTTGCATGAAAAAGGCTTATAAATGTGAAAAGAACTAAACTTGGTTGTACGTCACTGAAACAAAACAATACAAAAAATCTGATCACACGATCATGTGTCGATGTGGCTTGAGACACACCGGAAGGAATGATCACTGGACTGACATCATTCTTTATAAAAATACAGTAGTAGTAGTAGTTTTAAGTTATTACTATTTTATTTTCTTATTACAATATTTATATCACGTAATAGACACGTTTATACTCTGTTCATTAATGTCCAGTTCAGTTGTCATAGTAACAGTTATACTATTGCTCTATATTTTTGTATAATTTTTAATGTATACATTTTTTTGAATACTTTAATTGATGTGCAGCTTTTTACTTCATCATCCAGACAATTCCATAAATTAACCCCTGTAACTGAGATGCACATACTTATTTTTGTAGTTCTTACCACAGATTTTTGGAAGATACCAGTTCCCCTCAGATTATATCGACTCTCTCTAGGTCTGAGCAGCTCACACAGAAATCTTGGATTAGCCAATCAACTAAACTACAGGTACAAGATTTTTCATTCTGTTTTATCCATTGACATTGTCTATTATCCAGTTGAAAATGCGACTTTCAGTTGTGCTACATTGTGCAGCCCTAGGTTACATCTATTCTTTTAAGATAGTTTGGAGATATTTAGGTTAAACAATTGTTAGTCTAGGATCCAGGTTCTCTCCGTATTTTCCAATACAGAAATTGGAGGTAGTCTGGTCACTACCTCCAATTTCAACAAAAATGTCAGAGAGAACCTTATAATTGTATTGGGCAAAAATGTTATTGCCAGGAGAAAAGAAACATGTTTTGTTGGAGAGGGAACATGTGGTTAAAACGAAAAATTATAAAAGTTCCTACAAAGGCCAGCAAACTTTCCAATGTGTAGTGTGGAATTTCTGAGATTTATGGTTGAAAAATAAAGCACTTGAGTTTGTTCAAGAACTTTTATAATGAACTGTATTCATAAATTCATACAAAAGCAAACTATGGGAGATTGGGTTATGAAGACCCCAATGGATCACTATTTGAATTTAATCAAAGAATTCAACAAAACCATATCCACTTGTAAAGTAACCACTACCAAAAGGGCTTATTTTCACAGTGAAATAAATGTGGTTGCTGACTGTGCCATGTGTACAGTCACTGAACAATTAATACTCACTCATATGTAACTTGCAAGAGCTTTAGAGGCATTAAGTATTTTTTTCTTTTCTTTTTTTTTCCCAAGGCGAGTCATGCCAACACAGACGACCTTTCAGTCCACTGAGGAGCCAAACAGAGCATTAAAGCACTTACTAACTGCTAACACATAACATACTTAGATCAGCATGTTACCTTTGATTGCTATACTCGCCTGAAACATTGTATTAAAATATTTCATTACATTGCATTTAGTTTTTGACGCTCTGATTCCCCCCTCCCTTCGCTCCCCATGCTAAGTTTTGTAACAATTTAAAATCAAAATTATGATTTTATTACAGAAACAAACACTGTATTCCAATAAATTACAGAAAAAATAGCGTAAGTAATCAGTAGTCTTTCTGTACTGGATTATGGAGACGTGGTTTACATGCAGACGTCGGCCTCTGCTTTGAAACCTTTGGATCCACTATTTCACTCTGCGCTTCGTTTTATTGGATTTGACACCCATCACTGTGTTCTGTATGGAAAAGTTGGTTGGCCATCACTGTCTATTAGAAGAGAACAGCAGTGTATGAAAAGTATCTATAGGGGACTACTTCAAAAACTGCCAGAGTAACCCATCTGTGTGTTAATAATTTATACTGGAACATTTAATACCAGATCACATGACTCCATAAGGCTAAGGACTAGCCGCACCAAAGCTGAGACAGGAAAGTGGGCTTTTAGCTGTTTTGCGTCACAAAAATGGAATATACTTGAAGGAAAAGCAAAACTATACATTGGTGACACAATAGCAAGTGCTCTCATTGGGTTCCCCTGTATAAACAGAGATAAAGAAAGAAGAACTCCCTCTCCTTCAGGTCGATATCACAATCAGTGTCCATTCCACTAATAAAACCACTGCACATCGCATCAGGTTTGTGAAGTTGTAGTGTATTTTTCGCATCCTGCTCTTGTATATTCATGTAAAATGGTGGTGCAGGAGCATGGATGAAGTACTCGTGTGGGCTGACAGAATCGTAACCGTAAGGATGGTTCTAATGTGCGAGATTACCCAAAAGTGCATGGATGGCATATACAACCACTTCAACTGTATTTCGTCTATGTCGTTATAACCTGGTAGAAAGCTCCAAAAAGTCAAATCTGCATAATATCCCCCTGTTAAGTGAGTCATTAATGTGAGAAAAATACATTTTGTCATAATTTGTTAGTACAAGGTAAGTTCAGGTAAATTAAATGAAAATACCAGGTCATTATAATCTGCTAGAGCTCATTGGCAACTACCCAAACTAACAATTTGTGACAATCTTGAATAGGAAATCATGCATAATGGTTCTCACTTTGGCTTCCATTTTGGGTGATTCATGCATGTTTGAGTAATCCTGTGTTGTCTTTCATTTAAGGATTGCATTTCCGCTTCACCTACCCCCCCTACAGTTTTGTATTTACTATGATTCTGATTAACATTGGGTTCAAAAACATTGCAATGCCTTTTTTTTTTCTGCTTGCTGTCAGGATATGTCACTAGAGGGGTCCAACATGAGCCTGTACATTCATAGAACCATCCCATACTATCACTCGTACACCACTTTTGTACTAGACAAGGCAGGTAAAGTATCTTGTACAACGACAAAACTTTAGGGATGGGACTTTCGGCTCCTTTGTGGGATCTGAATCTTTTAAATCCATTCTCCTCAAAGAGCCGTTCAAAAGGCTGGCTCTTTACTATTTATTTATATGACAAAAGCCAATGTGAGAACTCATTTTACAACAAATTAATCACAGAGGGAGGTGACCAAGGCTGAGATCTGTTTAAAATGGTTTTCTTTTAAAATAATGTATTCGGTTCCAACTTTTCACATTAAGGAACCATTCAAAAGAACCAACTCGTTCACCAGTGTCACATCAAAACCAAACTCTGCACCCCATCCTCAGACTTTCAGGTTAGGGGCTACTGCTCTAACCACTAAGCCATTGTTGCTCCATTTTCTTTACTTAGGAGCTAGACATTTTCGCTCGAGAGAAAAAAAACCCAAAAACTTTACTGTGGCTTGGTCAAAACAGCGTGATTAATTTGTGTTTATTCATGTTAAACGTGTCAGTTTTCTTTGATTACATGTCTTAACTTTGTCAGCTCTAGTTTTATGCAGTTTTACCCAAGACTGATTTAGATAATTGATATGTCTCTGCGTAAGTGTTGGATTTCCCAGACTAACTATGAGCAGGGTTATGACAGCAGTGGGTTCTGGGCCACACAAACACATCGCAGGTTAAAATCTCTTTGATGAAGCAGAGAGGAGCAGCCAAATATTGATGAGATTAAACTGCAAACTGAAGGATTGGAGAGACAAGCCTGCGACAATGTGGATATTCTCAACAAAAATGTAATATTGCAGTATACTATGTTTGAGGGTCTGGAGGTATAACGAACAGTGTGACAGGTCTAACAGATGTCCAACTCTGCCCCTGCAGCCAGGTATTTGTAATCAGAAACACCTGGTTGTAGTCAGGGCAGTGCAGTGTGATGTCACATAGCACTTGAAACTGCAGTGGCCAGTGGATGCAAAACATACCAAATTAGTTTTTCACCAGAAAACTACCTGGAATTCAAATTACACATGTCTCCAATACTTTACGAAGATGTGAGCCTGGTCGCCACTGAATGATTGACACGTGGTTTAGCCAATGAGGGACATGTGTGATCTGTGAATATCAAAACAAATATGGCTTCTAAAAATATGTATCAT
The DNA here is from genome assembly GCA_019594935.1 of Periophthalmus modestus. Lineage (NCBI taxonomy): Eukaryota > Metazoa > Chordata > Actinopteri > Gobiiformes > Gobiidae > Periophthalmus > Periophthalmus modestus. The sequence goes on from JAIEZT010000054.1 coordinate 12,699,352, forward strand.
AAAGAACTAAATTGCAGATTTCTTCAGAATCAATGAGCGAAGTATCCAGAAGTTCGATTTTTTTGTACAGATTTATGGCTGACCACTGAGCTCCTTTGTTTTAAGTATGTCAGTGAAATTTTAAAATATAATTGCATGACTGTGTTTGGAGTTTGGCTCGAGGTGTGGTGACCGGACTGATATCCTCTCTCTGTAAAAACTACAGAGATAGTGTTTCATCCCACTTATAGGTTGAGAAAAATGCAGACGACCAATTTCCCTGGCTGAATCACAAAGAACACCTCACATGAACATGAAATACAACATATATAGGAAGCTTATGGTCTAGGTTGTAAGTTGTCAATGAATGTGTGTGCACTGTAGATTCATGACTGTTTTCGTTTGACTCATTCTACTGTGAAAGGAAAGTGACACTCCTTGACTATAATGGACCAAATGAAAACTTGGCTGGATTTCAGAAGTTTGCTCCAGAACCTCTGCTGTCACTTCACCCTGTCTGCTCCTACATAAAGTAAGACAAGGTCAGGATGGCTCCCTCCTCCTCCTTCTGCTCCTCCTCCCCTCCCTCGTCTCTCTCTGGCCTGGCCTTCTTCTGCCCTTGCCTCTTTACCCGGGGTTACCGACTCACAAAACTGCCCCTGGAGCTCTCTGGTAACCTTCTCGGCTGATGTGCCTCTAATTGTTTAAACGTCCTACTTCAGGGAGTTCGAAGACTGTGTCTGTGACTCGGAACAATGTGTCACATTTGTCTTGAAGAATTTAAGTGTGCAATGTAACTTTTCTGGGGGAGGATATGCCACCTGCTTGACTTCAATGGGATGTTATTGCTTTGCTTGGAATGTTCCACAAGATGGCATTAAATTTAAATTGTAAAAAGACACTAAATCAATTTTTTTTTGCTTCTAAACTGTGTATATAGTGTGTTAATGGTAAATGGTCAATTTTTATATATAGCAGTTTTCCGCCTTCAAGTCACTCAAAGCGCTTTACATCAAGGAACCATTCACACACACATCCACACACACATTCACACACCGGTGTACACAGACACGGGGGGGCGTGATGGGTGAAATGTCTTGACCAAGGACACAACAACAGCATTCATCTGTGGGAACTGGAATCACACAGCTAACCCGTGGGTCAGTGGATTGGACCGTTCTAACTTCTTTTTTTTTTTTTTTTTTATCTTGAGAGCGAAATTTCAACCTCCAACCTTCAGATTTGTAAGAATGTTTGTTTCTGGTGTAAGCGTCAAAGAGGACCAAGAGTCTAAACATAAAGTCAAAAGGGTTTTAATGATTTTCACAAGTGAACAATTTAGCAGCAGAGTCTCTGGAAAGGACAGGAAGAGAGCCGTGAGATGTGCATGTTGACAGCTTTTATAGTGTCTCTCAATGTGTGTGTGTGTGTGTGTAAGGCGGGTCCTCTTCTGGTCTGAATGGCAATACACATTAAGACATTTTAAGCAAAGTTGAACAAGCGTGTTTTATAACCCTCCCAGAGTGGGGGTCACACATTCCTTAGCGAGAGAGGCTACAGATAAGAAACATGGCCTTAACCAAAATGACCTAAAACAAAGCTGTTCTTCCCTTAGTGTGATATGAGGTCAACATTTTTGCACCTTTGTAAGAAAGTAAGCAATGTATTACATTTGTATATGGTCCCCAGGTCCTTGTAAGCACCCACGCTGGCTTGCATAGGGTCTTTGTGATCCCCCACGCTTTCTATATCCACTGTGGGCATGTGTTATTTACCTTAGAATCAGTACATCAAAATACCAGTTTACCTTAACTTACAGATCCTTGGACAAAAACTCTATCAACTGAGCTACTTTTGACCCGAAAATAACATTAATAACTATGTCCACTGTTCCTAGTCCTTTTTATGGTAATTTTAGAGAATTATTGGTTAATCTGAAGCTTTGTGTTCAAAAACTGTAGATAACCCCATGACGCCACAAGCTCACTTACAAGTCAAAATGCTTGTCTATCAGTGTTTTTTTTTTTACTTATTTATGTATTTATGTATCTGTTAATGTCTGTGCTATAAAACCTTTATTCAAGATAGGTCGTAATAGAGCAGCCAGGACACAGCTCATCCAGACTGGGCTCCTCTCTGACGACACTGGCCCTGGAGCTCTCTGGCAACCTTCTCGTCTGATGTCCCTCTTATCGTTTAAATGTCCGTTTTCAGGGAGTTCAAAGAGTCTGCAGATCCAAAAGTGTTAAAGACCCAACACTATATGGTTGGAATGACAAAAATATAGTGCAAAGTTTAGGGAAATTTAAAAGAAACGCTGTTGATGGTGATGGAAAAGACTAGACACCAGAAAGCAGGAATACATTGTAAGTATTTATGATTTTTTGTAGTAGCAGCAGCACTCTCACTGTGATTACACTGTGTAATTAAATGAAAGGTATATAGCAATTCCCATTTGGAGAAAAGCCGGCTCTGATCAGCTAATGAAAACAAGTAATATGCTAATTAGACTAACTAGATTAAGATGAAAAAAAAAAATGGAATTGGGGTGAAGTATCTTGTCCAAGGACTAATTGTAACTAATCAAAATATGATGTGTTGTCTACTAAATATAAACTTTTATGGAGTATTAAACGCTAATATAACATATTTAGATCACCACCCATCCATTCTTCTTCCGCTTATCCAGGGCTGGGTCGTGGGGTTAGCAGTCTAAGCAGGGACTTCCCAGACTTCCCTCACCTCAGCCACATCTTCCAGCTCCTCCGGTGAGACCCCAAGGCGTTTCCAGGCCAGCCAAGAGACGTAGTCCCTCCAGTGATCTGGTGCCACGTGCACTGATGAACACCCTTGTGCTCGAACATGGTGTTCATCATTGACAAACTGTGACTAGCACAATAGTCCGATAACAGCACTTGGGTTCAGATCAGGGAGGCATTCTTCCTAATTATGCCCCATCCAGGTATCACTGTCGTTACCCACATGGGCATTGAAGTCCCCCAGGAGTCCCCGGTTGGTGCACTGTCTAGTACCACCCCCAGGGACTCCAAGAAGGCCGGGTACACTGCACTGCTGTTTGGCTCGTAGACCTCCACAACAGTGAGAGGCCTGTCCTCAACCCAAAGGCGCAGGGACGCGACTCTTTTGTTCACCAGGGTAAATTCCAATACAAGACGGCTGAGCTGTGCGGCAATGAGCAAGCCCACACCAGCTCGCCGCCGCTCCCTGCGGGCAACACCAGAGAAATGGAGAGTCCAACCCCTCTCAAGGAGAGCACCTATATATTGTAGTTCCTATATTACCTTTTATTGTTGTCAAAATTCTACATTTGCTAAAAACAAAGTATTAGCATGTTTAATAAGCTTCATTTTTAACAGTCTGAGCCCCCCTTTGCTCTCTGTGCTAAGTCACTCCACCTTCAGAGCGCTATCACAACACAATCGGCGTGCATTCTGATAAAGACACTACTGCACATCACATCAGGTTTGTGAAGTTGTAGGATATTGTTTTTTATCATGCTTTTGTATATGTATGGAAAATTGTCACTTACTCTCGACTTATGGGCTGAGTTTTGGACTGAATTGTAATGTAAACAGGGACCAAATAGTGTCTGGGAGAGATTGCTACATTATTCAAACATGCATGGATAGCATATAAAAACACAACAGGCATGTTTTTGATGAGGAAATAGAAAACTCCATAAAGTCAATTTTGCATTTCACTTTAAAAAGGGAAACCATGTGCACTGTAGAAGAAAAAAATATGTAAATATGTTATAGAAATCCTTCAGCTCTGGAAGCTAGAATAAGATGCATGGTATGTTCCCAGTGTCAGAGGTGGTCCTGGTACATATTGCTTTGAATTACCTCCACAGCTCCGGCATCTGACTGAGCTTGCTGGGTTAAACAACGGCCACAGGTGCAGCATCAACACGGCATTACATCCCCCCATAAACAAAACCAGAGGAGCCATTCACAAAGGCACGCATTGATTGGATATTAGTCCTTGAAAACCTTTCGAAAATAGAGGTGTCATCAGATCAGCGCGCATTATTTATAACCTCACCGGGAGGCCCAACAAGCGAAAAAATATGCTTGATTCGATGTGGTATGAATAATACACAGCGTTATCAAGGGTCTGTGACAACACTATGCAAACTTTAATGCAATCAAATGGGAAATAGATTGGGCCCATGGAAACACAATCAGCGGAGTTGTGTAATTACAGAGAATAAATGCATATTAAACGCTGATTGTTTATGCTTATGTTTAGTGACTGTAAACTGGATTACATTTATTGCTTCTGTGAGTGGGTACAATATTTGTGTCTGATAAAAAAATGTTTTGAAGAGTGCTCATTACTTGAAGGTAACTAACTAAATAACTCTGGTCCCCAACACTACAATCATCTTGTTTAGTTTAAAAAGGGGGTATTAATTGTTAACTTATTTAGGCTTGTGGGCTGCGTCTTCCCTACTGCAAATCAAGGAGGGTTAGAATAGGTTCCTATGTTTTTGATGAGAGAACATTTTAACATGATAGTGAGTTCATTTTGCCGGTTCAACATTGCCATCACTGGAAATATAGCTAGTACTATATAATGGAGATATGATATACATTATGACTTAAGCCTCTACTTTGAAACCTTTACACTCTTTCACCCAGCCCTTCGTTTCATAATAGGTGATGAATTTAAAACTCTTCTCTTTACCACTGTGTCACTAATGTATTTTCATAATCTGGTGATAATTTACAATAACATCTGCACCTGTTTTTTAATGTTTTAAATGGACCTATGCATTTATTTGTTTTGTTTCTATTGTAATGTACTTTAACAGGCTCATGAAAAAGAGTGTCTGGACTCTCATTGACTCTCTCCTTATATAAATAAAGATAAATGAAATGAAAGTCTATGGCTACGTTCACACTACAGGCCAAATCGGGTTTTTTTTTTTTTTTTTTTTTTTATCTATATGTGACCTGTACTTGATTTTCTCATTTCACAGCTCAATTGTGATTTTTTTCATATCGGACTGCAGTGTGAACACTCGTGTCGCACTTACACGTCATCAGGTAGGTTGGTAGGGTAGATTTGACACTGTGTGTAAGCACTTGATGTCAGTCAGCACAGTACAATCCTGCTGTTCGGATGTCCTCCCACACGCTTGCGTCCCTCAGTATGACAGCGCCTGCTCCCTATATCGGCTCAGCACTGCTCGATTGTTTGGTTTGATTTGTATTTCTACAAAAGCTGCCCATTCACAGGAGGCTGTTCACAGCTCTGTCCTAAAGTGTGTCTGTGATGTCTTACCCTGTCTGCAGTCCTAATGCTGCAATGTCCTCACGTGCCCTCTCTGTCATCAACTCTATTTCATTTTGTGACAAAATGACTTCTATCAAGCTGCTTTGCTTAGTTAATGCTGTTAGTCAGCAGTACTATCAGAACTCCTGCTCTACACGGAGTCAGGGAGCGGGCTGAACCTTTCACACACGAGTATAGTGCACTGGATCAGGACTGTGCTTTGATTATCTGCTCGGGGCTGTGACAGAGTGGTGCGGAGGAGACGTATGTCTCACATGCTTGTTGCTCAAATAACTTGAAATAGCCACAAATGTGCCAGGTCTGAGACGGCTCGGGGCCAGGGGCCTTGTTTACTTCAGTATGGTAGAGTTGTCTCACAGTGAAAAATCTGGACTGAGACATTTGTTTAAAATATGTTCAAAGATTGTGGGCCAACCCCTGGACTGACTTTTTGAGGCCATATACCACATTGACACCATGTGACTGGCCAAGAATATCAACTCTGACCCCAGCCATGTTCTAAACAGAATATGTGCTGCTGCCATCCTGGCGTGGGCACTGTGTGCGACGCTGTAACAGGGTCAGGCTCAAATGTTCCTTTATATATCAATCTGTTCTGCAGCTAAATGAAGAGCTTCATCCATAAAATGAGTGATTGTCCTGTTTGTTATGTCTCTGTGTGATGTCCTTGTATTGTGAGTGACAGAGCTACTGTTTTACAGCGAAACAAATTTTGGATCTATGATATGACAATAAAGTATTATCTTATCTAATCTAAGCCCAGCAGGCTGCATGTCATGTTCTGTTGTGCGCATGCGGGACACTTCACGGCCCCATTCCCTTCAAATGAGGGATAAATAGTAATGTGACTAAATTAATGACTAAATAAAAAAATCTGATACAAACAAAAAAATCTAAATTGGGCCACAAAGCCTACAGTGTGAATGTAACCAATGCTACTTCAAAAGGTTTAATCTACCAGGTGTTTCTACTCATAGAGAATAAACAGGTGCACAAGTCACATTTGGCATTTCTCTTGTTTACACTCAATTACACTCAATTACATTCCAACTAACGTAATCCAAGATAATGTGGATAATTGTTTTAGCAATTAGTCATTTGTTTTGTAATCAGATAAGTAGTTAAAATATTAGAGATGGGATGCAGTATTAAATTGGAGACTATGCACACGTGAAGAACTTGCAAGATTTTATTCTCCATCTTTACATTTGGCATGAGCATGAAAGGGTTAAGTTACATCGATTCAATTTAGCTGAACCGAACATTGTTTTTTTGTAAACATATGTGAAAATCTCATCTTGTCTTGCTCTTATAGATGCAATTTCATGTCTTGTCTGGAGTTGTGTTTTGTTTCATTCACACATGTTTAACATACAAATCCAACATATTTAGTCAGTAGTGAGTTCTTCTCTCAAACTGAAAACACTCTGTTCCACATTGTGATGTCATGTGGTAATACAGGAAGTGCTCCACTGCATTTTTAAACTCCACACCTTTACACCTTCACTAGAATCATTTCAGTGATTTCAGCTCTGGATTTCAGCTCCAGTAAATAAAATAGAAAAGGTAGCTGTTAACTTGAAAACTACCACTTCATGACATCACAAGGTGGAGCAGAGCATTTTGAGCCTTTAAAACTGTATCACATCTTACATAGCCAGTTTACATCACATTTTAGTGCAATTTCTGTCTGACTTCTGAACCACATATGGCTAATCGGTTAATCATACTTCTTTCCATGTTCCCAAATACATCACTGTATTATACTCACAAACAAGCACATCTTATCTCTCCTCTCAGAATCTGCTCCACCTGACCGCCTTGAGGTAGCCCCATGCCTGACACTCTGCATTACACTGTTTCCGCTCGCTGACTCACTGCTATTGTTAAAGTGGAAGAATATGCTATTTGGTTCGCCACTGGGCACAATCAGTGACACACAAGCGATCTCAGATGTCTACCCTTCCTCCTCTGTAGAAAACTGGAGGATAGGGAGCCCCTGGAGGTCCGGGTGTGTGCCGTCCACATCAGGCGCACATGGAGGGGGTCTTGGAAGTGCTGAGCGAGCCTGCCAAGTACCATTATGTAGAGTTAACAATGAAATCGGACGACTGCGTGAAGAAGAGTCACATCATGTGAGGAAGGACAGAGGAGAGGGGGTATCTTTAGTACAGTGTCGGAGTAGTGTATATGTTTCTCTTTAAATTTGAAATCTGACTTAAATTACTTCTACTACCTACTACTACTACTACTGCTACTACTACTACTACTACTACTACTGCTACTACTACTACTACTACTACTACTAGGGGTATCTTTAGTACAGTGTCTAAGTAGTGTATATGTTTCTCTTTAAATTTGAAATCTGACTAAAATTACTACCACTACTACTACTACTGTTACTGCTACTACTACTACTACGGGTATCTTTAGTACAGTGTCTAAGTAGTGTATTTGTTTGTCTTTAAAACATTATAGTTCATATCTCTCATTTTAGACGTTTTTGAATCTAGAAAAATAACTATTTGAAATCTGACTAAAATTACTACTACTACTACTCCTACTACTACTACTCCTACTACTACTACTACTACTACTACTACTACTGCTGCTGCTGCTATTACTGCTCCTACTACTACTACTGCTATTACTGCTTCTACTATTACTACTACTACTGCTGCTGCTACTGCTGCTGCTGCTGCTGCTGCTGCTGCTGCTACTACTACTACTACTACTGCTACTATTACTTTTAGTTAAGATTTTGTCAAACAATTGCGTTTAGTTTTAGTGTACCCTTGCCATGCTAACAAAATTAGCATGGCATTTTGGTTGACTAAATAGTTGTAATCAGTCTTTTTTTTTTTTTTTTTTGTACTTATACTTTTCAGTCTTGTTCAAAAATATAGTGGAGTAGAAAGTACATATACCTTCTCACAAATGCAGAGAAGTAAAAGTATTTGTTATTATTATTTGAGGCTTGCTGAAAAGTCTTTATTTTTATTTAGTTCATTATCTGAGCAAACAAAAATATACCAATAAAAACAGCTAAAAAAAAAAAAAAAAAAAAAAAAAAAGTTTAATTGAATTGTTTCTGTTGAACAAAATTCAGCATGAATCTTTGTCAAAATCACTACTTTTGAAGCTTTATTAGATCTCAAAATCCATGTAAAATACTGTTAACTTTTTACTCTTAAGTACATTTTTCAACAGGTGCTTTGATACTTTTACTTAAGGAGATTTTTTCATGTGATACATTTACTTTTACTTGAGTATTTTTTGCTCCGGTATCTGTACTTTTACTTAAGTAACACAATTGAGTACCACTGTATTTATTCATGGGACATATGCAGAGAGTTCCATGGATGTTGTGTTTGCTTATGGCTGTTTGGGATTGAAATGTGAAACTCGAGTATAGTCTCCACTCTTAAAACTCGTAAAACAAAACTACCAGTAGTTTTTGCTGATGAAAATATCTACTGTCAGTCATAGTTTTTAGTCATTTCGATTACAGATTGTATTTAGTAGTACCACAAAAATAGCCAAAATTATGATGAAATTATGACTGGATCAACAGTGGGGCGAAAGAAGAAGTCTTTTGTCTAATCTCATATAGTTATATAGTATACATTATCAGTGACGTGATAATGATACAAAAAAACAATGCAGTATTTCCGTACCATTTCTTACATCGATTTTCCCTCCGAAAATTCCATCAATGTTTCCTCTAAATCCCAAACAGTAAATGGTAAATAGGCACCTTTTGATACAGTGCTTTTTCACTGCAGCTCAGTTGGAAGAATGTTCGTTCACTGATCCGAAGGTTGGCGGTTCGAATCCCACTCTCTACATAAAAATCATTGGTTGAGCGGTTAGATCCACTAACTCACAGGTTTGCGGTGTGATTCCATTGTGTCCTTGGGCAAAGTCACTGGGGGCAAGGTGAGTTAAGAGTCCTGCCCAAAGACACAACGACAGCATTCACCTGTGGGAGCTGGAATCGCACCGCCAACCTGTGGGTCAGTGGATCTGATCGCTCGACCAATGATGTTTATATCGAGAGTGGGATGACTTGGAAAAAAAAAATAAAAATTCCAAACGTTTTACATCGTTTACTGAAATGAAAATAATAAATAGAGGCATTTGCAATTCCACAAGAGCAAGGATTATGATGTGTTGGATGTATTTATTTTTCTCGCTGGTCAAAATTACAGCCCGCTATGTCGCTATGGGAGGACGGTCCCCTGTGTAATACGCAACTTGCATAGTGAGCATATGGACACACGCCTCTAGAGAAATTACACACTAAATCAGTTTTACAGTTACATCAGCGTGATAAACATCAGCCTCTGCAAAGCCTGCCGGTCCACTACAGTCAACTGTGTGATTTATGTGTTCAGACATATCCAAATGTATGGCTAAAATGCATTGGTCAACATAAGCTTGAAGTTAATATTGCATGTGTAAGTAAATGCTATGTATATTGCTGATCAGATGTCATTCAAACTCAAAATTCCATTACCGTGAAATGACTGTTAGTCTTTTAAAGTGCATTAGTCATGACTTAAATTTCAAAATGCAGATGGTATTTTCTGCTGACAAACATTCAGTCAAAAGTGGGCAAGTCTTTACTTTTATTTATTTTTGCAACCTTTGTATAACTTCTAGCTTATTGGATGTCCAGATTTAACAGCTTTTCTATTTAAAGCCACAGTACGTAACTTTTGACCAGAAAAAAAAAAAAAAAATAAATAAATAATTAAATGAATAAAAAATAATAAAATAAATAAAATAAAAAAAAAATAATAAATAAATAAATAAATAAAAAAAAAAAAAAAAAAAAAAATAAAAATAAAAAAAAAATAAATAAATAATAATAACAGTGTGTTTGCATCTCCACAAACCTGAGGAAGGCCTGCAGCATCTTGTTTCCATGGAAATGTTGTTCCTTTGGCTACAATCTTCTTGTCTGGGATCCATTATACAGGTTTGTCATCATAGCTTACCATAGCTCGTGGCTCCTATATATTACTCCTTATCTATAACTCATATATAACTCCTTTACCTTTGGGCCTATGTCACGGGGTCAGCTATAAGAGTCTTAGACAGTTAGGAGAATGAGCAGTTGAGTGAATCTGATCGTCCTAACCCGAGGTGGGAACAACACAGAAGTCATTCAGTCCTACAGCAGTTTAATAAAAACAACATCCACAAAATGGGCCACAATAAGTGCTCCTAAGTCGCCTCTACTGCGCAGATTTAAATGAGAATTTCAATATGACAGTGTACTTACATAACCCGAGTGTTTGCATATGAGAGAAGATGCTGCTGTTGAATAAAAACGCTCTGCAATAAACCCCACACACTGTACGATCTGACTCTGAAAAGTTTAAACTTGAACCTCTTCCAACAATAACGTATGCGCCCATGCATAGAAGAGAATAAATATTCTCCAGACTCACCATCAGCTGCAGCCTCTGCTCTGTCACAAATATTTCATCAAATCCCGTCGTTTAGTCCATCTGTGGCCGAGCATAGAGCGGTAAATGGGCCTCCATCAGCGAGTTTATGCAAATTATCCATGTGGCTTTAAGTTTTGTTTCTATAAATGCAAACAATGTGTGCAAATCTCACCTTATGTCATTATCTAGTCTCAAAATATAGTGTGTGAAGCCGTGATGGCATAAAAGCTTTTATTTTCATTCTTATATGAAGTTAGGTTAATCCATATAGTTGTAGGCCTATTATATAAAGTCTGAGGCAATGCAACTTTTAATGTATTAGAAACTCTTCATGCAGAGATTGGCCGTGTTCAGAAACTTTTAGGGCAAATGTGCACTGTATTGGGTGGATGCCTCACAGCTCCTTACTGCTGGATAGGAATCTGCCGAGGTTCCCGTGCTAAAGGGGCTATGGACGGAAGCATACAGGCTACTTTTCCTAACTCCTTGCTAACTCAGCGGACTATTCGGACGGCAGACGGTGATGCACATCCAGTTTTGGCTTTAGGAGCTTTGTGGCCAATTTGGAACGAGCCACACACTTTTCCAACACATCAAGTTCAGATGGGCGTGATTGACAGGTGGATCAGCCAATTAGGAAGACACACAGTCCATCCATATCAAAACAAATATGGCTGCTCATAATAATATCACAGATTTCTGCAGAATCAATGAGCAAAGCACTAAACTCAATCTGAGGTGAGAGAGAAATTCATTTTGTTCAAAACGAAGGGTGACCAATGAGCTTGTTTGTTTCACATGCGTCACTGAAATAAACAAATGTGATTGCACGGTAATGTTTGAGCCTGTTTCGAGGTGTAACGGAGGGATCGGGGACCAGACTGATATCCCTCTGTATAAAATATACAGATGTCCTTATGAGCGTGCCAGGCAAATGTGGCATAATGCAAATCTATCTTTGGGAATGTTTCGAAGTATGGTTTTAACTTTCTAGCACCGAATACTCGTCTATGCAACCTACTTATCATCACACATTTTTTCTTCTAAAAATACGCCTCTTGCTTCAGATTGCCTTGATGTCTTTGCACCTGCACTATGTCCGGTGTACTACTTTTTTTGTCTTAAAACAAACTAGAATCCGACCAGATAGCCCTCCTGCATTACACATGGCTGCCGTGGAAACGAATGTGTTGCCAAGTTTAAGCCGCGGCACTGGACCACTATTCATCCTGGGTTATTTCACTTCGGAGGCCTGTGAAGAACCATCCAAGACAAATTCTGTGCGCGTCTCCATAAAACTTATTGTAGGGGAGGTGGACCATTTGTTTCCATGACTGCGGATGTGTGTATTATGCGGATTGTGCGAAATGTACTGCCTGCGAAGAGTCCCTGCACAATGTATGAGAGGAGACTTGGCTGAAGAGACTTGGCTGGTCACAGTTCTGGATTTAAGTACATAATAGCTTTCACTAAAACATGGTTAACATAATTAGGTCCAAGGACAACGTCCCAGCGAGGGACTAATTGAAACTGCATGTGGAGCTCAGAAAATGGCAAAAATCAAGTAGTAAACAAGACCAGACATGCTAGTAAATGGTATGAAAAATTACAACTCGACGAGCTCAAATTCAACATACAGTACTGGCATAGGAGGAGACCCTATTGTTTTTTAAAGCTTAGAAACCCAAAACTTAGACATAGCCCATGTCAAGCCAAGTAAAAATTGTATATAATGACCCCGCCCTAAACCCTACAGGAAGTCAGACATTTTGAGTGGAACCTGGGACCTACAACAACATATACATCACACTTTAAAATGTCTAATGTGGGTGTGGCAATCCCACAAAACAGTGGCCAGTTTGAAAAGGTGCAATGGCAAACTGACCCAACAGAACATTTGTGCACATAGACACCTTGAGCCTAATGATATACAATTTATTGGGCTATGATACAAAATAGCTCCACAGCCCCCCCTTGAGCATTTGAACGGGGTCAAAAATGTTACTTTGTCATAGGCCATTGAAATTCGGTACTCATGTTTCTCAGAACATAGTGAACAAAAAACCTAATGAGGACATACGTTTATCTCCAACCCTGCAAACGTGACGATGTCAGAAAATGTCTCATTTGAATGAATGGAGTAATATATAGATGCTGATATTGACGCTGATCTGGGTAATGACTGAAAGGACAAGATTGCGGATACAAGCGGCCCAAATGGGTTTCCTTCGTAGAGTGGCTGGGCGCACCCTTAGGGATAGGGAGCTTGGTCATACGGGAGGAGCTCGGAGTGGAGCTGCTGCTCTTCCACGTCCAGAGGAACCAGTTGAGGTGGCCTGGGCATCTGCTTAGGATGCCTCCTGGACGCCTGCCTAGGGAGGTGTTCCAGGCATGTCCCACTGTGAGGAGGCCCCAGGGAAGACCCAGGACACACTGGAGGGACTATGTCTCGGCTGGCCTGGGGGTCCTACCAGAGGAGCTGGAGAATGTGTCCGGGGTGAGGTAAGTCTGGGAGTCCCAGCTTAGACTGCTGCCACTGCGTGACCCGGCCCTGGATAAGTGGAAGAAAATGGATGGATGCATAGATGATATTGGGGGAAGAGGTGATGTAAGCGGGGACTAGGGGCAGGCATGTTCTGCGCAGTTGCAATGGGTGGAGAGGGTTCTTTTTTTTTTTTTTTTTTTATTTGATTTTTTATGATGTTTACATGTTAATTCCTGGTTAGCCAATCGACAAGAGCAGCAAATATACCTTGCATAGAGGTATTACCATAACTGTTATCAAGCAACCATAATACTGGGGCTAAAACATGTCTAAATTGCATAATACTTATGATTAGACTAATAAAAATAAAAGGACAACACCTTTATTTTGTCAAATGATGGTCAAATCTGTAAAAAAAAAAAAATGCCTACCTTGCACCTAAATTGCCCTTAAAGTTTTGATGTGATTTTTGGTGTACTTAGAGGTATTCAGTTAAAAACTCACGACTACTTCTTGTATTTGTGTCTTTTTTCTCTTTTAAACTTTTTTTTTTTTTTTTTACAAACTGCCACTTGACTGATGTAAAACTATAATGAATATTAACCACAGGTACTATTCCACGAAACCAAGCAATTAGGAAAAACATGAAAACCCGTCATTTGCACTTTAGTAAAGGCCAACGTGATTTTGGCGGCCTCGAAACACAATTAAAACATTATGTTAGATAGTTTACTTTCAAATTAGATGGTAAACTTTTTGTTGTTTTCGTTTCATAAGAGGAAGTCATCAATCATATAGAATTGGTGATCCATAATATGACGCTTGTTAAGATAGGATACTCACAGTGGAGACAGTAATAATTGCTTTTCTTTAATGTGATTTGCATAATGTCTCATGTTTTAAAGTTGAAGAGTTTTTCGCTAGTGTGAGAAGGATCTGTTTCACTGTGCATTTCCATACACAATTATAATAAAGAGATTAAAAATTACATATTAAACACCATACATCATGATTAAACATAGTAAAAGGGAAAAAAAAGCGATAGTATATAATTCTGTGGAGGTGGCACATCACCTGTATGATTCCATGAAACACTTGGAAACATGTTATGCCATATTGTGGAATAATTTTTCCTAAAGGAACAACCATATCATTTAAACAAGCTTGAGGAGGCCCAGGTAAGAGTCAGATTTCCGGAGATGCATGTCCATTCACAATAAGGACACATACTCAGTGGAATATAAAAAAAAAAAAACAAAAACATGCATTTATTTGAGTCTATTTTTTGGCTAAAAAGGTTACACACTGTGGCTTTGAGAAGATGCAAGAATTTCTGCTTGCAAACTACCAAAGAAAAAATAAAAACATCAACAAACAGTGCCACTGAGGTGAGCCATTCATGTCTGCAGACACAGCTGCCACGACCTGGGCAACTGCCAGAACTTGACTTTGCCAACACTAACCCAACGTTACAATGTCAAAATGCAGTGACTTGAGCTTGGATTGGACCACAGACCTTTGATTTTGAGGGCAAGCAGCCTTCTAAGCCACTGCCTCCCTGTTACACCAGTAAAAGAAAAAAAAAAAAAAAAAAAACAAAAAAAAAACTTGAACCCTTATTTTTTTTTTTTTTTTTTTTTTTTTCTTTTTTTTTTTTTTTTTAGGAATGCAGAGAATAACATGTCCGGTGTGATGTTACTGCTCCTCACAGCCCTAGGTCATAGGTATGATTTCTTTCCAGCATGTGGGTCTACACGTTTCTTCTGTGTTACAGTGAGCTCTCTGTGGTACACTGACTTCCTCCATCCATTGTCCCGGGACACACACGTCAGGTCAATGCAACAGTTTTTGTTAGTGTGTGACAATTCTATAATAATTACTTTTTTTACTATTTTACAAAACTAACCATTATTAAGATCCTAAATCTTTTTTTTTTTTTTTTGTTTTTTTGTGCACAAATCACTCACTCGTCTTGCCTGCTCTGCTTCCATGCTGATTCTTGTGTTGGTTCAGTGTTAATCAGTGTAAAAACGCATACAAATTGAAAAGAAAAAGATCTGGTTCTTTAAAAAAATTAGATCCGGTTCCAATCATTCACATATGTCAAAACGGGTGAGCTATACACATATCTCTATATACACAATTTAGGCCAACATTATATCATAAATATATTGCATATTACTGTCAAAGCATACCCCGCTGTTTCTGGCAGAGACATTTCTCGCATTCAGTCATTCTCAGAGATCCTGTAGAATAGAGTTTGCTGTAGTCTATTCAATACTGTACTTAAAACATGACATGACAAAGGAAGAAAGAAACACTTTTTACCTGCAGTCGCCTCCATTCTAGTACATTATTTACCAGACCGGGCGCCCAACATTTACTCAGCACAATACGTCAGTCCACACTGCCTTTAATTCCAGGCCTAGTGCTCTCCTCTGCTGCAACATCCTCTTCGTCAAGGCCAGAGGAGCGGCTCTAAACACAAGTGTTATTGCTGCTCTTCATCTGTTTCACTGCACTGGTTCTGTCCAGACTAGCTATCAGGCTGTCCATTTAGCAGGCCTAATACTTACTGACATGGAGCAAACAGAGGAAAGAGGGAACATAAACTGCTCATTCATATTAAAGGGTCTGGAATGGGACCATAGAGCGTGACAAACCTCCGTCCTAACTCGGGATGGTCCAGCCACAGCCGCTAATTGTCAAAGACATCTCTCGAAAATTCTCGTATTCAGGGCAAAATATATTGTTATACTTTTTTAACATGTGATGAATACGAGTTTGGAGCTTTGATTGTTGACTACCTAGAAGTGTGTGTGTGTTTTTTAGTCGTATGTGTTTTTGTTTTTCTTCTTTTTTACTCATAAAATGCCGTGTTTGTTTTGACCCAAACTGACCATGCGTCTCTGATTGGTTAATCCAGCTGTCAATCAAAGTTTAGTTGTATGATTCTGGCTGGACAGCTAAGTTTTTCCCAGTACAGATATATTGTAAATGCTGCTCTTAGGCTGAAAATAATCCCAATGTCTACTTTCTGCATCTAGTTATAGAGTGTTTATGTTAGGATGCTACTGTTTGTTAGCTTTACCATGACGCTAATCTCTGCTGGGAGACAGTAGCTCAGTGTTTGCCCCCTGATCCGATCTGATCTCAAAGTAAACACTGGTAGAGCGGTCAGATTCAATGAGCCGCAGGTTCATCCCACAAATGAATGCTGTTGTTGTGTCCTTGGGCAAGACACTTAACCCACCTCACCCCCAGTGTCTGTGTATGCCGGTGTGTGAATGTGTGCGTGAATGGGAGAGTGATTCCTTGATGTAAAGTGCTTTGAGTGCCTAGAAGGTAGAAAAAGCACTATATAAATGTGACCGTTTACCATTTTTATAGCTTTGGCATCTGAAAGTTGTGAAAAGTGCTTGTAAACTCATTTACAGCACTTTTAATATGTATTGGTTTAAACTGTGTATTGGTGTAACTGAAAAAAGAAAATCTATACTTTTTGCCACATTTGTTATTTTGTAGCTGCTTATACAAAACCATATTTTTGCACCAACAGATGTGTTGATACTGCAGCTGTCCACGAGGCTTGAAAAGGGGATATGACTGATGATGGTTTGATGATACTACGACAAGACAAGATTGATTTGTTGATTTTACAAATATTCTTCCTCAAAACCTTTCGTAAAATAATATAGATGTGTTTTTTCAGATGTATTTAAAATCTATCTGGCTCACTTTTTTTTCTGGACCTTAGGCCTTCAGTTGAACCTTCTCCAATTGATCATAATCAGTACTTTTTACGGCAAATTTGAGTAAACTTAATAATATAACCTAAATGACATCACATTGCCATACAGACCTTATAATAATATTTTAAGCCTTGTTTAAATTATGTTAAATGCACCATCTGAATTATCCACTGTATTGACGACTAGTCTGTGGCCCTCCGTGTTGATATTTTTTCAAGATGTGGCCCTCGGTGAAAAAGCGTTTGGGCACCCCTGGTATAGATAACCAAGTGCAAAGCTTATCAACGGCCACCTAATATATGAGCTACACATTTAAGAAAAGAGAGTGGGAAAGAAAGCTATAATGAATAATCAATAATGAACAATACTTTTTGAAAACGGCAAAAGAACTGCTCATTTTTTATATCTGGTTTAGCATTATTCCACATTTGAACCCGGCATAGGAGTTATTCTAACCTCAATCAGCTACTCTAACTTAGCTATTAGTTCATCATCATTTGTTTATTCCAATAATTCATTGTGCACACAATACAATACAAAGCAATTTTTCAGACTCTTAATACCTTCATTACTACATTACAACAATGAAATGCTTTATTTGTCTATTGACCAAGCCACACAGCTGCTGGTATTTAGAATTCAAATAGCTTTCCCTGTGCTCTATTAGCTCTGAATTGATATGGACTGAGTGAGTGGGCATGGTCATTAAATAAAGAAAAAGTCATTACGAAAAATTAGCGTGCTGCTGTAAATACCAACAAAATGGAATGCCACATTGAAGCAGCTCACAGTTGACGCTCTGTTTTGATAATGGCTTCGGTGGGACGCTTGTGGCATTTTCCTGCATCTGTTTCCACACAAATGCATAAGATAGAGAAATATAATGGTCATGGTCTGCACACCCTGATCTGACGTTTATTGTTAAATGCCAAAGCGACTTTTTGGAGCTTTCTACAATGTTATAATGTTGTTTGCTCATCAAACACATGCCTGAAGACGCTTTATATTTGTGTATTTGAGTAGTTTTGAGGGCTCTCTTGGGCACTTTACACTTAGCTGTACAATTTTGTCCAAGACTCAGCCTCATCGCACATGCTCCCACACATACATTTTCCCAGGCATATACAAAAGATAAAACAATACACCACAACTTCACAAATATGATCCAATGTGTAGTAGTTTCTTTAGCAAAATGCACAGAGATTGTGTTGTGATAGTGCTCTAAAGGGGGGGTGACTTAGCACGGGGAACAAATGGAGAGGAGGGGGGGGTACTCAGATTGTTGTTTTCGGCAAATATTGGTGATCTACATATGTAATGTGCTAGCAGTTAATACTCCATGGAAGTGTAATACCCCCTCTTTAAATAATTTTGAGCAAACCACATCATTCATTTTCCATAGTTTTATAATGACACATCACCCACTTGAAGCTAACATGTGACTTCACTTCCTATATAGGCTCACTTCCTACTTCGAGTTCTAGTTCCAATTGACTTCAGTTGAGCCCTCTCTCTGCAACTGTGATTTGTCAGTTAATAAAGATATAGAAATTGCCAACAGACCAATCAGCAGCCTTCATTCCCCAAGGTTGCTCCCACTAGCATTATTAACATTATTAACTGGTTTGATTGACAGCTATCCCAGCTCGTTGCTAAGCGCCAAAGCGGTAGGATGAGTGAGAAGGGGCGAGTAACTTCAAACACCCTGCTCCTGACAGTATACTATAACTGCTAGCTTCGAGTGGCATACCATTAAGACGATGGAGAAGTTAATGCTTTACCTGAAATGATTCACAGTTTAGCATTAATGGTATTAAAATATGTTCTCCATGGACACAACCTGATGACGGCACCAGTTCAGATCCATGTAGAGGTGAGCTTGCTTACAGTAAGAATGCATGTTTTCAAGTCACTTTTAAAGTAATAAAAACATACGTAAGAACATTATTTGCTTTTAAAAGGCCAGAAATACATTTTATTGTCTTTTGTATAATTACGGTCTCTTATAAACTTCACTAAACTAAAAATCGCCTTGATGGGAAATTTTTGGCATTTGTCTTTCCAAAAATGATTCTCAAAAGGCCAATGTTTGCTGAACCTTAACTGAGGTAAATTTTAAATAAATTCAATGAAGCCAGAGCCATTAGGACCTGCTTAAATGTCAAGGATGCACTCTGTACATAAGGACGGCAAGCTTTTAACTCCATTTGGACACCTCTCAGAGCTGGTGTGCTACTTATTACACAGGTGATTACCACTGGAGCATGAAATGTGCATTTAAGTGGACCTGTCTTGCACTTAGAATAGATAATCACGTTTACTTTGTCTGAGAATACTAAAATATACATGTTTAGCAAACTGGGGTAATGGATAGAATAAAACAGTGAAGATGTTTGGGCAGAGTTTTGTCTTGTCAAGTTGACCCAGAAGAACATTTAAATTCAAACTAGGCCAAGAAAACTTCTTTTCAGAACTTTTTTGGAGCTAAAATGGAGCCAAAATGAAGCCATATCATTGGTTATTACTTGTCTCAGATACTGTATAGCCGACATCTATATTAAGAACTGCAAAATACATTGATGAAGACTGAAAAAGTGTTTGTGCAGTTTACAAAATAATTATGTTCATCATAAAGGTGCAGTATGTAATTTATTTTGCCATAGAGATTTTATTTTAAGACCATATCGTGTGGCACATTCTAGGTAAAGTTATCTATCTTACATTTAAGCAATTATGGGTGTTTTTCGTGCAACCAAAATATCTTGAAAATGCCTTAATATTGAGAGCGGGGTCACCTCTCCACAGATCTGACATAACATGGCCTGAGGATGTAGATAGATAATTTTAATGCCTGACTGTGGAAGATTATATGCAAAACAATAACATCTCCATGGAGACAAGCAGGTGGCGTTCCCTTTACATAGTTATGCAGTGGACCTTTAATATGAAATGCAGTCTATTAAAGTAAAGTAAAGGCGAATGGAGCTAAGCAATTTCGGTGCTACTTGTTTTAACCTCATTTAAATGTCTTCTCTCCTCAGTGCCCCCAGCAATCTTAGCATCCTCTGCTACCTGCTACAGAAATTATGGCTGAGGTACTGAGGTTTATATAACCATTCTGTTATGCAATGTGAAGCACCAAGGTGAAGCTATCTAAACATAAATGAAAAGCCTGAAAGCATTTTATGGAAGCTTAAGAATGTTGTCACTTATAATAATAACACATTTTGGCTGTGTAGGTGCCTTAAGGTCTACTTACAGAACAACAAAACAGCAATTCTTTTCAAAGAAATACTAAACAAATACAAAATAGTGTGTATAGCGAAGTTATGGAATTCAGGTGGAATATTAAAGATTAAAGTGGCTTGTGTATTAAGACTGTGTAGCGTGAATGTGGTGTGTGTGTGTGTGTGTGTGAGAGAGTGTTGATGGTGGTCGGAGGGGCCGATGGCACAGATTGGCAGCTTCACTTCCACCAGTCTGTCCCAGGGCAGCTGTGGCTACAATGGAAGCTTATCACTACCAAGTCTGGTGTGAATAAATAATGATGACACTTTGAGAGACTTCGACAAGCCTATAAAGCAAATCACAAGTGTAAGGAGAAGAAGAAGCCACGTTTGAAAATACAGTGTAGTATACCGTAGTACAGAATCATTTTCTTTTTGCCATGGTCATTTGTCTTGGTGATAGAACAAGTGAGTAAATGAATAACCATAACGGGCCCGAATTGTACAAAAAAAAAAAAAATTGTACAAAATTATCTCTGACCTCAGAAACAAAAACATCAAAAAAACTGTAATATTTCACATATTAAAACAAAAAGTTTGGGCAGAGGTGGGTCTGTTAGATAACAGTTAGTGTGTCAAACTGTCATCTGACCTAAAGGCTATGTTAGAATAAAAAAGGTTATTATATGTGGTTTAGGCAAAAATATTTTACATACATCAAGGAATAAACATGTTTGCTTTTATGTAGGGATTAGCTTCACCATTCATTTGTAACAGAATGTGTATCCATTGCATGTATTGTATCAAAAGTCAAATATAGCAAATTATCTCAGTATATGGCAGACCATTCACCAGAAGAGTTAGTGGACTTTTAACATTCTTAGTAATGACACTTGTTTCATTGGTATGTAACAGCATACATACTAATAGTCCTCTCTGTATTTTGTGTCGTTTTGTGTCATATTGCAGGGCAGCACTGATTGCACTGATTGTGCTTTCTGCATACAGTCTATTCATCTGCTGTTTAATAACAGCTGTTTCCTCAAGCACCACAGCCGTCTGAGGCCCTGTCACATCGCCATAGTAACCCTCTGTTTCGCCCGCTCACCTCTTAGTGATGTTTCAGGAGAGGGATTAAAGCTGCGCTGACTCCAGGCATCATCACGACTGTGTGGGGGAGTTAAGTTTTTATCCATGTAGCAAAAAGTTTCTTGGTTTGACTCCCTGATTGTATGGGCTCTGAGTTTGTCAGTTCAAGTGCTGCTACCAGGATTGCATGCTGTTGTTGTTGTATTCGTGAGACAGATACTTCACTAAGAACAATAGCAAAAGACGAAGTTCAAATCTGTCAACTGGACAAATCGTTGTAGGAGTGAAGATGTTCAGTTGCTCATCCAAGCCGCTTCTTCAGTTCTTTTGCGTCGTCTTTTGCTATGGATCAGACCTGAACGACTGAGGATTTACACAGAAATCACTGAGAACAAGTTGAGCTATCATTTACAACTTAGATTTTATTGGGTGATAATGTGATAATGTTAATAATGTGTCTTTGCATGTAACTTGTTGTCGGCTTCACTGTCAGCAAAGTTCTCTTTTTCACTGGTCTCTCAAAAAAAAAAAAAAAACAGGTAACTGCCATTGTGTGAAAATAATTCTGATCCTTGAAATGCATAAGGTAAGTGAGGAATAACTTTAGACCACTCATACGTGAGTCTATAATGTTTTTTTTTTTTTTTTTTTTATCGCTGGTGAGTCTCCCTAATGTTTTTTTTTTTTTTTTTTCCGGTCCGGTTCAGTCCCCTTTGTTTTTCCTTTCCTTTTTCTCCTAAACCGCCATGTTTGTTTTGACTCAAACTGACCATGCGTGTCTCTCATTGGCTAATCCACCTGTCGATAACCACTTGAACTCAGGAAGATAAAACTACTGTCAAGATTCTCGACTTTTGTAAAGTATTGAAGGAGAGTGTGTAACGGTAGTATTGTAAATGGTGATGGAGAATGGAACCCACATTTCTGTCTCTATGCCCCAGCGGTGTGGCTATAGAAGTGGTATATCAAGCCCCGCATAAGGTAAGTAAGTAAAAAGTAAGTAAGTAAGTAAGTAAGTAAGTAAGTAAGTAAGTTTATTCATGCTGCATACAAATTGTTAAGTAGTTGTTATCAAAAACTTATTTTACTTTACTATTTTGGCTACTATATTCTAGCCCCTACTCTATATACCAATACACGTCTTGTGGTTTTCCAAATTCTCCTGCTACAACCTTTTTTTGGACAGTCCAAGTTTTAAAAGCCCACATAGATTTACTATGGTGGAATTAACCCGATTGGCTCTGTTCCCAAAAGTGGCAGTGGGATCCAACTATTGACAGCAACCTGTGAATTACCGCTGAGAGAGCTGGGTCATGTGTGTATGTAAATCAGCTTTTGACTGAATTGACTGCGCACTCAAATAACTTTGCAGATAATGGCGGTCAATATCCCGTGCTAACAGACAGTGGTTCAGCTCAGAGTAGAGAGGCAGGATTTATCCACCAAACATTATGTTGTTTTAAAAAATGTACCGTTCATAATACTATAAATCCCTCAACAAGCAAACAGCATCCAATTTTCATTATAATTTATAGAAATGTATTACAGCTACAACTTCAGCAAAGACTTTCTGAATGACTAGCCTCGTATCAAGAAGAATCCAGATTCATCTCCCAAACTGCCCAGGTCTTTTTGTGGAGTATTTGCATGTTTTCCTGTGTTTGGGTGGTTTCTTCTTCCCATTTCCCCCATCAACACATCATGCACAGTATAAATCCTCCAGCTAAGGTAGTCCTGACCAAGCCCATCTCATATCTGGAGATGGATCCCGAGGCAAGACAGATTGCCAAAGCAGCAATGAGGGATGGATCAAAGGCAGAGGACACATTTCCATACCTTAACCTTACCGTAACCTTAATATTCACTCCAGGCCATAAGGTTGAAGAGTTGATCCCCAGTACCTGCCTTCACATTGTTGCATCCTTGAGCAAGAATTTGTGTTGGCCCTCAGACCTCCTGCCGAATTGGTGCAAAAGATCATAGACAATACATTTGTGCTGTATAGTTCTACCACTATAACTTCAATAACATCATATTGTATTGTGATAAAGACCTTGTTTTGTGTGGTGCAAGACATATTGGAGTTATGTTGGTTCTCTAATATGAGCCCATCTGAATGATCTACTTTGTTGCTGCGTGTTTCCATGATTAATATGATCCATGATTAATGCCATACTGTGGACTATTCCAAGCAAAATATGAACATGTTCAAGCAGGTCGCAGACACTCTAAGTTACTCACTCACGGACCGCACGTGGTACAGCTCCGATCTGGTGGCCACAGCTATTGCGTAGTTCAAAGTAATGAGAGGAGCTCAGACCACACACTGGCAGTCCAGCGGTGCCAGAGGATTAAATCCATTGGGAGTTTTTTTTTTTTTTTTTTTTTTTTTTGCCAGACACCGGAGTCGACCACAAGTCTTTTTTCATTAATAAAAGCAGAGTTATCGAGCGAACACGTAGTATATATCGCTAACTTGAACTGACCTCAAACAAGTTTAACTAATTTACTTTGGTTCTCCTTCACATAATCATGCAAATAGGAATGGGACGTCGCATTGAGTCTTGACACCATGACAGCTCTCCATCTCCTCCCTCAACTGGGGAATGCGACAGGGACCAGACAGAGCTCGGGGAGGGAGGGTGGTCTCTTCTCCAAAGGTCACCCACACTCGCAAATAGATAAATAAAACAACAGCTGGCTCGGAGCACAGAAGGCTGGAGGCTCTGTGCCAAAGTCCTACCCACATTCATGGTCCCAGGTGCGCCCTCACTCAGAGCTGCCTCAGGCTCTACATTACCGCTGTTATCTCGAGGAGCAGAGCAGCTAAACCACCTGATGACATGGTGGAGTAAAATGGTATGGGGTGAGATAGTCTCATCGAAATAGAATAGTCTAATGGATAAAATATTGAAAATAATAAATGTATGCATCTCTGTGCTGTCAGACAATTAAACTTCCAATGAGGCGTTAAGGTGCTGGAGCTCCCTCTGCTGTCAGCAACGGGATCCTGAATCCTCTTCCCACCCCCCTTCTTAAATCTAATGTGTGTGCTATAGCCCCTTTCCTTCTGTGATGCTGAGAAACTGGTCCAGACCTCCTACATGGACTATGGCAATGTACTTCTTGTCGGGATTCCTGGCAGAAGTCTCCAAAAGCTTCAACACATTCAAAACAGTGCTGCCAATGTACTGATGGGAGCATCCGAGTTTGACCACATCACCCCCATCCTACGACTCTCCACTGGATTGCTGTAAACCTCCCGATAGAATATAACCTCTGCTCTGCCGGCTCAGTCACCAGTGCATCCATGGAAATGCCCCTCTATATCAAAAAGACCTCCTCACCATACAGTCCACCTCAAAATCTCTTCGGTCCAACATTTCATATCACCTCTGTCCACCCAAGACAAAACTCATCTCAATGGGCACAGAGCCTTCTCTGCAGCTGCCTTCCACCTCTAGAACACCTTACCCAAGGAACTGCGGGCACCACAGCCTGTTTCATCTAAAGAACCTAAAGACCTATTTTTTGGATTCTATTTGCATTACCTGTCTTTTATCTGTATATTGTCTTTGTTGTTTTAAATGTTTTACTCTTTCTGTAGCACCTATTTGTGCGTTATAAATAAAATATATTATTCTCTGTGTAATCCCTCAGTTGCCTTGGTCTTATCCATAGTAAAAGCAAAAAGTAAATTCTGTCAACTGGACAAAAAAGTTGTAGGACTAAAGACGTTTCTTGGTCATCCAAGCTGCTTCGGTTCTGGTGAGACTGCTGGTGGACACTGCCTTATATCTATCTGAAGCAGTAACGTGTGGTGGTGTCTCACTGATGTCGTCACAATCAGATGTTACAAACATATAAACCAGGTGTCAGTACATTAGGCTCCAGGTCAGTTTCTCTCCCAGTGACTTGGGACCAGAATAAAAAAAATATTTTAAAATAAAAGTTCCGCATGAAAAAGCTCTAATAGTATGAAATAAAAAGCAAGCTGGTTTTGTATTGTTTTTTTAATCCTTATTCTGGTTCCCAATTTTCAATGGATTGCAGTCATTAAATTTATTGCCATTTCGTACCACTCTGTTGGAAAAGAGCGAGTCTTTCCTCCCGTTGTCTGGAGCAAACCATTTAGCTCCTTTAGCGTTGGTCTTCCTTTAATTATAACCTCCTCCTTCGTCCAAAAGTCCAGTTTAGAAAATTGCTTGAGCTTTAATGTGTAATCTTCCTCCATTAAAAAAGTAGGGCCAGACAAGAAGAAAAAAGTGAACGGATTGCTTAACTTAATTGATTGCTAACTCTAAATTGTAGTTTGCTGTCACTATTCTACGGCCCTTATTCTGCGGGAGTTGCAAGAATCCCTGAGCTGATGAGTGCCCCCTACCATGAGGCCAGGTAACTACATGCCTCACCGGGTGCCTCCTCACAGCCGCTTAAAGCACCAGCTGTCACTGAGCTACAGCACAGTCAGTCCATGTGAGGCACAAACGGCCTGTGCCTTTCCATACATCTCTTTTACAACGTAAAAATTCAGCGATTTTGAATTAAAAAAATAATTAAAATTGCAAAGTTAAATAGAAAAAAAACAACAACTTAATAGTACAAACCATTGGATAAATATAACCATTTCATTTGTTTTTTCTCTGTGGTGACCTGCCTCCCCTGACTGCACGTGGCTGATCTGAAGGGAGGAGCTAACTAAACTGAAACTGGAAACAGCTTTTGTTTACAGTTTCTGTATGTAGGCTAGGTCTATTGAGCTAAACTAAGTGTGCACTGAGACATACTTAGCATTGGTGTAGATATAAGGCAGTGTCCACCAGTAATCTGATCAGAACTGAAGATTTGGATGAGCAGCAAAATGTCTTCACTCCTACAACTTTTCCTCCAGTTTGACAGAATTTACTTTTGGCTTTTACTAAAAATGTACTATAATTATTATAATTATAATAATTATTATTAACATTTAGAAAGTAAACAAATGAAGTCTGTATCCACTGTCTATGCTATGCTAACAAAGCCATGTGTTCATTGCGAATACAGTTTGGCCACAGAACGAGTCAAATGATGGTTTATGACCTTAAAAACTGTAGTAGAAGTCTGGAGTTTTAGCTTTGACACAACTAAACAGCTAAAATGCAAATGGAGCATTATTTTTAGCGTTCAGAGAAGACAACTTGGATCTAGTGGGTTAATGACACAAGCATGAATGAAACAAAAAACACAATCAAGGTATATTTTAGAAGAGGAGACAACAGTATCAGAGAGGCATTTTAGGTCTTCAGCTGATTTCAACATTGAAACTGGCACCCAAAAATGAGAGACATCTGAGAATCATTCTGCTTTTTGTCTTGAGAACAAAAACACCACTTTATAACAACTAAGGCACTATATTCACTGTTTTTGTACTAAAGAATAAATCAGCATCAGAATTGTTATTAGTAAAAGCTATAGCTGATTTAAACATGTCTACCTGGATCATATTTATAAATTAAACGCCATAATTGTATGCATTGTCATACCACACTTGGCCCTGTTTTCTACCCCTAGCTGCCATCTATTGAACATTGTAAGACTTTGTGTGAATCCATAGTCAGTTCATTCACCACAGACGTAATATATAAGGGAAAAAATAATAGTTGGACGAACAAAGACCTACTGTTCTATTTGCGCATTAACTTCTTATAAGTCTATGCAACTTGCTTGAAAGTCGCACTCAACACAACAAAAGCCTGAGCTCCATGCTGAGAGAGCACTTGAAAATCTTACACCACTTTTAAAGAGGATCCCTGGGGAGCGCAAACCTTCAAACGCTCCATGTTCAGTGTGAATAAATGTTGTTCTTTGAAGACACAGAAACAATTCACTCGCACTCTCTAATTCTGCTGAGGCCTTCCAAGTCATAATCACATTCTGTTTGTTTCAAGGATTTTTGGTTCAATAGAGAATCCTGTACATAACATATTTTAATAATGTGTTCTTTTGAAGAGCCTATTTTTTTTCATGCATTTGAGCAAATTTTGTCTTGCCCCAGTACAGATATTTTGTATAAGCAGCTCTTGAGGTGAAAATATGTCCGTTGTGTACTGTTTGCATCTAATTACAAAGCTTTTTATTTTAACTTATTCTTTTTTCAGATCAAAAGTTAAATGTGTTTTCATACCTGACAGTTTTGCTTGCTCACTCACTCACTTCCTCTGAGTTGTAAAATTATGTCGTGACCGCCTGCCCACGGGACTATAAACCAGGACGAGGGAGCCTTACTCTCACACACCTGGGATACTGTCCTGATGATGCAAATGGCGCCGTCGTCCTGCTTCCTCTGGTAGGAAGACAGCATCAACACATATGTACATCAGCTGACCAGAGATGTCACAGCAACATCATGTGATCACTCTGAGGAAGAGCACTAATGAGCAGACAAAACCATGGTTGAAAAAAAAAAAAATCTATTCAAATAAATTAGCGGAAGACCAAATTAATTTGGCTTTTGATTGATTGATATATGTAGCACTCTGAATTGACTTGTACAAATGATCAATCTAGAATGGCTCTCACTGAAAGCGACTGGAAAATGCCAAATGTCGTGACGATTATTTGAAAACGAAACATCACTACAGCAGAACAAGCTGTAAAAATCAAACTTCTATTACATCCCTTTGAGAGAAAAGCACAGATGTCTTCTCTGTCCACAAGTGCACTTACCTTCTGCACGTTTTTCACATAGTTAATAGTCCATATTGACGCTAAAATAGGCTGAACTACGTCTGCTAGCGTTGGTATGTTTGTTTTGGCTCCTTTTGGCGCTTCACCTTCTGCACAAGCCTCAGTGCTGTTCTATGATTGGTCCGCCCACCCGTACAGAGGGAGCATGCCAAGATTAATTCTTGTGAGTTTGTGAACTTACAAATATCGCGAAAATCCATCTTGCTGTGCAAGGTTACAAATGAACCTCATTTTATTGCATTGTCTGATACTTGTCAAGAAGTTCATGTTAGCATGCTAGTTGCTGTCAGCATTCCAGTCTCTTAGAGTTTTGTAAAGTCCTTATAAAGTCATCACATTGAATAATTTGCCCACTCCCATAAAAATAACTATACCTGAACTCTTCTGAAGGCAGTATTTTAGCTCTTAAAAAGATAATGGGGAACCACAAAATGTGTAGTATGTAATAATGCATTTGTGTGCAATTGTGTAAGCACAGTGGTTAAAATAGCTCTTGAATAGCATAATCAGAAAAAAAGACAATATAGAAACACTGCACTTATACCATCACGTGTATATGTTTGTGCATTTGTACATATCCAATCTGTAAGACACTTAAAGTTCATATGTGACAGGCATCCAAATGGTTACATTTCAGAAAAAAAAAACAAAAAAAACAAAACAAAACAAAAACATATGAAGAGAAAGGTCTGATGATTGAATAAAAGTAATAGATTTTAAATTGTATATTAGCATACACACACATACAGAATTGACACAATTGACTGTTTTCCATGTCGGTCTCACTCTACTGCACGACAGGATGGAAATAGCATAGCAAGAGAGATAAGGCATTTTTCAGACCCGTTTGCAATACCAAGACAATGCTATCTTACCTGATAATCTACAGGTTTTGCTAGTCTGAGTTAGTGTTAGCATTTGTAATTTTTCCATCAAATAAAGCAGAATGCCAGATGCGACCTGCCTCTATGAGGTCATGTACACTTAACAACACATATTTCCTTTAATAACCATAAGGGATGCAATGATTGTTTTTGTCACAATTCAATATCAATATGTAGGTCAACATATTGATATGATTTCAATATGTTTTGAGATTTGTCCTCTGCATTTGACCCATCTTTCCATATTGCTGGAGCAACCTGTCATGCCCATGTACCCATTTCCAGATCTTTGGATTTGACCCATTGGGTTAAAACTGGAGTGTGCAGAGGAAACCCACCCAGACGCAGATAGAAACATGGAAACTCCACAGAGAAAGGCCAGGATAACTCAGGAGTCGAACACAGAGTAAGGCGAAAGAGTAATAGTTACTCAACCATGGTGCTGCCTACGAAGCAAATGTTTCCTTATTTATTTACTTATTTAGCTGATTACCAATACACATATAACTGTATTGAATTACACTGTTTCTCCCATGGCAGATTTAACCCGATTCTCTTTGTGCAAAATGGTGCTAGAATAGTACCAACAGTGTATAGAGCTACATATGTGTATTGGATGATTCGATATTATGTGGGTATTTTAGCATCCCTAGAAACCATGCCATTACAACCATGTAACAACAATGCTGTAACATAAATCCATGCTACCACTGCACTGCTGAAACATGTACAATAGCACCTGGTAGATACAGAGGAGCTAAAACAAGGACAAGCACCTGATTCAGAGCTAGCCTCAAATGCATGAATCCAATTGCGCTGGTCTGTCGGGCCCGTCATTGGACCTCGCCATGCATGTAGGCACATCATCTCCCTGTGCACACTCATTACCGCAGACAAGGCAGAGGCAGTCAGGTACAAAAATCAACAGCTCGCACGGCAATGGCTGGATAACAAGAAACAAAAACCAATAAAGGAGAGCGGAGGGTGACCCAGAAAAAAGCCACCACAGAACACAGCTCGGCGAAAGTGTCTACGCTGAGCTATGCGATGAAACGTCAACAGTGATTTGTATGTAAATGGTACTCATAAATAAGGGCGGTTTTATGAGCCCGGGTGCACCGAGGAGCTCAAGGCACTGTTGTTAATTTGATACAAGAGCCAGGCCTGCTTCAGAGTTTTATCAAAGTGGAATTTGCGAGGTTATTATGAAGTTGGGAATAGTGATGTTACCAATAATGGAATTTTTTGTTAGGGGGTAATAGAGTAGAGTTAATGACCTGTAGAGGTTGATTAATAGGTAAACATTAAAATAGTTAAATGTTTATGGACCTGTATGTACCCACTCTTCCAGTTTTAAACAAGGAACTACAATCACAGGTCACCCTGCTTTGCCAGCGCCTTAATCTGTAAAAATAGGACAAATACAAGTAATTTTACATTATTCGTTTTTTCTGATGTCTTATCCATCACCTGTTTGTCTCCATGGAGATGCTATTGCCTGGAATATTCCACAGTACAGCATTAAACTTATTTTTCTCCATTGAGCTAAGCACCCACGCCACCAGGCCAAGTTTTCAATCAGATCAAAGGTGTGGCAAGAGGGTAGGGCTAGGGCATTTTTTTAACCAACTAATACTAAACTGAGGAACACTGCTGGTAAAATGAGATGACCTCTATGGAGAAAGGTAGGGTCCACTAATGTTACATAATACATCTTTATTCATCCCTCACTGCTGCAGCAATAGATATATGCATTCACAGGTCATATTTGTTGTTGAAATTACATTGTTAAGAGTGAAGTACAAGAATACACAATTTTACATGATTACATATTGTCTCATGTTCCCAAATCTGTTACCGAGAGCTTGTCAGAGGTTGGTAGTACTTGGTTACATTCCCTTAAGTACATTTAAAACATGTACTTTTCAGAGTACTTTTATAGCACTGTACTCCTACTTGAATAATATTTTTATTGAAGGAGCAGTACTCTTTAGTTTTGGTTTAAACTGTGAATAAGTCTACAAGTGACAAAAACTTTGTTTACAGTACTGCATGATTTGAACATTTATTTTTTTTGCATTGCTCCTTCAGATACAATGTAATTTTTGTTGTTTTTTTTTTTTTTTTTGCATTTTTGTGTCTGTCCTTTGAAAATACCAGATGTGTGCATTATTTCACACTTCTTCTTCAAATTACATTCACTTCACAAATTATAATCTGATGTTTCATCTCAACTGTTACACTTTAAATTACTCTTAGTTATGTAGTAGTTATCCCAAATACTTTTTTTTTCTCTTACTTGAGTAATTTCTTGGACCACTATTTCATACTTCTACTTGAATAATATTATTTTGTAGGAACGCTACTCTTACTTGAGTACAATTCTATCTATCTAGCTATTCTATCCACCTCTGGTCTCAACCAAACTACACATCTGGTAGAAAACATGAAACCATTCAGCACAATCAGGAACCAAAATGGCCCCCGTGTCGCGTAAATAAACGACATTGGAGTCACCAAACCAATGTCATAGCAGCGATAACCAGGGGTTAACCATGTGTCACGTTTTACTATACATTTTTATTATTCATATTATTATTTGATAAAACATAGGACTTTCATCTTGATAATGGCGCAGGTTATGGACAAATAAATCAGAGACATTGTTATCAAGCCGAATGTGTTTTATATTTGTTTATTCCATTGACAAAGTAGGTCTGACAGGCATAATATTACTACTACTGCTGGGATGGGTATCTTGGTGGACCTTCACATTTTATTTGACAGGAAGTGTGGAAGAGGTGAACTATATTCGCTCATTGTATTTCTTATGCGTGGAGAGCCAGTTTATTACATGTCTACTGCAATCCAATATGGACTAGGTGCAATATATCCTCATTTCATGAAGTGTGTCGTCTTGCAGTTTTGTTGACACTTGGTGTGAGGGGGGAATGTAATTCTGAGATATGACAGTAGCCGGATGACCAATAAGGTTGCCCCAATAAAACCACAGGTACACGTAAAGGGATCGCTGGCCCACAACATCTTGTTAGTTTTTACAGTGGCGATATTGAAGGTCTTAAACAGGTATCTAGAGGTCACAACGGTGAATAATATACCTCTAATGATTAAAGGAGAACTCTTTTTCAAATACTTTTAGACACCTTTGCAATGGCATTAAAACCTTTCTGCTTCAGGGACATTGACTT
Source organism: Periophthalmus modestus (assembly GCA_019594935.1). Taxonomy (NCBI): domain Eukaryota; kingdom Metazoa; phylum Chordata; class Actinopteri; order Gobiiformes; family Gobiidae; genus Periophthalmus; species Periophthalmus modestus. The sequence goes on from JAIEZT010000054.1 coordinate 12,731,484, forward strand.
TACGTGCAAAGTCCATGGTGAACGCACTTTAAAGCTGCCCAGGGTTTCTGTGGTGTGTTTTCAAGCGTCAGAGTGGCATGAATCTGTCGTTGACACGGCACGACTTGAGCGTTCAGAGCATTGGACGTTCTGTTGGCGTTGGGTGCTCTGTTTGCGCATACGAAGCGTCAGACTGCAGAGTTGAAAAAGCTGAACTTTTGGCATTTGTAATACGCCAAAGAGACAAGCAAGTGACAAGTTACAGGTCATATCTGTGGAGAGGCAGCCCACTCTCAATAAGAATGCTTGTCTCCATGGAGATGTTATAGCTTTGAATGCTACACTGTACAGCATTAAACTTCTCTATCTCCATGGAGACAAGCAAGTGACAAGATAGAGGTCATATCTGTGGAGAGGCAGCCCATTTACAGTAAGAATGCTTATCTAGGTATGTTGATTCTGTAATTGGAGAAATTCAAGGTAGAAATCTTTAATTGTTGGGCTTAAGACGACCTCACAACATTCTATAGGCCAGTACTTTTAGATCTGGGGCAGCTAAAACACATGTATTCTTAAAATGCAGATTTATGTTGTACTATAGTGAGTTCTTGGCTCTAGTCAGTAATAGAAATGATCAGTTTGAATATTTGTGCATTGACCTTTTAGATATTTCATGGCAAAGTGAATGTAATCAAGAGGGAAATCTGGCTCTCGCCCCCATCTGCCAGAATGACATTATCATACTCTAAAATCTGAAAGGCGCTAATACCATACTCCTTCAGGTGTCTAGATGCAGAGAATTTCAATACAGATAGCCTCACCAATTCCAATTACTTCAATTTTTTTTATTTTTTTAATGAAAGGAATGTGATACTGTTACATACCATGGCCCTCTTGTGATGTAACCTGCTGGACTTTGTCCTATGCAATTCTGTTGCTGATCCTCCCTGGTTTGCTGATTCCCTGAGACTCTGCACAGGGTTGTATAATTTAAAAATAGTTTGTAATTAGTAAGGCTTAACGTGTTCATTAGTTTTCTTTTTAATTTGTTAATTAATTCTCTTATAAAATATTACCTGTATTTGTAGAAAATATTTGACCAAATTTTGATTAATTTTTGTTTGTTATTATTTTCAGCACCTATTTTTCTGTCAATTAATACATTTTAATTAAACTTAACATTGGGTTTTTTGTTACTTCCCTAATCCCTAGCTGAGCCAGTCATAACAGGTACAAATAGCTACCCCGGGCCTCTGTTTTATGTGATCGATATGCATGATTTTACCAAGGTCAAATTGTCCACTTAAAGCAAGCATAGCTATGGGTCTTGATGGGAAAATAGTATTCCTGGGAGACAATAGTAACCAAACAGAAAGCCAGAGAGGTGAAGAGATAACCCAAAAGATAATCCAAGATAGAAATTGCACTCTTTTCTAGGACGACGAAATGGAAGGTCTTCAGAAGAGCAGTGGAGTAACTTGTGAAAGGTCGACATGGGGATAGATAGCATCTTCAGTTTTTTTTGATGCAACTCAGAGAGAAGCTCACAAAGGAAGAGAATGAGAGTGGAGAGAGTGGAGAGGCTGAGAGGAAATGACTGTATCCAGGACTCTTCAGGGCAGGGAAGAGTGCGGAAGATCGTGTTCTTCGGGATAGTTCATTGCCTGGCATCCAGAATACACACTTTTACAATATTTTCCCAAGATGTGAGTCTGGTCACTGGTGATTCTCCCCAAGGTCAGGCGGGCATGATTGACAGGTGGATTACCCAATCAGGGGCACGCATGGTTTGGTCATATCAAAACAAATATGGCTGGCCGCAAGAAAAAAAGAAAGGACAGAAATATCACAGGGGACTGAAAAACATCAGTGAGTGAAGCATTAAACTCTGTTAATCTGAGGTGACAGAAATGTGATTTTATTTGTAAAGAAATCTGATGATATGTTGGTTCTGGCTTGATGACGATGAGCTCCCTCTGTTTTTCACATAGCATCACTGTAAATTAAAAAAATCTGTTTTTATCGCACAATCATACTGTTGGGGAAAACTTCTGGCTGGAAAAAGAATCTATTAAAATAAATTAACTTAAGACCAGAAGAATCTCATTGGACTTTATTCTGGATTTGACAGGTAAGACATTTCAAGGGTGTACAGTCAGAATTGGCACATGGATAGAATGAAATATAACAAACAGTGATAATACTGATTAGTCATAGCTGCCCTAGGGCTTAATGGTTGTGATGTGGCTGCCAATAGGCCAATCTGATCACCACCAATCATTTCACATCAAATTTCACATTCAGTTGTGATACTAAAAAAAGATTCAACACTGATTTCGCAGTTATAATAACTTACAATATAGATCAATCCAGTTGTGTCCTATTTGTATATGTTTTGTAATGACTAGTGGATCAAAAAAGTACAGACAAGAGAACTCAAAAATGTGCAGGGTTTATTACAAAAAGAAACGACAAAGGCTGGTTGCTGGGAGCTGGGTCGGAGGCTGAGGTGAGGAGGCTGCGGTTGTGAGTCAAGTCCAAAAATAGGGTCTGGAGAAAACGAGTAAAAACTAAGCAATCAGGTAAAATCCAATAAAGCAAACTAGGCCAAACAGTTACAATACCACTGGAGGATTAACTGATGATCTGGCAGCATGTGGGTGAATGAGCTATGTCTTTGTACTGCAGAGGTTGTAGCTTTAATTTGCAATGGGCTGCAGGTGAGTAGTGGGTGGAAACCATTGGTGAGGGTAGTGCCAGACTTTCCGCTCAGCTCAATTCGATGGTTGCACACTTTGAAGTACTGATCGAAGGACCCGGCCAACAAAGGGTGCGCCTCTGTGTAGCCTCCGTCTACCACAAAAGGCTGTGCCGTAACGTGACAGAGCTATGCCACAAACGTCAACCGCTGTTTGTGCTCTTACATTACATCACTTACATTAGATCGCCTAGCAACCGTGAGGGCTGTTGACTAATGAGCTACACGTTTAAAATGGACTCCTAGATAATTACAGTTTTACTTTTAATTATTTATTATTTAATTGAAGAAGAGTCAAGATATCATTATTGCAGGCTTTTCTTTCTGTTTAGATTGAATGAGTTACGGAATTAATCTTTCCCTTTCAATATCAATAGAAAACTATAATATTATAGGTGATTTCTTCCCAATTGTAGCTAGTATTATATAACTTTAAGAAAATACACTTTGTTTCTCTTGTAGAAGAAGTCACACACGGCGCATGATGGGATACAGAAGTGAGCGAAGTGTACTCGGATGCACGCTTCCTTCACGGCTGATCTCCATAGAAATGCTGGAAACGCAGGGCACATTTGTCGGCCGCATTCGTTCGCATGAAATGGGACAGGCCTTGTCATGTCGGAAGTGATGTAAGTGCCCTTCAAATGCAGCCAACGAAGTGTGCAACCGTGAAATAGAGACATGGCAAGAGACACAGAAGGGAGGGGGAAGACAACACAGGCGCATACAGGGGAAAACAAGAATCCTGACAATACGATCTGTATTGATACTTCTGCTACATTTAGTATGGATTAGTATCTGGGTAGTATCTTTTTTTTTTTTTTTTGTCTTTTTTTATTTCTAGTCATTGTTCTTGAGACATATTCATGCACACGCTTGTGACAGTTTTCTTCGTTTGAACCCAGGCATTTAAGTCCAAAATCCTTGCATTAAAATGCCTCCCTCTTACATCCAAAACAGTAACTTCATCAGTGTTAGACTTCACATCCGATTATGGAGAATGGAGTATTCAATTGAGTAAACATTTTTGTCATCTAAATGAATGAATTTCCATCTCACAGAACACATAAAAGATAAACAACTAAAGCAATCTACACTTTTTCTTTCTCCAAAAAAGTGTACAGCAGATGTTGCCAATTAGTCTCTTAGGCCTTACAGCAGTGCACATTCACCAGGACCATACTTTCTTTTTACAGAGATATTCCAGACAAGTCATTTCCACTGGCCAAAGGTGGGAGCTTAAAGTGAAACTTATAACCTCCATAATGACAGTAGTTCAAGTTTTAATGCTAAGCTTCTCCAAAATGGTCAGAATATTAAGAGATTTTATATTTAAAAGGTGCATTATCTGGTAACGTGTGGGTGTGTTCCTGTCTAATATTTGAATGTAGTTTTGACTTAGCAGAGATGTATTAGACCAGGGGTCACCAACCCTATGCCCGCGGGCACCAGGTCGCCCGCAACGCCCACATGAGGCGCCCGCAGGCCGCTTCTAAAAATAGCACAACTCACTAATGAGCTGCATCTAAAATTTTATTTTATTCTGCTGCTATTTTTTTAAATTACCTCTACATTTATATAGATTTAAAAATGACAACATCTTAAAAATATATTCATTATACATGAAGTTTTGAAAAGTTAAGGTGAACTCTGACCTCCTCAGGTCAAAGGTCAGTATTGTGCGCGTGACAAAACCAGTGCTCCGCTGTGAAGATTAGCTCTGAATGTAGTTTCACGACTGTAAAATAAACCTGCGTGTGTCTCATCTGCAGCGACAGAAAAGCGGCACAATGTGGAGGGACATTTCACTACGTGTCACAAAAGTTACCGAGCGAACGAACCACCAGTACGCGCACTACGGGCAGGAAAGGCACGTGAGCTAAAGGCAGCTTCGGGTAAGCAACAGTTTTTTTTCACGAGACCAGAGAAAAAAATAAAAAGCAACAGAGATTTATTTAAAAATATGCAAGTTGATTTTTCTTTAACATTACATACTTGATAACTTTTTGAAACATGGTGCAAAATAGTTTTTTTGTCAGTGGCCTGTGAAAATGGGACACTGAGATGAGATGATCATCTGAAAATTTAACAAGTACTGAGATTTATAAAGTTAAAGTGCTGAATACTGATATCTGTTTCCCACCTTGCTGTCATTGTTGATTGTGAGAAATCATGAACGTGATCAGTGTTTTCAGAGATGATTATCATTATTAACTATTAATAATGTATAACTAAGGGCAAACTGAGCATATTTGTCATTTCAGAAGAGCGAATCAAACTGGTAGCCCTTCGTATGACTTAGTACCCATGAAGTAGCTCTCGGTTTCAAAAAGGTTGGTGACCCCTGTATTAGACTTACAGAAAATATTTGATACAACTGACCACACAAATAATTTACACAAATTGGAAAAGTATGGTTTCAGGGGGAAAGAACATTCTTGGGTGGAAAATGATTTAAGAAATAAATATGTTAATATAAGTTGTTATATTGTTATATGGAGTCTTATTTGGAGAAAATTAATTGTGGGGTTCCACAAGGTTCTGTTTTGGGCCCTAAACTAGTTGTGTTGTATATTAATGATATTCTGTGTACTAATTACACCACAGTTTACAGCTCTGGACAATTTTTTTTTTTTTTTATTTTTTTTATCTTTGATGGTGGTGGGGAGAGAAAACTACATAAACTAAATATTTGGTTTGATTTGAATAAATTATCATTCACTTTTGACAAAACTAAATTTATAGTAGTCAGTAACAGAAATATGTCAAGATAACAATTAATGAAAATGACATAGAAAGAGTCTGTTACATACACTTTCTCATTGTGATTATAGATTTCAAAATGATGAAAAATGGTGGACCTCTTCCTTATTACATAATACTGCTATTGTCAATGTCCTGTCACATTACTTCTACAATACATGGAACCATAATATCCATGGAATTCCACACTGACCAGTGGTTGAAAACTCTTGGGGTCTCCGGGCTCCACATTCCTCAATATTCCTTTACATCATATGTAGCAGTGCTTTAATAGCCTTATGCTAGTAGCCAACAGAACCAGCCCCGGCCAGTGAGACTGCAAAACTAATAGGCATGTCAATGAAACCATGGTCCCTGCTACCACCTCACCAGGGACACAATGCTATGCTATTAGCTCGGAGCAGAACTAGCACATTACATAGAACATAACACGCTAACTCATGATGATGTATCGCCAATGCTCTTTAGGCTAAAATCAAAGCAAAATGCATAATTGCAAAGGTTTTTTTTTTCTCTATTAGCTTCATGTACTACAAATTGTGTAGTATACATTCCTTTCGGTTGAGACAAATAACTGTATGATTCTATCCAACACTTGATATTCGGTACTATAAATTATGCTCCCAGGTTTTAACACCATGCAACTTTCGCCACAGTTGTGATTTATGGCAGGGTCCAGTCCAGGTCTAGGCTACTGCTGGAAATATGTAAGCTAAATATAATAACTCGCACTGGGCATTGCAGAGATACGGTCCACAGAGGATACTTAGACACAAGTTTCAGATGCAATATTTTAGATGGTAGATGATGCACTGTCAGTGTCGTCATAGAAACTTGAATACATTTGCTTTTTAAAAAGATTTTAATTATTGTAATGTAGCTTTTTCAAAAAACATCACTGCACATTTGAGTTATTTTGCATGTACTGAGGCAACTAGATATAAAAACCCAGTATTTCCCGAGCACCTTCATTGCTAACCAAGTTGTCTTATCTGTTAGTGTCATGTTGCAACTAGTTGTGCTAAAAATAGAAAGAGCAGTAGACATCTAATCAAAGTGTTCTGTGCACAATGAAATCTCCTAACTGCATTGTTGAAATTGCTAAAAATCTGGTACTAATTTTGCATTGCTTCTTTAATCTGATGGTATTCAGAATACAGTCACTTTTTGTTTAAATCAAAGGAATGCATAGCAGTATTTGATGACATAATATAGGCTTCAAACTACATGCTAGTGCATTTTTTTCCCTTGTCCAATTAGTTATAAATAAACATTAACATTACAAACTGTGCAACAACCATATTGTTGTTTTAATCCTGTGTCATGTTTTTTTTTTTTTACACTAAAATATAAGACAGCTGAATGTGAAAAGTGTAAATGTATCCCTTGCCCAAAATCAGGGAGTATGCCATAAGTTTGTTGTCCGATAGGAAGTACGCATTAGCATGCTGGTTGTGATGGCAAAACTCCGGTCTTGCCTCTGAAAGTTGCAAAAACTGCTTAAATAATGAACTGACAGAAATCAGGTACAGCACCAGTTTAAACCAGTATTCTATAACTACATACATTTTTCAGTATGCATTATTCCCATTTCTTCCTGAATACAATGCATTTTCTTTATAAACGCAATCATTTTTACTTGAATTACTATTGCAAAGGGTGCAGTAAATACCGTGAAGAGTAAAAGATGTCTATATGGATCTTACAATGTCAAGATGCAACAATACAATACACTAACAAAGCATAGGAGGTTAGCCATGTCAGAGAATTGGACACTGTTTCGTCAGTTTTATGGATCAGCTCACAGGGTGCACAGTATGGACCTGCCAACACTGTCTCCTGCATCCAACAGCAAGATCCAAGCTGACAATCTTATCTGACATTGCAGTGGCATAAGGGCAGGTAAACACTTCAAATCACTAAGGGCTATGTGCAGTGCTATAAAACGTAAAATGTAATAAAAGATCTCCATTGTCGACAAAAAAAAAAAAGTTTCTTTGCAGAATTTGAAAGTAAATCACATTGAAGGGCAATTTTCAAGGCAGGTGCATTAGAATGTCGACAGTGACCATGTTTGGTGCAATGTGAACAGTAAATAGTTTTAATTACATCACTAGTTGCATTTCCATCCCCTTGTTTACGTAACGGGAGGTGGAAACACACAAATATCACATTTAGAACACTTAAATCACATCCAAATGTATTCTCTCAAAACAGGTGGATTCTGATTTATGTGCATAACACTTAAAGTGCATTTTGGAAGGTAGAAACACATTTAGCCACATTAACTCACGTATAAAAACCCACATGACTGTCAGACTACATACCTGCACCAAACTAGAGTGGACACATGTGATGGACAAATCGAAAATAATCCCATCATGCTGGTTGTTGTTGGCCCAGAATTTTTGAGGTTCAAGCTAAAAACAATGATGGCCAACTAATGACTAGCCCTGAGACAGATATGCCCTGTCTCATCTTCATTAGTAAAGAAACTCTGGGAAAGTTCTTGTTCGTCCAGTGCTTTAGACAAGTTCTGGGATTTCAGTGATCATGGTTTTTTCAACTTCATTGCAGTAGTTTGGCAAAGACTGAGACTGCACTTTAGCTTGGTGCAAGTTTTGGACATGCCTACATTTAAAGTGTGACAGCAAACGGCTAAATGGCTAAATAGCAGAGAAAGTGTGTCTCTGAAAGACTCTGCTCCATGCACCCCCTGTAGGATCAGTGGTGTCATGTCACAAAAGACAGCTTCAGAAACCAGGTAACCAGGATAAAGTTGCATTTGTTGTGTGTTTTTCTGATAAAAGTATTGGAAATATACACATTTTGTAAGGGTGGAAAGTTACTCCATGTGCATAACTCTTTTGGTGCCAGGCCTTTTCATAAAAGCAATCTCAAGCCTGCCAGAGTTTTTGCTTATTTTGCAGTCCCCCGGATTATGTTTTCATAAAAACATGTTCGATGTTCATTTGTTCTTTTGTTATCAACAGTTGAACAACAAAAGCAGAAGCAGTTATTTCGAGACAAAAAGCAGAGATTAATGCAACAACGAACAAACAAATGAAACAAAAAAAAAGCCTTTCTACACCTATATTGAGCGACCCTATATATATATTTGATTCTTTCCTCCTTTTCTCCCCCAGACCCTTCAAAAATCAGGACTGTTTTGGCAGCTGACAATTACTCAACCACACATTTCTGCATGTATAATAATCTTAAAAAGTTACACAGTCGCACCAAAAATATAGTGGGCCACAACACTTTGACAATTACGTTTTTGTTTTGTTACACCAAGCTCCACAAATCCTACTTTAATGAGTGAACTTTAGAAACTGGAGCTGGAAGTTTGATACTGACTCATCGTAGTCATTGGCAAACGTAACAAACATACAGGCATACACAGCTTTTCTGTGCGGTTTGCAAATGTCAAAAGCAATGTTTTTTTAGTGTGCTGTCTCAATAAAATGCAATAGAACATGTATCCTATCAGAACCCGGCTGTGTGTGCCGCTCACGTAACCCCTGTAAGGGTCTGTACAGTCGACATGTCGGTATGTAGACCATATAGACTTTTCATGGTTTTCAGTTTCTACGATGTGATTATGTCATACTCCTAGATGGGGAGCAAGTACCAGTTTTCACTATTATTGATACTTTGCAGCTGATTCCCTGTGGATGCGTTGCTAACTGAAGGCACTGCTTTGTCTGAAGCTTGGTAATTCAAATTAGACTTTAACCTGATTTTTTAAAAACACAATCGGACCATTCAGAACTGACTTCCTTAGAACTACAACTGATGAGCTGGTTTGTATAGCTAAAGCTCTCTCAAATTAGAATCACAAGCTAGCAAGCGTTAGCCAACAGTTTTTTAACCTTTTTTATTGGAAAAAGCAAACATCTAAACATAGCGACGAACATGTACAGTATATTGATCACAGGGTCTGGAAAATGTGTTCTTTAAATCAATTTAGTAATTTTTTCTTGAGTTTGAAAGCTTTTGTGGCAGTTTTTGCTAATGTGCGCAAGGTAACTGCTGACCATTCCGCCACAGACATACATGTAGAATACCCCCCCCAGTGTGATGTCACTGCAAAGTATCAATTCATTATACGTCGTTGTACTTCACCGTAAAATATCCAAAAGGTAAAGTCACAAATGTCGAACCTGATCATTTCTATCAAGATCTCACTGTATTTCAACAATATTCATTTTACCACCTCCCGTGTGTATTAAATGTGATTGGCCTATACAGAGTTGTGATGTCACCTGAAGGTTTACCACTATGTTTTACTGTGGCTAAGTCCAGTTGTATTCTCATTTTCTCATGCACGAGCAGTGGGGGAGTTATCATATTGTTTGGGGAATACAGTGGGGCAGAATCATTTTTCTACACTGACCTTTACTAAACAACCTTTCCATGCACCTTTTAATGTGCCTTATACAACACGGTTACACCTTCCAATTTCCAAAAGGTGAACTAAGACATTATATTTTTACGCTAGCTGCATTTTCTCGGAAGCATGTGTTGACATCAAAATGGAAGGAGTTTGTCTTTTATATTTAGGCATAAAGCCGCTATACCTGATTTTTAAGGTCTTAAAAAATGAGAAAAAAAAAAACGTTTACAGCCGTCCCGAGTTATTCCTCACTTACCTTATGCATTCCGAGCATCCTAATTATTCACCGTGATGTGTTTGTAAGCTCTTTTCACAGCTTGCAGACGTCAGATTGGAGTTTTGCCGTCAACTGCTAGCATGCTTAAGCGGACTTCCTGATTTTTGGACAGTAAAATGCTTTTAAGTTATATGTGACGAAAACACAGAGGGTGTATTTTGATCTCAAGAGCTACTTATACAATATTTTTGTACTGCGGGGAGACAATTTCTGGTCAAATGCATGTGAATGAAATTGGGTATTGTCAGCAAAAAAAACATGGAAACCCAACAAGTGTGTCTGGGTGTGTATATATTTTGTATTTTATTCCATCCAGTTCAATTAAATTGTTTTAAATTGATTGCTGGTGTAGTATACAGCAATGGATAAATGCCTTTCCTAGAGACATATACACTATAGTTTTTTTTCTGCGCTTTCTACCATGTTATAATTCTGTTCTCTCATCAAAAACATGCCTGAAGCGGTTTCACAAGTCATGCATGTTTGAGTATTTTAGCGGTCTCTCCATAACCCTCCGTATGGTTAGCTGTAAGACTCAGTGCAATGCTCAGCCCACAAGCCTACATCATCCATGCTCCCACACGAGTAATGGAAGAAGTACTCAGTGTTATTTAAGTAAAAGTACATATACCAGAGCAAAAAAAATATTCACGTAAAAATAAAACACATGAAAAAAATCGATTTTACGTAAAAGTATTGAAGTAGCCATCTAATAATGTAGTTAAAGAGTAAAAACTGAAAGTATTTTGCAGATTTTAAGGTCTTATAAGGTTTCAAATGTATTGATTTCGATGGAGATTTGTGCCGCAATGTGTTCAACAGAAACAAGTGAATCGTTCGATGTTGTGTTTTTTTTCCTAGCCATTTTTACTTGTACATTTTTGTTCACTCAAATTATAAACATGATAAAAATAGGTTAAAACTATCATAACAACTACTTTTACTTTTTCTGGCTTGTTCAAAATTGTAGTAGAATAGAAAGCATAGATGCCTTCTTTCAAATGCTTTTATGCGAAAAGTACTATAACTTACTTATTTACATAACAGATACCTAAAATTTGTATGTAATTTGTAAGTACGGTACTTCACTACTTTTACTTTGTTACGTAAACCTGATTTTTTTTCATTTGCAAGATGCACTGTATTGTGCTCTGAAGGGGGAGTGACTTAACGCAGGGAGCAATAGGAGGGGTGATTCAAAGAGTGTCAAAAAAGAAAGTGAATCTTATGAAACATGTTAATACGTTTTAGGCAAATATAGCAATAAAAGCAATAAAAGATAACATGTGATTTAAATATGTGTTCACAGTTAATACCAAGTAGAAGTAAAATACCCCCTCTTTAAGTAAAAGTACAGTCACATGGCAAATAAAGTACTGCTGTCACGTTTTACAGTGAGTGTCTGTTATTAGTTACTATCCATCACTGCCAATATGTGGGTTTAATTCGACAGGATTCCAAAATTGACACTATAAGTACAGTGCTTTGTTTGGGTGCTCTGGTCGGGTGCTCTTGCTGGGGTCAGGGCCGGTGTGATAGTAACATGTAGGGGTCATACCATTATGACTGTACTCTGTGGAGATGAACAGCCTGCCTGCTCTGTGCGGGACACTTGAGTTTTATTTTGTGACTGTGCTTCCCTGTGGGACTGTCCCAGTGGAGCTGAGCTGTGTTCAGGTCATTTGGCACAGCTCCCAAAAGCTCCTGCAGGCTTTTTATATGCAGAGGGGAAGGAAGAGTACTGTTACTTCAAAATCATATGAGTGAAGTTGATTAGTAGGGATTCAAATAACCTATACGCCGATACTAAAATGGATGGATTTTGAAATACAGTGTAAATTTTTTATATATATATATTTAGTAGCAATTAACAAACTTTTAAATAATAATAATAATGAACCTTGCTTGTTTTTTGTTTTTTTTTATTATTAATGAAAAGTTCTGCTTGTATTTGTTGGTTTAATTACTTCAAAACATTAGTAGAAATAGACGTTTTAGAGCAGATAAAGCAGTTCATGTTTTGCTTCTTTTCTTAATCAATAAAATTCTCATTATCTCTGGGTCAAAGGTTAGAGATACAGGGTCAGCCGCCTACTTGTCTGAATAGAAAAAAAAAAAAATTGGATTGTTGTGAATGTTCCACAGTTTGGCATGAAAGTGAATTATTTCATTGCATTTTTGATTGGTCCAAAATACATTATTGGTTTAAGTATGGTTGCCTCTCCACAGATCAGACCAGTAGCTAGCCCTGTTGGTGTCTCCGGCTTGTCTCCATCTAATTAGAAGTATTAAAGCCATATTGTGGAGCAGTCAATAAGATCTCCATGGGGACCAGCCAGTGACAGACCCTCCATCAGAAAAGATGCTGATTTAGAATATCAAAGACTTCATTGACTCCCATAAGAAATATACTCTCTGGATTTGAACCGGCTATGCTTTTCTTTTAAAGATGTTTGTAGCCACCTTGGGATAAGTATTTCACATTTTCTAACTTAAAATAATATCTGCTTAATGGAAAATATACTTTAGGAACTTTACCTCCATTTCCGATTAGGCATTGGAGTTCCCACTGCTGTCAGCAATGGGAATAAACATTTAGAAAGTAAAGAAATTTAGTCTTTATCCCCTCGTGAATGCTATGCTAATAAAGCCATGCGTTTGTTATGAACACAATTTGACCGTGGAATGAGTCTGGTGATGGTTTATGGGCTTAAAAACAGCTCAGGAGAAGTCTGGAGTTTTATCTATGACGCAACTGAACTGACAAAATCCAAACAGAGCACTTTTGAGTGTACAGAGAAGATGACTTAATGCGTTAAAAAACAAGCGTGAATGAAATAAAACACAACTCCAGGTGTGTTTTTGATGAGGGGGCAAAAGTATAACATGGCTAAACGGTCAATTGCGTTTGCCCTTCGCTTCTTTGCCTGCGTCTCTTCCCGTGTTATTCTGTGTTTTTCATACCCCCCGCCAGAGCCAACATGGGGGCTGGGGATACAGAAGGACATAAATTCACAATGCTGCTCCAGGCAAGGTCTCCATCAGAAGCTCATTCCTCATCATTTCACTAAGAGTCAGCAGTCTGCCCGTGTAATTACAGCAGCTTTCATAGTGAATACATCTGACCGGCCTGTGTGCGGAGGTATTATGCGCACTGTGTTCTAGCCAAAGGATGTGTGAGGACGGAAGAATCCCAGTATACATTAAACATGAACGGAATCATATGTGTAGAGGCAATGATAAATAATGAAAGTGAAAGTGGTGCGTGTGCTTTATGTAAAATAATGTGTGAATAAAGCATGAAAGGTCTTAGATCACTGTTTTGTTCCCATGTTTAATACAACAGAATTACAGTGTGTGTTGTACGGTGCATTTTGCCTGGGTGAGTTTGTTTAGTTAATGCAAGACAAAAGAAAGACAAAACATTGCAAAAGTCAAAGGTATACTCTAAACAAGACTTCAGAACAAGCGTTAACACAGCCGCAGTACATCCAGAACGCTGCTGCTCGGGTCCTGACTTGAACGAAGAAGTACGAGCACTTAAATCCTGTGCTCAGGTCTCTGCACTGGCTTCCCGTGGCTCAGAGAATAGACTTTTATGCACAAGTCTCGCACCAAAGCACTTTTCCAACATGTTAGTGCCATATGAACCGTCTTGCACTCTGAGGACCTCGGGGACCGGCCTCCTGCTGGGGCCCAGAGTCAGACTAAACATGGGGAATCAGTGTTTCATTTTATGCGGCTGAAACCTGGAGATGTGAGACAGGCCTCTACTTTGACAATGTTTAAATCTAGACTCTGTTTAACACGGTATCTGTCTTATTATCTCTTTTAACATTAATTTTATGATGATTATTTATCTTTTGATTTGTTTGTATTGTGATTTAAAGGCGTTTCTTATTCTCTAAAGCACTTTGAATTATTTTGTGTACAAATTGTGCTATAGAAATAAACTTGCCTTGCCTATTTGTTAATTTGCGCTTTACAAATGAAGACAGGAGAAGATATCCCTTTTGACCATTTATTTAAGGTGCAATTAGAAGAGCCCTGGTCTTACGACCTGGGTGAACCAAACATATTAAGGGGACACAGGAGTCAATAGTTTATTTTAAGTTACTTTTAATTTACTTTAAAATGCCCCAAACTCCCTCCCATGCCCAAAACACAGTAACCCCAGAAAGGTGAACCCGATGAGCCAGCCAAACAGAACAAAAGGATGTGGAACCAGACCAACCCTGCACAGGGCCGTTGAAGCTGGTGCCGACATCACTAACCTAAAACCGAAAAAGTCCCAAAACTGACCTTATCAAACAAAAGGCGAAAACAGGACAGCCGGTTCCACCAGGTCAAACACAAAAAGCTAACTACAGCTAACAGGTATCGTGCGGCCTGTACCGAGCGGCAGTCAGAGCTGTGGAGCGTACACGACGATGAGCGCGTGCCCCAGGTGTGGAGGGCGAGGCAGTGTGCAGTGAGCAAGAGCAAGAGCAAGAAAAAGAGCAACAGAGAGCGCCTTGCATTGGGGGCCTATTTATACTGCGACCAGCCGCACTCAAAAACAAGCATGAATATAAAATACACGTAAGATAATGGGTCAAAGGGGCGCCAGCATGTAACATAATGCAGAACTAATTTAGATATGAATGTTTTTGAGTTGGAGTTTTACAGAGCATCAAAAGCAATATAGGCAACACTTATAGTAAAAACAGTGAACGATTAGCACTAGCTGAGTGAATAAATACATATTATTACGTACAGTACACTTGAACCATACTATTGATAATAAAAGTGCCAATTTTTATACAATGAACTACTGTGTTAAAATAATGTGCTGGCAGCAGTAACATGAAAGATTTCACATTTCAGAACATATTTTGACAATATGCTGCTTTATGCTTGGTCACCAACAATATTGATGTTATTTCATTCAGCTGCAGGTGTTTTGTCTACAGAGCTGACCTGCAACTCGACCTGCTCTCGTGACCTACTAGTCTCCATGGAGATAGAGATGTTTATTGTCACACTGTGCAACACTGCAGTCAAAGGAATAAGAAGAGTTCCACAAGAAGAGATGCATTGTGCCCATTTAAGATTGTAATTTATTCATCAATTCTACAGCATACATTTTAGTTTTTTTTTTTTTTTTCCCCCCAAGTTCTCTGGGAGGATCATCATCTGGTCAATCAGTGATTAAAAAGAAAGAAAGAATGAAGAAAAGATAGAATTATGACATAATGCAGCAGATAAGTTAAAAAATGAACCAAAATTGCACCAAAAAAACTGGCTTTTGTTGTTTGATGTACAGCCAGCACTTCAAATGACAAATTAAAAAAAACATTGAAATTGTGGTAAATGACCTAACATAACTTCATAAAATCCAGGTTTAAAACTGAAGCACAATTTGCACTGACTACATTTTGCGTAACACTTCATACCTTAGTACAATTGCCCTTCGTAGACCTTGTTAGTTAAACATTCCAGTTCTGTCCTGCAGGCATGAGCACAAATTATAACTCTTTCTATAAATGCATAAAGATTGACTAAAACAGGAGTGAATGAAGAATGCCGTACCGTGAGTGGAGCGCTGTGCCCTTCGGAGTGAATGACTTTACACTCAGCCTTCGTCCTTGTCCCATTAGTAATTATGTGGCTCCTGAAATATTCATTTAGTATTTTTTAACCAGCAGCTACGAGAGTCTTTGATTATAACATTAGCAGGCCAACAGGTCAAATCAATTGGACAAATATTGACCAGAACACTGGAGTTATGTGTGTTCAACTGCAGTGTTTCTCAGCCAGAGGTGTGCAGACCTCTGTGCAGGCAATTAGTTTTAATTTATTTGTATTTATCCTGAAGGAAATGACATTTGATCTTGTGTGAGTTAAGGAAAGAGAAAACTGATCAAATACAGGAGGTGGTGTGTTAAAAATCATACTTTAGAACATTCTCCAAGGAGATCGATATGTTTATGTAATACTGTGGGAGATTATAGCCAAAAGAAGAGCATTTCCATGGAAACAAGCAGGAGGAGTCAGGTTTGTGGAGATGCAAGCACACTTACTGTAAGGATGCACGTTTTTCAGGGCTATAAACACAATCAGAAAATAAACATGCTTTTTTTTATTTTAGTCT
This sequence comes from Periophthalmus modestus, assembly GCA_019594935.1. Taxonomy (NCBI): domain Eukaryota; kingdom Metazoa; phylum Chordata; class Actinopteri; order Gobiiformes; family Gobiidae; genus Periophthalmus; species Periophthalmus modestus. Next base: position 12,747,793 of record JAIEZT010000054.1, read on the forward strand.
ATTTTTTGGCTCCATGGTTTTAATATATTTCTATAGTTTTGCATTGAAAAATTGGGTTTACAAATTTGGTTTCTACAAGCACTATTTTGAAACAAAGGGTGTGTTGTAATGACTGGGGTGATCGGACGAAAAACGCACAACTCGGGGCAGTTTAACAGTGTTTATTTACAGAATGTGCAATAAAAGTTCAAACAATGAAGGTAGAATCTGAGCAGGGCTAGGTGCAGGACGAGAGCCAGAGTCCAGGGAACAGGGAGGTAGAGACGAGAGGCAAGACAAACGATACAAGGCAGGGTGCAGGGTCCAGGGCGGAGGCAGAGACAGCGGAGCAGGAGCGAGCAGGATGCGGGAGTCTAGGAGGATCAAAAATATTCCAGTGAGTGAACCAAAAAGCAGCAACGAGCAAACAAAGCAGAGCTAGGTTAGTCACTTTTGACATGCGGACGATCTGTCACCGAATGTCTGGTCCCGGCTCCTCTTATTCACGGCGGGTGGTGATGATTACGGACAGCCGGGAATCAGGACACACATCGGAGACAGGAACAGGACACAGGAACGGGTGGATCATGACAGGGTGCAGACATTTTTTTTATATTTGAGATGTCAAAATGCTCAAATTGTGGGTTTTTTTTTGAAAATCCAGACTGATATTTCTCTGTACTTTTTATACAGATTGAGATCAGTTTGGTCTCCACGTCCTCTGTTGCGTCTCAAGCCCCATCAAATGTGATCGTGCAATCAGATTTGTTTCTTTTCAGTGACACATGTGAAACGAAGGACCTCATTGATCACCTATGACTTACAAATAAAATCTAATTTATCTCACCTCAGATTAAGAGTTTAGTGCTTCGCTCATTGATTCTGCAGAAAGTCGCAATGTTTTTCAGCCCATTGTCAATTTTTTCCTTTATTTTTTCCAACCACGTGGCAGAATGCGTATCTACGATTGGCTAATCCACCTGTCAATTACACCCAAGTATTGAAGAAGTGTGTGTTCTGGATCCAAGGCAAGTTTTTTTTTTTCGTACTGTTTTTATTAGAACACATAAATGGATCTATTTATGTTTGTTTGATACCTTGCTTGTTTTATAATGGTTATATATTGATGTGCTTTTTTTGTCATTTTTGTCCAAATCGAGTTTTCTGTCTCATTCTAAGGAGTTAAGGTATTATGTAAGTAGTTACTGAGCGTGAAACATTCTTAATAAACTATTTGTTCATTATGATTATGTCTTTACTTATTACTTAAAATGTACTCTTGTGAGCTTTAAAAATGCCCTGTTCCACCTCGTGATGTCATTAAGCAGCAGTTTTGAAGCCTTTAAGGTATAAGCAAGTGCAGTTGTTATAAGTGTTACTGAAAGGGTGTATACTAACTTATGGTGTGACCTAAGACCCACGTTTTACACTAAAAAGAAAGCGGACAACTCCTCTACTGAAGCAGCCACCAGCGCGTCAATGTATATGTGTGTAGTCGTGTGCAGTTGTGTAAGGTGTGACTTTGCAGTGATTAATGTGCTGCGTGGCTGCTCTGTGAGAGGGAGATAATACCAGAGCCAGTGGCCTTTGTGTTCCCCGCTTGTGTTAATGCCTTGCACCTATCAGGAGATTTTAAAAGCCCTTTAAGAACCACTGAGGCTGGGGTCTCTTCATGGCCAGGACAGGAGAATGAGGAACAGGAAAAAAAATAAAGAGGTGGATAAAGCCGTACATTTTCCGGTTGTCATGGTTTTGAATAATCAATTTACAAGGCTCTTCATAGAAAAGTGTCAGCCTGTTATTGTCCATGAAGCATTGTTGTGTTGTTGTGTGGCCTCCAACAATTGCTGGGTTTCAGAGACATCATAACATTCATAACATAATAATACTGAATACAGCTAAGGGCAAGTAATAAGCAGGTTTTGGTGTAATACAGCGAGTTCTAAAGAAATGATCATGTTTAATTTTTGTGAATTTACCTTTTGGATATTCTATGGCAGAGTACAATGTAGTCAATAAGGAAAACTGGCTGTTGTTCTCCCTTCCAGTTGGGATTATCAAATAGGGGTGTGCGACATTAAAACAGATATATTTGTTCTACCCCTATTGGAAAAAGAGATTTCTGTTTTGAGTTCATCTGTTTTGTCTACTCAGAGCTACCGTAGCTGCCATATTGTTGCAGACTTTCAACATTTCAGTAATTGTGCAAATGTTTGCCTGCAAATATTGTAACATTATAAGATGTTAGCTTGTTCTATAAACTCATTTGATGCATTTTAAGTTGGTTTACACTGTAAATTTGCGCTAAAATAGAAAACTCTACTAACGCTAACATGTCTATGGGATTTTCCATTCATGTTAGCATGATGCTAATGAACAGTTTTATTAGTTTTTCATTAGTTGTAGCTACCTTTTAGCTAATGCTGCACATATGTTATATTTTAACAAGCTACTATATGTTGTTTTATGTAGTTCTGCATAATATTTGTTCATAGGAATAGAAAAGCATATCTCCTTTGTATGTTACAGTTTTACAATCTACTCTTCAATAAATGTCGAAAACAGCAAGAGGCTTCCTGGGTGTTTATTGGAGAAACTGTTCACCGTCTGTAAAGCTAGTTCCCAAACACTAGTGGAGGTAGAATAATATTAATATTTGTTGATTATCCTAGTAATGATATCCACATGGTATTGTGGAACTCCATGCTGATAAAATATGCCTGTAAATGTTGTAGTTTAGCTTTGCACAATGTGTGAATATATTATAAATTTAATCATAAAAGTGCAGAATAACTCTTTCCCCTTAATATTATAATGATTATTTTGCTGGGAGTAACTTTACCTAACACCAGCTTTCATTCACTCTTCAGTTCAGGTAACCTCTATCGCCCTTGGCCGCTGGTTAATAAGTGAGTGTCTCTATAAAAGCTACGGCCGCCCAACATCTATCTGTAATGTGTAAACACTACCACACTTTACAGAGATGAGGTGAGCTATTATATGCACGCTCCAAATACCTGGGGTCTGACATGGTTCATCTTCAATAGTGCAGTTTGTCAGGACATGGATCATCATGTCTCTAAATAGTGCACATTGGGTTACTGTGGAATGCTGCTGTAGTGAAGTTGTTTCAAGGTACAGCTTTGCATCTAGTTTTTCCCTTCTATATACATTTGAAACCCCACAAGGCCCAGTAAACTGAGACACCATAAAGGGAGAGAAGAGAAAATTGCCTCTGCTGGCGGCTAAGCAAATTTAGTTTTCTACAGCTCTATAAATGGTGCCACTTGTTTGATAGTTAAATAATAAGCACGGTACATTGCATGCTTACAAATTTGTTTTTATGCTTCTGACTGTTCTCAGCAAGGTAACCATTTCCTGTTAAAGAAAGGCAGTTATTGTAAGTCTGTGTCCACTGCAAGGTTTTTGTTTTCTTTTTGTCTTTTAAGATTGTTCAATGTCACACTACACAGCATCAGACATCTTCCTTATTACAATGGTTACCTAAAGCTTGCACTATATCCTATCCACTCATTGGTACTGCAGCAAAAAATTCCCCCTGCCAAGAAAGCATTTTTTGTTTTTGGTGAAGAGGGCAGTGAGCGTTACATTGGAGAAACTAAACAGCAACTCCATAAGAGAATCTACCAACACCGGTGTGAGAGCCTCTCTGGACCCCAGTCCGCCGTACATCTCCATCTCAAAGCCACTAACTACTCCTTTGAAGATGGTAAGGTTCAAATCTTAGCCAGAGAAAAGAAATGGTTTTGAGAGGGGAGATGAGGAGCATTTTTTTGTTCGGAAAGAGAATGCTTCCTTAAACAGGAATGGGGCCTGAGACATAATCTCTCCCCCATCTATAACTCCAGCGTCAGCAGCAATCTGACCAGAACTGAAGAATCGGGATTTGTCCAGTTGACAGATTTAAACTTCGTCTTTTGCAACAGATTTTGTGTCAATTTGTATCTATTTTTGGAGCATAAACTTTTTTTCAGCTCAAAATTCTTCAGTTGTCTTAAAAATAGCTTTTTAATAGTTTGCACTGTTCTTTGCTCTAGTTACTCTCACTCTGATTGGTATTCGTGTATGCCTGTGTGAGAAGACCACTAGTGCGCATAGTCGGACTTATCTGGCCTCTAAAACCTAATCTAGAAACATACGCCATTGAGCTCTGCCCATTCACCCGGGATTTGGTTGTTACCAAGCAGTGCTTGTGTTTACTGTCAATCACAATGATTGATCGCAAGGCGCAGCACGAGGAAGGCTCACTCTGCAGGCAAGGTTCCAAAATATCAGACACGCTTGATATTATTTGGAAGTTGTTTTTGATCTTTTGATCTTTGATCTTTGTCCCGGTCTCTATGACCCACCATTTGGAGCCATGACTCAAGACTTTGCTCACGACCAGAAATCTTTTTGATGGACACAATATTGAAGTGGATACCGGGCAACACATTTTCTACTATTTTTATTTATTTTTTTTTTTTTTTACATTATTTAGGCCAATAATATAACAAAACATAACCTCTACAAAGAAATGTGAATTATTAATATTTAAACATGTATTGACTGAATGCACTTTTTCTGGGTGTGTGAATAAGCCAGCTCTCCAAGGTATTTTCAGTATCACCAATACTTGAACACAGATGAGGTCAGTCATCTATTTTTCATGGAATCATTTTTGGTGCATTTTTTTCACATTATTGATACTACTTTGTCTATACCAAGAAATCATTTACATCTCACTACGTAAATGGTTGAGAAACATGCACATCTTGTTCATAAAAAAAAATGTCTAGTGGCTACACTTTCACTGGCAGCTGGTTAGTTATTTAAATCTGGCAGCAGCGTGAGCAACATGAATCGGAAAGCATAATGGCCAGTGGAGGTGCCAAGTTGCAGTGTTTGTTGCTTGTCTGACAAATGTGAGGGAGGGAAGAACTCTACAAAGACACAAACAAAAAGAACGCCCCCTTCTACCCGGCAGACACACAGTGTTTAACTCATTTCACACAGATACTGCCTGACTGTCCGCTGAGCTAAAGGCCTGCTCTGGAGCCAGGGCAAAGGAACATGCTATGAGCTAATTAGCCTTGATTTCTTAAAGAGAATGTATTATGCAAAATCAGATTTTTTTTTAGCTTTCTTCCATGTTCCCTCATCAAACACATGCCTGAAGAGGTTTTAGATGTCATCCATACATGTTTCAGCATTTTTGTGATCTCTCCCTGGCCCTATCCGAACCTGGTTGGCTGTAAGATTCTGTCCAGTGCAAACCTACATCATTCATGCTCCCACATGGCAATTGTCCATAAATATTCAAACACACAATACAAAATTGTAAACAGCAACTTGACAAACCCGATGTGTCGTGCAGTAGTTTCATTAGCAGGATGCTCGCTGATTGTAATGTGATAGCTGCCTGAAGGGGGAGTGACTCAACATGGGGAAGAGAGGGAGGGGGGCTCAGACAGTCAAAAATAAAAGTGAAACTTATAGAACGTCAATATAATGTCAGCGAATATAGCATTTTTAAAACAATAAAAGGTAACATGGTGATCTGACCTGACTATGTCTCTGAGCTGGCCTAGGAACGCCTTGGGGTCCCACCGGAGGAGCTGGAGGAGGTGTCTGGGGTGAGGGAAGTCTGGGAGTCCATGCTCAGACTGCTACCCCTGCAACCCGGCCCCAGATAAGCGGAAAACAAAAATGGATGGATGGTGATCTGAATATGTCATGAGTTAACAGTTAATACCCTGCAGAAGTAAAATACCTCCTCTTTAAGGGAGTGGGTGCTGTGTTGTCAAGCTTGATTCTGATTGGGTCACATATTATGCTAATGGATGTAACGTTGAGCTTCTTATCAGGTTTAATGTTTCGTCATCACTTCTGCACACTTACACACCATATTTTATTTAAAAGAGACTGCATGCTATTCCCCATGCTTTTTAATAGGCATTTTGTTGGCTGAGAACCACAAAGTAACAGCTAAATATGATACCCCATTCTGTCAGTGCAATCCTTCGTTTATCCAGGATTGTTCTATGGTTTCAGCAGTTTCAAAGGTCTTGGACTCCCATCGGACTCCCATTATGTTCAATCAGACACGTTGTGAGATGAGAACCACATGGAAGCAATTGCTAGGGGCTAGACAGTTGTTTCTGTGTCATTGTGCAACAGTTCAGTGGGAGAGGTAACTGTGTGGGCAGAGCTAACAGTTCAAACTAAAGATGAGGTAATTTTCTCACTTGTTAATGGGGATTTAATAATAATCCATCTACTGATTGAGGGCTTAAAATGCTGTGTTCTCGGGTTTGATCAAGCAGTCTTAACCCGCTTATCCTCCGGTTAAGCTAGTCCTGATCAAGTCAAGCTCAAGATCTGGGGATGGGTGCCCGGGTGCTGCTTCCCCACTGCTCCGCCGGGTTGCTCCAGCCGTACCGAAGGATGGATCAAATTTCCCTAAAGTGCACCTTAAACCTAACCTAATCGATTAAGTTATTACAGTCAGTGGATTATGGCAAAATATCAAACTATAATGTTACATCTTTGATCTAAATCTATCTGTAATTTTAATGTTGAGTTCTTTCAGCTATGCAGATTCTTTATGGTATAATTTTAACCAAGTGACTTTTTATTAGCAAACTAAAGATATTCAAACAAATTGTTTTATGTTTAACTAAATGAGACAGCAATACCTAATGCATACTGCAAATGTTCTGACAGCACATTCTCGGTGGGTTTGAAGAGCCACAGAATAATAGGCTCAGATTAGATGAGACAGAACTAAATGAGTGTTTGATGAAACTGGGAAAATTAACTGATATGATCTAAAGTTGGATGCTCAAAGCTCTCCCAAGTTCAGAGAAAGTAGGGAAGTAGTGACAATAGATAGAAGAGGACTTTACCTGGACAACACCTTGCCAAACGCAGGAAGGACATGCCAGCCCCACACTATAAAATGTCCCACATGATTTATCACTCCCCATTAGAACGATCACGCAAAATATGACACAGGTGACAGTTCACACCTCAGGGTAGATCTAAGCGCTTAACAAATATCGATTACTCCTTACGGTAAACAACTAGGGTGTCTTTGTTACAGTGTTGTTAGCTTAACCCTCAACTGAAACCTGTCAGAACGGAAGAAGCTAAATTAGGCATGGCCAAATTGTGGCTCGGGGGCCAAACGTGGCCCTCAGGCCAATTTTCCTTGGCCCGCGAGCTTCCAGGTGAATTGGCCTATATTACCTTAAACAGTGCTTTTTATTGTACATTTCTAAATATCTACTTACTGTCCATATCAAATGTTGAATATCTAACTTGTAATAAAAACGCAGATTTTAAGTATTCACTGTCTTGGCGACCAGTCTATTGCCCTCAATCGGCCCTCAGCTTTGTCTGTGTTTTTATATGTGAACATGTGTGTCAAAACATGTTCACAAAAAAAAACCCACTTTGATATATTGATTTGAATGTGTTGTAATGAGGGTGTGAGGCGGACCAAAAGATGCAGGACTCGGGGCAAGTTTAAGGGTGTTTATTGACAGAACAGACACAAGACAAGTGACGGGAGACGAGGAGCTGGGTGCAGGGGTGCAGGTCAGGGTCCAGAGGTGCAGGGAACAAATGAGACAGGAATACAGCCGGTACCAGGAGACAGGGTCGGAGATGGGAGTCCAGAGCAGTGCAGGGAGGCTGGGTGCTGAGCGGGAACACGAGCGGGAACACAGGCAGGACAGCAGGCAGACGAACACGGGCAGGGACACGGGCAGGAACATGAGCTGGACACGAGCAGGACACGAGCAAGACACCAGGCAGACGAACAGTGAGGTGAACAGGCAGATGATCTCGCACTGAGAGGAGAGTCCTGGCTCCTCTTATCCTCCCGCAGGTGGTGTTGATTGCCCTGATGGGAAGCAGGTGGGTGCGGGAGGAGCCAGGAACTCCGCCCAGCTCCATAGACAGGCAGGTGACGGAGGGGCAGAGCAGACACAGGAGGGAGGAGCAGGCAGGGATCATGACAGAATGGGAATGCGGTTAAAGAAAATTGAATTCTGGATAGAACAGTGCAAACTCTGGGGGCGAGGGGTATAAAGTGCCTTGCTTAAGGGCACAATAACAGGGAGCTGGAGTAAATCTGCCTGAGTTTGAGTGGATCCGGCTGCTGACTGCTCTACTAACTGAGCAAATGGCAAGAGTGGGATTTAAATTGCAAACTAGGATTATTTGAAAAGCTTGTATCAATCTGTAGTATATCTGTTGTAATAACTGACGGGACATTCCGACTCGGGTGGAACGTTTGAACAAAGTTTATTTACAGTCACAATAATATGAATCAAGGTAGATGGAGCAGGCGGTTGGAAGCGGAGTTGTATGCATTAGTCTTTGAGCGGAGCGGCGTCAGAGATGAGGAACTCATCGGAGGATGAGATGGTCGTACCGGTCGTGAAAAGCTGGGTCGGAGTCGGAGGCACGGTGCAGGTTCAGGGAGCGGAAACAAAAGATATCCAGCTGAGTACAAAAGTACAAAGTACAAAATCTTGAAACGTGACCTAGCATTTGTAAACAAAACCTGTTGCATTCACATCGTTCTACATTTAAATCATAGTCCTCTTCTCTACCAGCGAAGTGACAGGGAAATGACACATTTACACAAGCACTATTCATATGACCCTCACAGCACACTGTCACAGTCAGACACCATGTTATCAGGCCTAAGTGAATTCTTCATTTCTCCCACAAATGGCCATGATTACAGCCGTGAGTGCTTCAAGTGTGTCCACATTATGAGCTGACAATGAAATGGATGGATTCTATCTATGGAAGGATCCCTTCAGTCATCCCTGCTCACACTGCTGATTATGCTCTTAACAAGAAGCATTTTTACTTCATCTTCATTCAGCTTGTCCCATTCAAAGGAGATAATGTGTTAAAGTACATCTGACAGGTACAGTGCCTAGTTCTAAAACAAAGGACCTCTATGTATGTCATCAACACAGAAGATTCCATCCAAAATGCAGGGAATTTTGTAATGTACTCAATTTTTTTTTTTCTTTTTTTTTTTTCTGGCAGTTTACAGTTTATTTGACAAAATAATTATTAGTCTAATTATAACTATTGCAATTTAGATGAGTTTGGGCCTTGTAAGCATTATGGTTGCTAGGTAACAGTAACATTTCATTTCATTTTCATTTATTTATTTATTTGGTAGGACAATGTACAATAACATTAGGCTCAATGGCAGAGATGCTTGTACCAGATTCTAGCTTTACAGCTAATTTCCATCTGTAATCCTCAGGGGGAGGCGGGGTCAACATTAATATTTACATGTATAATATATAATATTAATATTTAACAGAATTTCCTTGTACCTAGCTGGTAATTCCAGAATGCTATCTCCCTTTTTTTTTTTTTATATATACAAAGAAATAACCTATCAGTCTGGTAACCACTACCCCAGTCGCGCCTCGAGACAGATATAGCATTTAGAACAAAATAAAATTTCTCTCATCTCATATTAACAGAGTTTAGTGCTTCACGTATTGATTCTGCAGAAATCTGTGATGTTTTCAGTCTGTTGTGATCGTTTTTGTTCTTTTTTCCCATCGTAAGCAGCCATATTTGTTTTGATATGGACAGTCCATGCAAGTAAAGGAGACATGTGTTTTCTGGATCCCAGGCAAGAAATTACATCTACATATGTCATATCTGCATATGAAATTGTCTCTTTTCAAACACATCTGATGTTACAATTCAAAAGGAAAATGAAAGTTCAATTCCTCACTTTCCTAGTGTAATCTTCCAACCTTTTTACAGTCACTGTAGGGACAACTTGCAATAACCAGCATGCATAGCATAGAGACAGTGTTACTTACTGGTTCTTGGACAATGAAAAACCCCCAAAACAAAACACTTAATTAGATGCGCAGCACACAGCAGTCTCATTTTAACCATTATATACCTATGCTGAGGTAGAACAAATTTTACTTGATGAATTTAAGTGTACTACAAGCATAAAATACCAAAATGTCCAGTTGAAACCCGAATAAATCCGAATTACATCCCCTTTAGCTCTCCATTAGGCTTTTTACCGTACCTTTTTAGCAGCGCTGCAGTCTTTAAAGAGGTGAGCCCTGCATAACAATCTGGCCCGGGCTGCCAACAAGTGGTGACAAGTTGCTCATTTGCAAAGACTGCTGAGACTCATTAAGGAGCGTGCCCTTGCTCACAAAGCTGATCATGGAGCAGTGTGTTGGTAGCCTGCAGCTGCCAGAAGCACGGAGCTCGGTGGAAACTCCGGTGTCATGAAAGGTCCAGTTAAAGTGTACAGATTGCAGCTTTTAAGCCCGAGCAAGACAAATGCAAGTGCTGAGGTGGTATCCCAGGTAATAACCAGGCCATATGGCAGAGTGCAGGAGGAATGTAGTGTTGTTTTTTTTTTGGTTTAGATGTGGATTTGTTAGATAGAATTTTGGACACAACAAAGGCACAAATGTATCTCGACTGGCCTTTGAATGCTTTTGTAATTGAGGTTCCTTCAGAGCAGCTAGAAGCAAACGTGTCTGTTAATGGTGGTCTGGGCATCTTTGTATAAACTGCTGCCTCTCTTGCTTGTCTCCATGGAGATGCTTTTATTGCTTTTCCAGGAATATTTCAGTATGACTTCGCTTTCTCCAAAGAAACAAGCAGATCTGTGGAAAAGCGACCATGTCTATCAATAGATACCTGCTTGTTTTTTTTTAATATATCATTTTATAGCAATGAAAACACCTATAACTGAATAAATACTACATTGATGTGTTTGATGTGAAACTGTGGAACACTACAAGAAAGGCAGTGACATCTCTCTTAAGTCAGTCCTCCCATCAGAGAAAAGTTCCATAGTATAGCCAAGAATACAGCCTTTTATAGCTAATTTGGACTTATTCCGAACAAAGAAAGAAAAAGAAAGATGGCTGATGGACTGTGAGCCAAGTGGATGTTCGGAGATTGGAGAAAGCCGTGTGTTTGTTTGCAATGCCACGGTAAATCAAGACACAAGGCATGCTGGGAGAAAAGTTACTGAGGCAAAATTGTGAAATAATACGTACAGAGTGAATGAGTAATGCAATGTAAAGTGCTTTGAGTGTTTTTATGTGTTTTTTTATTATTATGTTTACATTTTTTACCACCCGTGTTCTACAATATCCAAAGAAAACGTTTTTTGCAAGAGCCTGTTACAACCCACTGTGTGAATGAATAGAGCGGACAGGCCAAATTGGGACAACGCATTGATCCTGACACAAAAGCCTGGCGGGACCGAAGACACCGGGAGAGAAATATAACCCTCTGCAAAAAGGGAGGAAATTAAAAAGTCATTCTGCGGTGTGGGGAGAGAGGCGAGCTTCATAAGCCCTTGTCACATACTCCCAACAGGCATAACCCCATTTTCATATACAACTAATTTAATCAAGGTGACTTCTGCATGCCGCCTCTCCCAAGATAAAGGCGGGAGCTCCAGTTCCCTTGTGCCCATGAGCCAACATATGCAAGATTTGTGCCGGCGCCTCATCGCCCCTACAATCTCATCTGTGCTGGATAGCCTCCGCCTGCTCCTATCCTCCCAGGGAAATGTGTTGTTTTAATGACTGCCCTAAAACTTCAGCTTCGGAGCCGCCCATATTTCCTCCTCTTGAAGGTCAGAAAATGAGTTTGTATTTCTTCTCAGCAGCTCTATTACTTTATTTAAGGCTAATTTATAGTGTGTGTAATGCGATGTAAGGCTAACTCTAGTTTATGGGAGTTGGGAGGGAGTGAGCAACAAAGAGGAGGAACGATAAAGATTAGCAAGATGTATTTTTAGTTTGCTTTTATTTCAGTAACATTTTGTAATTTATTTTTATTAGATCATTCAGCCTCCCTAGCACTATTATGCAAAACAAATGGTGTGGCTCTATTATAAAGGTGCATTATGTAACTTTTGTGGGATCAGCCACCAGCTTGTCTCCATGGACATATTAATGCTTTGCCTGCAATGTTCCACAGTATAGAGCTCAACAGTGACCGCCCACCATACAGTTATAGAACTAAATTTGTCATTCATTTTCCCGTAGACTATATTAAAAGTCTGAAAGCTTGCTTAGGGCTAATCAGCTACGTAGTAACTAATGACCACAATATCTATATTTTATGTAAAATCTATTTTTGAAACTTTATAAACTGCTAAGTTATTAAAACATTTTTAACGAATACTGCATTTTAAATATGCGTTTTAGACTTATGGGGCGACAGTGGATCAGTGGTTAGAGCTTTTGGTCCCCCAACTCCAAGGTCAGAGGATCGAGTCACGCTCGGACCAAGTTCTGACACTGTGTCTTTAGGCAAGACACTTCACCCACATTGCCTAGTATAAAAGTGGTGTGTGAATGATTGGTGGTGGTCGGAGGGGCCGATGGCGCCGATTGGCAGCCTCGCTTCCATCAGTCTACCCCAGGGCAGCTGTGGCTACAATAGTAGCTCACCATCACCAAGTGTGGAAGGGAATGAATAATGACTATAGTGTAGCGCTTTGAGAGGAAAGCACATTACAAGTGTAAGTGCTATTATTATTATTATAGATATTAGTTAGCACGTAGCTGGTTGGCCTCGGCGATGCCTCTTGAACTCTTAATATTTGAATTTTCAAAAAGTGTATGGGGAAAATGAATAAAAATTTTACTTTTTGAAAACACAGCAAAATTCAAAGTGAGCGGGACTGTGAAGCTCCAGGTCATCAGACTTATGTAGCTTGTATTTAGTCAGTAGCAGGTGTTTCATTATATAACACTCATAGAAAGAAGGGTTTGAAGCACTGTCAACAAAGCAGAAGGTGGCTGCTTCTTTTCTATTATTTCATATATCTTGCATCATATATTTGATATCATACGATGCAAAAAAAAAAAAAAAAAAGCAATAATTCTGGATACAAGAACATAGCAAACCTTCCAAAAGTTACAGAGTACACATCTAGAGGTGGGGGCCATAGGTGCTGGCAATATTGTCTCCTATATCCTTATAATGTGGCCTACAGATCAAAATTAAAATAAAATAAAATAAAATGTCATAGCTCAAACATGTTTTTTGAGGAAACGCATCATATTTTTCTGTTTTTTCTCATATAAAATTACAAAATGAAAAATACATGCATTGCTTCAGAAAGCATTAATAAAACATAAAATCCACTAAAACCAGTTTATAGCCTTTGCAGTTCTTGGCAAAACATTGATTTTTTTGGATCCCATAGTGGACATCGATCGGCTAAGTTAAAAGCTTCATTGGAATTTCCGGACGGCATCAATTACACTTAAGACTACGCTATATAAATCATTCAGTCTATTATCTGTATCTGTTCTTTCTTTTTTTTTTTTTTTTTACTGCCTAAGTCCTCAAAGCAGAGTTTTATAGAAGGCGAGATTATCGTTGGCAGAACCAGAAGATAGAGAAGAGAGAGGTGGTATCAAAGTGCTTTTGGTGACGCACTGAGGTTTGGGTTTTGTACAATGGCTCTGGAAACAGCTGCTCCTCGCTCTTCAAAGCTGTAACGTATGCCATAGGAGGACTCTCTGACGCAAGTGTATTGGTTTCATGGGAGTAGCTGAGTTGGCAGAGACATGCTCCAACCCTCAACACTTCAATCCATACTATATTCTGGCATTGCATCAACACTGCATCTATCGAAGTGCAATATTTGTTTGGTATTGATTTCGTTTGATGGTTTATTACATTAAAAACCAACGACTTTTGTACAGCGTATTATATTTGCAGGTGTAACAAGGCCATTGGTAGTTTTAGGGCCGTAGACCTTGTTTAATCAATTGTTCCATTTGGTTTATTTCAATTTTATGTATATAGCACATTTAAAAACAAGTGCTTCACATAAAAAGTCAACCCAAAACGAATACACAGATAACACGATAGGAAAAGAACAATAAAACATGAAGATATCCTGTCTAGATAGTAAATGCCGGGGAGAAAAGATGGGTTTTCAATCTAGTCTTAAACTGTGTTAAAGACTGAGAGGATCTGACAGAGGGAGGCTGTTCCATAGTCTGGCCGCTGCCGCAGAAAAGGCTCTGTCACCTCTGTTAGATGGTCGATTGTGTTTAAGTGAACCACAATTTGTATTAGCTGACTACTTATTTCTTTTAGCTTTGTAGCTTCTAAGGATTTAATTACATTTCTGTTTAAATAGTGGATTCAGTGCGAACTCCGTGCAGTTGCGGTTTTGTGAGTGCAGTTTGGGTCAAATACACGGTCAGATCATAATAGTTTTGATTGTTTTTGCCATGCCTTCTTTTAGTCATCTAATCAGTCTACCGAGAATTTCTTTAGTCCAGTACAGACCTATTTCAAATTCAAATGTGATGATGTGGTACTCTCAGATGGGGGCTAGCTTTCCCTAATGATTGCATTGTGTTCTGAAAAAAAAAGGTCTAAAAAGTAGATTCACAAATGAAACAGATCATTTCTATTACAGACCCAATAACAGTCTAGACCTCACTGTATTTCAACAAACCCCTGCAGCTCTATCACTTAACTCGCATGGAAGCTCATGGGATTTGGGAAAAGGAGGGATTCCTTTGCTTTAAAACCAACCACCCCTCTCAGTCTGCTAAAAGTCATACATATTTATGCTTTTGGTATCACTTCAGATTACAGCTTCCACTCTGATGTCTAAGTACAGGTAATAAGAAAGTAGTTACACTGCAAGTACTGGTGTTAACACATACAGGTATCACATATAGCAAGGATAATAAAGGTTTACCAACAGTATTAAAGCAGACCTACTGTGCAAAATCAACTTTTCAGAGCTGTTAACTATGTTGTAGTTGTTTCCCCTAATCATTTACACTCTTAAAGTTGTATTTGAAGTGATTTGTGCATGTTTGAGCAATCTTTAATTCCTTAATTGCCATCGGCATATACCTGCTGTTCTGTACATACTTCATTCTCCAATTTTAATTTCTTAATCGGTGATACTTGTAGGATTCGGCAATGTTGCGTGGGCATTTTGGTACAAATGTCAGCAGACTTGTTTCTTTTATTAAGTTGTTTTAGATTAGCTATTTAAAGCTTGCAATTTTAAATGATCCTTGGGTGTATATAACTGACAAAAGCATCATGTCAGGCATAAATATAATAAAGAAGTATAAGCTAATACCATTGTACCAGCTCAGATAAGGGTATAATATGTGTACAATGTGGAATTAATTCTTATTACCTGTATTAACACATCAGTAGTCTAGTGTTACCATACTTTGTTTATAGCCACATATACACCTTTACTTATCTCTTATAGTGATAGTATGTAATGCTGACTGTTTTCAATAATGAGTTACATTGGGTAACAAAGGTTGAAGAGCATAGGGACCAGTAGCTTTTGCACTTTATTTTTTGAAAAGCAGGAGCAGAGCAGGCTGGTTCTCTCCTCAGTGAATCATTTCACTCCTTCGGGTCTCACAGTTAATCATCTCTGCATATTCTGAGCAAATCATTCTCAAATATCCATGTATCATTCAACTTTATAGTCCCAGGATTAATGAAGTTTAGTTCTTCACCTTGATCCTCATCTTTCATGTGTGTGTGATTGTTTAATGCTGCCTTCACACTCATTTTAGTTTCGTTCTGAAATGGTCCAAGTTTAGTTGTGCTGTAGACACGGTTTGGTTCTCTTCTAGACCTGGTTTAATCCTGGTCTTGCTTTGGTTTAGTTCTCTAGACCTGCTTTAGTCTGGTCCAGACCTGGTTTACTTCTCCTCTAGACCAAGATTAGTCCTGGTCTAGCCCTGGTTTAATTTTCTTTTAGACCTGGTTTAGCCTGGTCTAGCTCTGTTTTGATTTTCTTCTAGACTAGGTACAGTCTTAGTCCAGTTTTTGATTTAGTTTATTTCTGTTTTAGACCTGGTTTAGCCTGGTTTAGTTCTCCTCTAGACCTGGGTTAATCCTGGTCTAGACCGGGTTTAGTCCTGGTTTAGCTCTGGTTTAGTTTTCTAGACCTGGGTTAATCCTAGTCTAGCTCTGTTTAATACTCTTCTAGACTGAATTTAATCCTGGTCTAACTTTGGTTTAGTTCTGTTCTAGGCCTGGTTTAGTCCTGGTCTAACCCTGGTTTAGTTCTAGACTAGATTTCATCACACTCCTATGTTTGTTATGGGACAGACCATGTGTTTCTGTAATCTCCCACAATCTGATGTCCATGAGCTTTGATATGCTACATATCTCATTCTCATTCAGCGTGCTATTGTGACACTGTGTCAAATACAGTGACACGGATGGATAAACTACCAGATGAAGGACCGCGCTGAAAGATGGATTACACGATAAATAATGTATGCAGATAGACTTCTATGCAACAAGCCCTTTCTTGTTCCTTCCCCGGGGCAGAGCTGTGCCTAGTGCAACATTTCAACTGGCTCTGATTCAGTTTCACCTCCAGGGACAGTATTAGTTGATGGGTCACTAGACAGAGCACCCACAATGCGCCAGATCGTGTCCTGATTAATTATCAACAGAGGACACATCCAGCTGCCATGGTCAAGAAAGAGAGCGAGAACAAGAGAAGGCACATTAATAGCTCGGCTCCCACCTCCTACGGTGCTGCCGAATCTATCTTCGCAACAGCCTTCAAAGCTCATTTACTTAGAACAAGTCTTTGGCGGACTTTTAGTAATAGCTTTCATAGTCACTTGTTGAATAGGCACTGTTCATTTGATAAAGCAGTGCCAATTGTGGGATAGTCTTTTTCATTAGTAATAAGACAGTGTGTAACTTTTCTGGTGGGGAGTCTGCTGCTCGCTTGTCTCCATAGAGATGCTGTTGCTCTCCCTGGATCTCTTTTACATGTATTCAACTGCCTTGAATCACTTAACACTATAGAAAACATGTATTCTTACCAAAAACAAGATTTGCCTCTCCACAGATCTGGCTTGTAACTTGGCCTGGAGGTGTCCCCTGCTTCTCCATGGAGATGGTTCAATGCTATACTGTAGAATATTCCAGGAAAAGCAGGAACATCTCCATAGAGACAAGATCCTCCATGAGAAAAGTCACACACAGTTAGCTTTTGTATTTTTTTCCCTTTTCTCTTTTTTTTCTATGCTTCGCATTTTATAGTCCTGTAATTATTGTGCTTTCAGACACATTTAAACAACTCATCAGAAGAAAGTATATCATAATCCATTGCTTACTTAAACGTTTTGGAGTTTATCAAGAATGGTTTGATCAGTGGACAATGCAAAAAAATTGAATCCACATGGCCTTTTTTATAGCCGTGTCCCAGATAGTATATGAAGAGGCTTATAGGAGCTAGGCTAATCCTGACCGGCTGAGCTCTGTATGCAAATCCAGAGATATGAAAAGATGTCTAAAGACGTGTCTATATAGAGTACAGTATATGGGCCATTTTAAAGTATGGTATTATGCAAATTAAAATCTAGAAATACATTGTATTTCTCTGGACCTCTATAATAACTCCAGCAGTGTGACCTTTTGTTCTGATCGCTACACACCTACCACTGTTCTCATTAGAGGATACAAGTGCCAGAAAAAAAGAATAGAACATATTAACAGGTACATAACACTTCTCTTCACTGGTCTATCAGAAACAAAAAAGTGTAATAGAGGAGACCACTGTAGACCACTGTAACAGACACATTTACCGGTCACATGCAGCGCCTGATGTTTACAGTCTTAAAAAACACAAAAAAACAGACTGAGTTCATTTTAAACTGTTTGCAGTGATCCAAAATTATTCCTCACTTACCTTTTGCACAATCCTAATTGCACTCTGACAATCCTTATTTCCCAAGTATATATGTGCTTTTCACAACTTTTTTCATGTTGTTTTGCCAGTGTCTTAGAACTGTCCTACCATTAACAACTTAATGATCGTAATCTCAGGACCCAATCTTAAAAGCCCATCCATCTTATTATAAATGTCGTGTTCCTCGAGTAAGAATAATCGTAATTTAAAATAAAACAACTACAGTATATGTCATTTTAAGTAGTGACACCAATACTTGACTCAAGTAAGTGTACAAAAGTATTTGGAGAAACTAAATTGTCACTGAAGGCATCAAAACTATTAAGTGAGAAATAACTTTTAACACATTTTATATTTTAACCCTGGAGAATCCAAGAACCTTTTTCTTCTTTGAAAAATTATGTACATTGCATTGAATTACTGCTATAAGTTCACTAAACACTGAAATATCCACTTTTTCAATTTTACCCCTTTATTCCCTAATTTAGGATCAGGGCCAAATTTGACCCATTGGGCTTACAAATTTATCCAAAAAGAATATAAAACTTACTTCTACACATTGTGCAAGCTATTACTAAACAGATTAACAAAAAAAACAAAAAACAATTTTACCAACCGCCGGTTTGCTGATAAGACGATTTTGTTTGGGTAGTTTTCGAGCTCAACAAAACAGCATGTGGACAGCATCTTGTCACTACCACTCTGGCTCATTTTAGTTCAGTATTCATCCACTAGTTATCTCTATGCAGGGGCCAGAAGTGGCACTCTGGACTTTTTGAATTTTTTGAATTGAAATTTGACTTTTTTTTATTTTGTTTGTTTGTTTGTTCATTTTGGGTAGCAGCAATCTACTGCAACCAAATGTTAAATTCTACAAAATAGCATTTACCTTTGCTACCTATTGATATGTCAAACAAAATCCGTAAATCTAATACTACCTACCTCTGTTTGATGTAAATTAGCAATAAAAAAGTATTTTAGTTGGTGTTTATTCTACTCTAGCAAAGCATTGCAGTATCTCCCACTCTGCCCTTGCCTGCTGCTAGTTTTCCCCTGTCCCTTTGCTTGTTTCCTTCACAAACTTGGAACATGGACAGAGTTTGCACAAGCAACTTTACAGTCCCTCAACCCTCTGGACTCTGGTTACGGCTGCATATCACTTAATGCATTCTGAACTGCAACCCTGCATATTCCTTTAGTCTACACAATAACTTCAGCCCCGCTCTGATTTCCTCTGAGAGCGGGCATGTACCAACTGAGATTTGTTTTCATGAAATATTTCCCCAAAAGTAATGCCATTTGCAATGAATTATTCGATCCCCCTAGACATAATTGGCAGACAAATAGGAGCCATTATGTGCTGAAGTTGCTTGAACCGTATGCGAGTCGGCTACATAGGCTTCTACGGAGGCTGACCTAGACCATTACATTCCTCTCCGGAAATGGGGGGGAGGGGAGGGTTGGCTGGTACTAAAATAGGTCTGAATTAAATTGGATGGCTCGAAACATGACATGACAGACAGGACAGAGTAGTTGAAAGCATCCCTCTAGGACCCACAAACGAGCCCCGGGCAATAGAAAGATTAATAATTGAATAAATATACATGCATAATAAAGGAGCCATTAGTTTCAATAGAGAGGTGGTTAAATAATTCAAAAGACCAGGTGCAAACGGAAAATATAAAAGTGCACGGAGCATTTTAATTACCAAAGTTTGTTTAAAGTCAACGTTCACCTGGCACACCAAGACCTTGAGCTGTCATAGGAATGGTGCAACGCCGCCTTCATGCAATACCCTTGGAAATAATGTTCAGTCTTTTGACAGTGTTATACAGCTGCTTGATTCACCTCTGCGTGTCAAGGGATCTGACTTTACATTGTATCGCAAAACTTTTATGATGCACATTTTACAAACTGGATCAAAAGAATGATTCTTTCAACAAGCTTTTCAAGAACCATCAGGGCTTGCAAAGTTCATTCATCTTTGCAACTAGCAGCATTTGGGTAAGTGTACTGACAAAAATGCATTTAAAATCTAACCTTGCGTAGCATGAAGAATTCTTGCGATATTTATGATTTCACAAACTCGAGACAATCCATCTTGACAAGCTCCCGGAGTTGCAATTGCGCTTGGCTAGTGGGCTGGAGATTGGACCAATCACAGCATAGGGCAGTCTGGGCGGAAGCCAAAGGTGAAGCGTCCAAAGAGCCCAAACAAACATGGTGACTATTTTGTTTTTGAACGTACAGAGGGAAGTGCCCTTTGTGCATTTGCGTATGGGAAAAATGAGCTTACTATACTATGAATTAACACCTTTTTTCCACCATTGAGACACTTTGACTTCTCAGCTTTAAGTATTTATCTGAACGTCTCAATTTCTGCAAGAGCCATCTCAGATTGATGTGTAGAACTCATTTCAGAGATGTATCATTCTGATGTTATGCAAGTTTTTGAAACCCAGAAGTATGCAATTACCTTAGTTGCCTAATGTAGTAGATTAGAGTAAAGACACAGTGATGTACAGTCAAATACTCTAAAAGGCTTGGTCTTGATTCCCACATTGAATCATGGGGTCATGTTTGCCCAAAAAAAAAAAAAAAAAAAGGAAAAAGTTTAAAATAGCAACTATGCAAAACTAACAGAACTGTGGAACTCTGGCAGTGTTTGTTTGTGGCTCAAACTAATATTTTACAGGGGAAATGTCAATGATGCAGGCATACTTCTCAGAGAATCTCCAGAGTAGCTTGGGGTAAACTTAATTTACTAGTAGCACAGGAGTCTAAAAATTAGACTAGAGTGCTAGCCACTCTGCTATATCAATGTACATTAACTACTAAAAACTTATAGCATGGGGTCATGTCACTTCATGTATGTACTTTATGACAGTTGTAAATACTGGATGACATTTGATGAAACTATGTCATTGACAGTGCTAAACCCACAGAATCACATCACCGGTTTTGTTCTGATGACACTTTACGGCCTGTCATTAGTTGCCTTAAATCTTTCTAACCATTGTCATATCCCTCCACTGGTATACACTGTGAATTATAGAGGCTGCAACCAGAGCTCAGGCAAACATCCACAATTATTTACGGTTCACTGTGCAATCAATGGAAGCAATTGATGTGGTCATATAGAGCAGCAGTGAAATAAGTCGTTTGTCATATATAAGTAATTAAATATTATCTCCACAGGCCTTCTGACCTTGACGGAGCAAAGTTGTAAGATGGAAGGTAGCACATTAGCCTTACCCCACATTTTTGTGGAGAAAAAAATATATTCTGACCAGTACATTTGTCCAATTAATATTAAATGAAGACTGAATAATGAACTGCCAAACCTGTACAAGAAAATGTTTGTAGAGGTTTAAACTACAGGGATTGCAAGTAAATAAGCCTTTGTGATTTGAGAATTGCGTCAGTTCAAATTGGATATTGATTTGATTATATTTTTTGTTTCATTGTGCAACCCTGCTTGTCAGTTCATCTTTAGATGGATTTTTAAACCTATGAGACCCAAATATGGAAAAAAACGGCATTTAGTGTGTTTTAGGAGGCCTCTGATACATTTTTTTTCATATTTTACATTTTTATTATATTTTATGTTATAATATTGCAATGTTGGGCCTAGTTGGGAGAACTGCTCTACATTGGTCCGTCGCTATATCACAGTTCAAGTTTTGCGGTCTTGCTGTTTTGCAGATTTTCTTTTTTGCACAATTTTGCATGCTTTTTTTTTTTTTTTTACAGCATATGAGCGCACATTGTGTTCTTCGTCCTGATTGGCCAAGGGACTGTAGACCCATTGTCACTCAGTCTCCTCCGTGCCATGCCTCCTGTACAGCAGTGGTTCCCAATCACTGGGCCGGGGACCGGTACCGGTCCGTCACGCATTTTCTACCGGGCCGCACAAAAACTGTGACTGCATTTTCTCCGAAGTGACACATCTGTGCTAGATGTGTGTCCGTGGATCAATTGGTACCGGACAAGAAAGCAAGCGGCATCGGACGGCCCTCGCGACCACAGTCAGAGCGCCGCGAGCGTCAGAGCGAGAGGAGAGGAGGAGAGAGGTCGAGAGGAGGAGAGCTTGTGAGTGTTAGCGGACACACAAACATGCAGAAGCAAAAAGAAAAACAGCTCTATGTGAAATGTTCATGAAAGTAACATTGAAGGGATATTTAAATGTTATGATAGCGACCAGTCAGCGACCCCCCCCGGGCCGCAGTACGTCAAACGTTGACCCGTCCGCAGTGATAAAAAGGTTGGGGACCATTGCTGTACAGTACAAAATGCTTTCAGCCAAATTTACATAAATGTTCAATCGCAGTGTGTTGTAAACCCACAATGTCGATGAAATGTTCTGCACTGACAAATTTCAGAATCGCTTTGGACTTAAAAGTGTTTCTGTGCACGGAGAGGCCACCTTTGCAGATACTGCTGGAGTAGAGGCGTACTTGAACAATGCATTTAAAGCGATCATCGAGGAAGGGGGATTTAATATATGAAGGTTTGAACTTTGAGAGTGTTTAATCAAGAGAGATTTGTGAGAAAATGTTAAAGCCTTTCTGAAAAAAAGCATATAAAGTGTGTGGTGAGGGGTTTTACAGCAAAAAATAAAGCTGACTACTTTGAGGATTTCACCTATTGCAGGTTATTTTTACAACATAACCCCAGCGATAAACGAGGGACCACTTTATTTGTATAAACTTTATCTAAAGAGACAACACTTAACATTTAAACTTTTACTTCATTTGCTATGAGTATGTAAAGTAGGCAAACTAAGCAAGGGAGCTCAATGAGGAGTTTGCAGGTAAAGCAAGTGAGCCTCTATATAGCCTTATTTTATCCAGTAGCGCTGCAAGAACAATAGGACCCATTAACTATGTAAATGTGTTCTTGAGAAGAAAATACATTTTGCAGGCCTTTTTAAATTAATTGTTTAAAGTAATGTTGTAATTCTACATCTGTGGGCTTTAAAAAGTGCAAGGTATATCGTGTAAAAAGCACATTGCTCTATGCATCAAAACCGCTTGGAAAATGTTGCCTCTGGAGGTGACAGTTCTTGGAGCTCGCTGTTGGAAAGTTCACATCCCCAAACGGTGATGTCTTGTGGGGGAAGAGAGTCACGGAGCTTTGGAGAGAGGGACCAGCACAGCGTTCAACTTGTCTCATCCCAGCAGGTAGACTTTGTACCGACACGTGTCTGTCTGCAGGGAAGGAACAAATCAGCGCAATAAACACCTTGTATTATGCAAAGACCTGGGATATGGATATGAGGGCTGGAGCAAATAGAGCCAAAGATTCACGTGGCGACAGTCTCTGGATGTTACCGACCACCCGCGCTCTTGGATTGCAATGCTGGCCCACCCTCTGTGCAGTGAAGGGGCACAGGGACGCCTCAGTAAAAGCCACGGTAATCAATCAAAACGGCAAGGCTGACATTCTAGCAAAGCTCCATGCTGCAAAGGGGAAATTAGAGACGCAGAAGTTTTCCTTTGGTTCTATCTACGTTGTGGGCGAGTGCACAGCAAACACACTGCCACCGCTCGCTACATGGCCGAACCCGAGACCCTTCAGTGTGTGTTGTTTTCCCCATTGGCCTTTTGGGTTCACTGGACAAGAGCTGAAGTCTGAAGTTGGAGTTAGAAGGAAGTTGCGTTGTTAACTCTTTTTTTTTTTTTTTTTTTGCTTTATGTGATAGTACTTGTATCATAGACGTAGGCTTGTGGGCTGAGCCTTGCACAGAATCTTACTGCTAACTGTAACCAGGGTTTGAATAGGGCCTGGGAGAGATTGCTAAAATGGTATCTAAAACCTCTTCAGGCATGTTTTTGATGAAGGAACATTATAATATGGTTGAAAGTATAATACTCCCTTTTTAAAGTGACTATACCCATGTAGTTAAGATATATTGAAAAACCAGCTCTTGGGATCAAATTTAGAATACTGTGTGTATGTAATTATAAAGCGTTTTTGTTTAAGAATCAGGAATTGTGCTGTTACCTTGGTAGTTGTGGTTAGAATTTGCATGATGGCAAAACTCTGACTGGTCTCCGAAAGTTGTGAAATGTGCTTACAAACTCAAAAACTTCTTCTGTTTTTCAGATTTTCACATTAAGATAGTAAAAATCACGTGTGGGGCCTTAAAGATTGTCTATCCACTATAGAGTTTTAGTTCAGTAACACAGGAATTATCATGACTGTCATCAATTCATTCTCAGTATTGAAACTCTGAGTGATAGAACTAGAGTAAATAATTCATCCTATTTAACAGCAACTGTACAAATTCTCATTCTATATAAGTACGTTTTTAACTTGGATTTGAAAGTGCCTACAGAATCAAAAGCTTTAGAATTCCTTCCTCGGGTAAGGAATTCCATAGCTTTGGGGCTCAGATAAAGAAGGCACAGTCTACTGCGGTATGGAGCTCAGCAGAGATGGTCTGCTCAGGTTCTGGAAGTCAATTTTTAAGAACATTTTCATTCTTCCCAAAAATTAAAATATTAAGAGTAAAAAGGCAAAACCAGCTACTTGCTAACTAATATCCAAAAGGGCTTTTAAAATGCAGGATTCCACGAAATGTTTGAATAACTGTGATTAAATGAAATTATAAGGTCTTGTGGTCATTAATTACCACGTAGCTGATTATCCCTGAGCACATTTTCAAACGTATTTGATTTAAACAAATTTTCTTGGGAAAGTCTATGAGAAAAATGAAGGGGAAATTGTGTTGTGGAACCACGGCCTGGGCGGTCTCTGTTGAGCTCCATGGAGTTTCTGAAAACAAATTGACCGATCAGAAACATACGAACAGATAACGTTAGTAATATAAAAGGGGCTGAGGCCATTAAGCGCTTTAAAAGTTATTAATAAAATTTTAAGGTTGGAAGTTGATGGGGAGACAGTGTAGGGAGGCTAGTATCGTTGTAATGTGTCTTTTTATTAGTATATTCATGCATTCAAAACACCATG
This sequence comes from Periophthalmus modestus, assembly GCA_019594935.1. Taxonomy (NCBI): domain Eukaryota; kingdom Metazoa; phylum Chordata; class Actinopteri; order Gobiiformes; family Gobiidae; genus Periophthalmus; species Periophthalmus modestus. The sequence continues at coordinate 12,772,529 of JAIEZT010000054.1, forward strand.
GTGGTACATTGGTGGCTGAGGCAATTAAAATTAGGCTAAAACATACCACATGCTGTTATATCACTTCACAAGACATACTTTAGCACATGTGAGATGTGTAATCTAGGTTAGCATAATATTCATTACTAATTTACCTTCTAATTAGCAACTGATCTACATAGTCACAAGTGTATACAAAGTGTGTATATGTTCTATGTGACTCTTAGCTTATCCGATGCATGTAATATTTTTCAATTCATGTGATATTTTCTGGTCTAACTTTCCATTGAATTGACTCATTTAACAGGATTTTAGCAGGAGCACAGATGGGACTCCCGGGCAGAGCGGGTGAACTGGCTGCACAGCCTGCTGTGCCTTCCCCTGCAGAGCCCATTATCAATAACACCAGTTGCCTCATAGGGCTTTATGGATTTCACAAGACAAGATTCCCAGTCTTTAGACCCTTTGATCAACTCGCACAAAGCCACGGGATATAAGCCCTGAGCATTATACTGTCAATACTGGTGCAGGGCTGATAGCATCGAACTGTCGTCAGTTCAATCCCAGCTCTTTCTAGTGCATGCTGTTGTGTCCTTGGGCAAGACACCTAACTCATATTTTATTCAGTGTCTGCTTACACTGTTGTATGAGTGTTAGCAGGTGAGTGGCGTCGTGATGTAAGAAAACAGTGAATGTATAAAATGCTATATATATTTTTTTTTCTTTGTTTTTTTATTGCCTGGAGGGAAAAAAGTAATTATGTAGCACAGCAACTTTCCTGGTCAAGGTTTTAGCCATTGAAAAATAGTTGTTGGTGGTAAGTTACTTTTGTGAGCCAGAGGTGACCTTGGGCAGAAATGGGTGTTGCTGCAGACAGGACAAGTTGCTCATTGGCTATGTTAGAAATTAACTGAAGAAGCTACATAAATGCAGGCCTATTCTGCAAAATTGACTTTTTAGAGCTTTTAGCCATGTTATAGTTGTTTCCCCTCACCATTTACTCACCCAAAGTTGTATTTGGAGTGATTTGTGCATGTTTGAGCAATCTTTAATCGCTTATTTTAAAGATGTACTTATGTACTCCAATTTTTATTTTCTTAATGAGTGATACACACAGGATTTGGCAGTGTTGCGTAGTCATTCTGGTAAAAAAAAAAAAAAAAAATCTGCTTGATAGTGTGATCTGCCGCTATCCCCCAGAGGTCCTGGCTCCTTGTTATGATGACATTTACGGCGACGTTAACTCCCATTGGGCACTGCAGTTTTCTGACACGGTGTTAGCAAACTTGTTTCTTTCTTTTGTGTTTTGGGATAAATATTGAGATTTAAAATGTGCAAATTTTAGCTTTATTATCCACGGGGGTCATAGATTATAGCTATAGACCAGACAGAAGGACAATAGGTCTTCTTTAAGGTAAGGAAATGTAAAGTACACATTATTGTCATTGTGAGGAGCGCACAACTTGCCACCGCTGTAATTGAAGGACCAGCGACACATATTCCCGCTTCAATTATTTTTTGCAGTGTTAAGTGTGAAATTTACAGGAAGGATAATCAAGGTTATAACAACCGGAATTCAGAATAATCTCCACCAGTCAAAAATGTAAAACTCCAAACTATTACTACTTACAATTACAGGCCTACTAGGGCAAGCCTGTAATTTATCTCCGTAGAAGTCTAAGGTTCTATCTGTGTTCTGAGTAGTTCTGAAATATTGAGGTTTAAAGGTCTTGTTTTACGCTAAATTGACTCTTGCAAGCTTTAATTCATGTTATAATGCCATTGCCTCTTCAAAAACATACCTGGAGTTATGTTTTGTTTCAGTCACACTTGTCTAGGTAATCTTCTATAATTAGTCTGTCTAAATCTCCAAAGCTTGTGCTGCACATTGTGATGTCATGAAGCGGTAGATTTCAAGTCAATAGCTACCTTTTACCTTTCGTTTAGTAGTGATAGGCAATTCCAGGGCTGAAATCATCCAAGTGATTCTAGGAAAGGTGTGGAGCACTTCCTCTATTATCACATGACATCACAAATTGGGAGTGTTTTCAGCATGAGAAAAGAGCTCAGCCTACATATGCCGGGTTTGTGTGTTAAAAAAGTTTGAATGAAACAAAACATAACTCCTGGTCTGACTTTGATGAGGAGACACCATTATAACAGATCTGAAAACAGTGTAATATGGGCCCTTTAAGTTGGGTCATGGATTTTTTTCTCATAAACTTGAAAAAGGATATGACTTGCCCAATATCGACAAACTCAAGTCACTTTCACAGATTTTTTTTTATTTTTTCTCCATCTACTCTTGTAATGCAGGCCTTCCATTGTCGACTTGACACAGTAGTGGATTATTTACTACAGTAACTGCAGTTTGGTGTGAAGTGAGTCAGTGACCCAGAGGAGGCTCAATAAACTGAAGGGAACAGTGCAAACATTCTACTACTACTACAGCCCCGCCAGCTTGTTTTCAGTGGGTGGAGGTAAGAGGGTGCTTTGAAACCCTTCTCTGAGTTTAAAGGGATGGCTGAGGGCTATGGTAACAAATGGCACTGTTCTATTGGTGGTGAAATGTTGAATTTTATTTTTCATAACAATAGGTTTGAGTTACAGATTTGGAACGTGAAAAAGACGTGTGCTTACAACTTGCTCTCTTCTGCTTCTCCATCAATCGACCCTAATTCTATTCAAACAAATGTACTTTCTCCCTACTTCCAATGGTATGTCCCATGCCCACCTTGGTTATCTGGGCGTAAAAGGTGCTCAATGAAAAGTTTGCTGGTGTAGGGTCTAACATCTGCTTGTCTCTATGAAGATGCTATTTCTTTGATTGTTCTTAACTGGTGTTAGGTGTCACTTTCTCCAGGGGTGGTGACACGTAACAAAACGATGTTGAAGCCGGGAGTAGAACAGAACGGGAGCGTGGAAACGTGACCAAAAAATGATAAAGTAAATTTATTCTTACAAAAATAATGTTCAAAAGTTAAACAGCTAAATAAGACAAAAATAAAATCAATAACCAAACAAAACTGCTGCAGAGGAAGGACTCCACTGGTCGCCGATGTGGTGCGCGCTCCGGGCTTTTATTTCCCACTTGATTGCTGGGCTGCTCCGGGTGCGGCTCAACCGGTGGGTGGAGCCAGCAGGAACCACATGCTTTGACAATACTGAGAAAAACTGCACAACAATCGAAACACCATACTCTTATTTATCTCATATCCATCTTATATTTTGTTCTGAATGTTGCGATAAGTTTTAAGAGGAGATGTCTTCTGCATTCGAGAAACATACAAATTAGCGACTGGTTAGACCATCGCAAGTTAGGATGGAGGATTTTCACCCTCTATTGTCCGATTCCAGACCCTTTTGGATTCCATCAAAATGTAGAAGGAACTGGCTCGTCAGGCAATATGCCATTAATCGAATAAACCTCTATGGAGACAAGCAGGTCAGATGTGTAGACAAGCAGCCAGCAGGTGCATTGAAATGGGGAGGCAAAGGGTGCTGTTTACCTAAGGCCCAGCGCAGGGAGGGGCCCTTTACAAACTCTGTAATGGGCATTTTCATTAAATAAAATATAGTGTGGGCCCACCAAGTTGATTGTACCCAGGGCCCAAACTTTGGTGGTACACCCTTGGCAACTACACTTGCAGGAAAAAGTTGTCAGTGTTTTCGATCAATAAATGGAGACCAGCAAAGTTACATAGTACACTTTAAAAATACAAATATGTCACAATTGCAGAGGGTACTGTGGCCCACATTCACATCTGCACAACCAAACCGAGCCATGACCCGGTGACGTCATCACATAGTGCTGTTTGTTTTTATGTCACTCTTAAGTGCTAACGCTGTAGCAGAGAAAATAAGCCCAGCGGCAGATATATCTCCTAAATATAGTGAGACAGATATGAGTCCTCTGTGATACGTGTTCCTCTGTCAGTTTATGGATTAAACAACAGTGGAGCAGTACCAGTTGGTGGAGTGCTCGTCGTCTGATCCAAAGGTCGAATCCTGCTCTCGGCATATAAAACATCATTGGTAGAGTGGTCAGATCCACTGACCTACAGGTGGTGCAGTTCTAGTTCCCACACATGATATTCTCGTTGGGCAGGACACTCACCATCAGTGTCTGCATACACTGGTCTATGATGTGTGTGTGTGAGTGCGTGTGTGAGAAAAGGTGAGGAGTTCCTTGATGGAAAGGATTTTGAGTGCCTTTAAAAGATAGAAAAGCACATTTAAAAGTGACCGTTTACTTAACCACAATACAACATGGAAACCAACCCACGTGGTGCTGAATCACTGGAGGGCCACACACATGCTATGTCTGGGAAAACAGCTGTGTTGTGTCTGCATCTTACGAGTAATTAGCATGGGTGACAGTACATCACGCATCAGTAAGTCAGCGAAATAAATTCAATTCCTCGTGTTAATTATGACACATTATTTGGTGTGCGATTTCCTTTTGGTATGCCATGAGATTAAACATGATTTAAAGCGACACTTAAGTCATAAAGATGGAGGAATGTATCCAGGAGTTGGCGCAGTAACTGCTCGCTAAGAGAAAAATTAAACTCTAAAAGCGGGTGAAAATGCTAAACTTTGTGCTTGTGGTAATATATACAGAGGAGACAATAGCAGAGCGCTTATCATATAACTGGGGGGTGACATTTTCGTTCTAACTCTGATCGCTTCAATTTAGAGTATTAATTCAAAGTATGCATTTGGATCATTTATTGGGTTAGAGTTGAAGGCTTCTGTGTGCGTTTCAAACCTTTCAACTGGTTCCACGATAATCTACCTTGAAATAAGAAGTATGTATTTGAATTAATCTGAAGAATCAGACACATGAAACAAGCACCACTACCCGATCCATGCGGCCCTGTGGGAACCAAAATTGCATAGTTCCAAAACGATCTTCGGTCTTTGCTCAGACAGCCTTTTCTATTCAAACCATCACACTGTGGAATCTGCTTCAGACAGTCTGAAATTGTAGATTTGAATAATTTTACTAGAAAAAAAAAAAAAACACATTTTAGATAATCAAGTGTGTCCACATCAGTCTAGTTATTTTGTACCCCTGGAGAGCCCACGGCGTCAAATTTAGCCGCAGTTAATTGCTGCTACCCAAAATGAACAAACAAAAAAATATACATGTCAAATTTAATTTAAAAAAAAATTCAAAAAGCCCAGAGTGCCACTTCTGGCCCCTGCATAGAAATAACTAGTGGATGAATATTGAACTAAAATGAGCCAGAGTGGTAGTGACAAGATGGCTGACCTGTTGAGCTGGAAAACTATCCAAACAAAATCGTCTTCTCAGCAAACCAGCGGTTGGTAAAAGTGTGTTTTTTTTGTTTTTGTTTTTTTTGTTTTTTTGTTTTTTTTTGTTTTTTTTTTTGTTAATCTTTTTTAGTAATATCTTGCAAAATGTGTAGAAGTATGCTTTATATTCTTTTTTGGATAAATGAGCAGATCCAATGGGTCAAATTTGACCCTGATCCTAAATTAGGGAATTAAGGGTTAAAATTGAAAAAGTGGATATTTCAGTGTTCATTGAACTTATAGTAGTAATTTAATGCAATGTTCATAACTTTCCAAAGAAAGAAAGACATTTTATTGTATTTTACTGCTAATGTTAATGATGAACTAAATTAGTCTTGTAATGTAATTGCAATGACATGTGTATCTTTATGCATATTCGTCTGCCCGGGGTTTGCAGATGGAAACTGAATAGATTAACCCCGTTTTGTTTCCATGTATTTGTGCAAAAATGGACTTGCCTCAGTACAGATATATTATATAAGCAGCTCTTGAGATCAAAATATGTCTACTGCGTCCTCATCCAATCATGAAGCATTTTTTGTCAGATAATAGGGAAGGGAGTGTTAGCATGCTATTTGATCTTAGCTTTACCACCACTGTGCTTATAAACTCATTGCAGAGAATAATTAAGATACCCAGAATAATAATGCATAAGGTAAATGAGGAATAATGTCGGACCACTGCAAAATGTTTAAAATTAACTAGATATGTTTTGCATGCTTTTAAAAATCAGGTAGATTTTTTCTTTAAAACCATATATTCAAATAATTATATCACTTTGGTTGTGTCCTGTGGGCAAGACACTTCACCCATCTTGCCTATGTATGTCTCGGCAGTTACGTTTTTTCATCAGTAACACATGGAGAGTATTAAAAATAGTGTACTATAGCATATTGAGAACCTGTTGAGATTGAAAAACAGAATAAAATCCAAGCATCATTATTATTAGAGTTGGTGAAACAAAATAATGATGAATAGTTTGAACTGTCCCAGTGAAAAGCATTTATTCAAGGCCTCTTCATTCTGTAAACAAAGCAAAGGAGTGAATTTATATCCATTTGTGCTTATCGTGTTTTTTGAAGGACCACTAGAGTGTCCTCTCACTGCTCACTGTCCAAACACAAACATATTCTATCCAAATGTCAAACTACTTATCAGCCCTGGGGAGGAAAATAAAACAAAAAAGCACTTTTGGTCAAACCAGATCAAAAACAACAGTATCATTTGTTTGCTGTTTATAACGTTTAAATAAAAAATGCTTCGGCCTATATCTTGAATTGGAATTTATTTTATTATTTTATGTATTATTTTATTATTTTACCTACACTGGGTACACCAACTCTCATGCCAATATTTTTGCTTTAAATAAACACAATAGAAATGGAAAAAAATGTAAAAAATAAAATAAAATTGTGTTTTCTTGGCTCATAAGAGATATTAAACCTTTTCCAAATAAATAAATAAATTATAATCTGTAGCGTGGTCTGCGTACACTGGTGTATGAATGTGTGTGTGAATGGATGAGTGGTTTCAAAGCGCTTTGAGTGCCTTGCAGAAAAGCGCTATTTAAAAAAAAAAAAAAAAAAATCTGACCATTAGCCAATCAGGGGCATGCATGGCCTTTCCATATAAAGAGTTAGTATTATATTATAGTATATTAGTATAGGAGAATTTAAGAGTGAAACCCTAACTCTGTTAATCTAAGGTGAAATAAGTTAGAGATTGTTCAAAATGATGAGAGACCAATGAGCTTATATGTTTCTGCATAAACCCAGTGAGATATTATTTTGGACGGTGTTTGAAGCTGTTGAGAGGGCTAATATTTCACTGTTTTTGAAGAAATCCTGCTAATTGCGTTCACCATCCTGCTAATTGCGTTTACCATCATTCCAAAGTTCAAAAAGTTCCAAATGTCTCCAAACTTTCTGAAAAGAACTTAAGTCATCAAACATTAACAGTAATACCCGCGAGATCATCCTAGCTGTATTCATTTTGTCACAACTTTGTACAAGGATTTTCACAGATTTAAGTTTTCCCCTGATGGTTGCCTGCAAATTACATCTGACAAGCTTGTAAGCCCAAAGGAGGATGTGGTGTGAATGTAAAGACAACAGATGTTTTTAGTAACGTCTCTTGCTGTTCTCCGAATGGCGAGGCAGGGCGTATATACACACCGCTGATGGTTTGTTTGTTCATCCCGAGCTCTTGACAACCTGGGGCTCTCCTTTTCTCTTCTGCTTACACTGGACTGACAGCTGGTGGACGTAGGAGGGCCTCGGGCAAAACACAAGAACCTTCTGATCAGGTTTGTCTATTTTTTTTTTTTTTTTCTTCATCAATTCTACACCTCAGGGTTGGACACGCGTCTAGGTCGGACAAGATTTTCAGAAGTGGTGATGATGGTAATGCCTAGGGTGATAGAGGAAAATATAGCTTCATTTTTTGGAGGTAAAAGGTAGACAGTTAAGATTTTTTTTAGATTAAAATAAAGGCATGTTTGTTTGTTGCAAGCATCCTTAAATGAGTGGACTTGCATCTTCACAAACGTGACATTTATTTGTCCTGGAGGAGGGCCTACACCTGGTCCATGTAAATGTTGTTCTTTTGGCTATAGCAAAAGACGAAATTCAAATCTGTCAACTGGACAAATCGTTGTAGGAGTGCTTCTTCAGTTCTTCAGAAATTAAGAAGCGGCATGAACGATTTGTCCAGTTGACAGATTTGAACTTCGTCTTTTCCCATGGATCAGACCAGGACGACTGAGGGTTTACACAGATATCTTTTGGCTATAGTATTCCAAAGTATGGCTTAAACTGTCTCCATGTTAGTCTGTCTCCATGGAGAACCTTTCCCAAGTATAGTTGTTTTATATCATTCCATATCCATAGAATGATCCTGGTAACATGCCACCTCCTGAAAGTTACATGCTGTCACTTTAACAGCATTAGCACTGTGAGCATCTTTATTTCTCCAACATCTGACCTGTAACTTGGCCTCTGGCTGAAAGCAAGGCTGCCAATCTGCACTATCGGCCCCTCCGACCACGACCAACACTCACGCACACACCACAATCACATTAAGTGGTCAAGTGTCCTGCTCAGCCCAGCCTTGCTCAGTTTCCGAGATCTGACGAAATCAGGCTTTGACAAGGAGTTTTGGCCACACAAGGAGGTTGGTCAACAAACTTTCACATTAGCTGCTATAGGTTGTGGTATAACTCTACTGAAACTTCTTCATTTCAACATGCAGGAAGAGTTCAAATCAGTTCATCCTCACAGCATAATATCATTCAAGAAAACCAGATTCCTCAACTTTAGACAAGTACACATATGGCAAAAGTCACACATGACAACTGTTAACAAGTCCGTAAAGACAGCCATTCTCCACTTTCCGGGGAATATTGCAGCGTTACTCAGGAGGGAGATTGTCATTGACTACTACTGCTGCTGTTAATGAGTTGTGTGCAAGTGTAGGTGGACTGTCACTGACTCTTGGCAGTATGTCCTCTGGCAGCAGCACTCAAAGCACAGGTTTAATAATAGCTTCAGTCTACAATGTGATTCTCTCTCTGCACAAGGGAAAGAGCCCTGATATAAATAACTCATGTTTACACAGAGGATTTTTGATGATTATGGGTCAAATGCTGCATTTGACCTCTGCAGTTGAAGCAGAAGAGTGACGTTAGATGAGAGGTTTTGCAAATCATGTTATGGGTTTATAATTGTTGTATTTATTTATTATAATATTTTGCAGATTTTTTTTCTTTTTCGATATACTTGAGCAACTTTTGCCTTGTCAAAATAACATCTAATTAGAAAGTATTTTATTGTCCAATAATCAGGAAGCCAAAGCAAAACTGCAGTTTCTGAGAATTGTAAAAAGCGTAAAATACTCATCTCGGTGAATAACTAGGATGCTTGGATGCAGATGTGGAAGATAAAGTTGGGTCTATTTGGGTATATTTGACTTTCTCCTTACTTCTAAAATGCACCAAGAGACACGTTGCATAAGTCGTCTCTAGCATCACCACATCAGCTTCCATCTCCCTCAACATCCCCTTTAATTCCACTTGTTTACACTGGTGTCTCGGAGCCGCTGTGGGGGAGAGTACGGGGGTGTGGGGTTGTGGAGTGCAGGGGTCGTGTTTGACTTCTAAATGGAGAGGCAGCCTGGACTAATTAAGCACCGCATAGGGCACCCATGGGAGTACCCCCTTATAATAACTGCTGATATTGATTTGCGCAGCGCTGACATAACCTAGGTATGAGAGGCTTTATTAGTGCGGCATTTAGGATGAACTCTTTGACACTCTTTCTGCTTGTTGCTTTTGATAATTGAAAATGTTTGAACTCTGGCTTGAGTTAAGAGATTTACTGTAGATGGCTGATTGCAAAATAAAAAGGAAGTAAGTTTTTTTTTTTTCATTGTTATATTTCTGTTTCTTCTCCCTTTATCTATCACATTGGCATGGTGAGATCGTAGCTTTTCGTAGCCAGAGGCACCTTTGACTGGTTTGAGCAATGAGGTCAAGTCTCTTGCCCATGGACACAGTGACAGTACGCACCTCTAACAAGTATCAGACCATGGCCTCCTAAAATGATCCATTACAATAAAAGATCTCCGCTTACATTCAGTATCTCTAGATTTGTGGTTAGAGTGCTAGTCCACCAAACCAAAGGTTGGCAGTTTAAATCCCACATGAGTCAGTTCATGCTGTAATGTTTTTGAGCAAGATATTATGTGATAGCAGTGTGTGAGTGATTGGTGTTAGGAGAGGCTGATGATGCAGGCTGGCGGCCCTGTCAGTTTGGTAAATGGTAAATGGTCACATTTTTATGTAGCTCGTTTCCAACTTGGAGGCACTCAAAGCACTTTACATCAAGGAAACTCTCACCCATTCACACACATTACACCAGTGTAAACAGACACTGGGGGCAAGGGGGGTTAGGTGTCTTGCCCCAGGACACAACAAGAAAATTAATCTGTGGGAGCTAGAATCTCACTGCCAACCTGTGGATCAGTGGATCTGACCACTCTACCAATGATGTTAGCAGTGCTGTGAAAAAGGATTTGCCCCCTTTCTGATTTCTTACTTTTTCTGCACCTTTGTCACTCTTAGCCATTTCAGATCAAGCAAACTTAAATATTATACAAACATAACTCACAAACATCTGAACCTACACGGCCCATGTGAAAAAGTAATTCCCTCCTAAACCTAATAACTGGTTGAACCACCCTTAGCAGCAACAGCAATAACCCACAATAGTTTTTCACATCGCTGTGGAGGAATTTTGGCTCACTCTTCTTTGCAAAATTGTTTCAAACCAGCTACATCGGAGGGTTTCTGAGCATAAACCACCTTTTTAAGGTCATGCCACAGCATCTCTATTGGGTTGAGGTCTGGACTTTGACTAGGCCACTCCAAAACCCTCATTCATTCAAGAGTGGACTGACTGATGTGCTTTGAATCATTATCCTGCTGCAGAACCCAAGTGCACTTCCTCTTGAGGTCACCAACTGATGGCTGGACATTCTCCTTCAGGATTTGTTGGTAGAGAGCAGAATTCATGGTCGTTCAAGTCCTGAAACAGCAAAGCAGCCCCAAACCATGGCACTACCACCACCATGTTTCACTGTTGCCATGATGTTTTTGTTTTTTTTTTTTTTGTTTTTTATCAAATGCTGTGGTCATTTTATGCCAGATATAATGGGATGCACTCCATTTTTTGTTTCATCAGTCCACAGAATATTTTCACAAAAACTTTGGGGATCATCAAGATGTTTTTTGGCAAAAGTGAGACAAGCTTTTATGTTCTTTTTTGTCAGCAGTGTCTTTTTCCTTGGAACTCTGCCATGTGTGACGTTTTTGCCTAGTCCCTTTCTTATCGTTGAGTCATGAACACTGACCTTTTCTGAGGCAAGTGAGGCCTACAGTTGTTTAGATTTAGTTCTGGGTTCCTTTGTGACCTCTTGGATCAGTTGTCTCTGTACTCTTGCTCTCTTTTGTAGGCTGGCACTCCTGGGAACGTTCACAACTGTACCAAGCTTTCTCTATTTGGTGATAATGACTCTCACCATGGTTCGCTGGAGTCCCAAAGATTTAGAAATGGTTTTGTAACCTTTTCCAGACTGAGACATGTCAATTACTTTTCTTCTTATCCTGAATTTCTTTGGATCACGGCATGATGTCTTGGGTTCAATATGGCCTAATTCACTTTGTCATAAAGGTCTGGCAGAAATTAGGTCTGGGTGTGACTGTGCAATTGAATTCAGCTTTCCACAGTAATATGATTAATCACAGAGGGGCAGTTATTTTTTCACACAGGATCATGTAGGTATGGATAGTATTTTTCTCATAACAAATAAAATCATCACGGAAAAACTGCTTTTTATGTTTACTTGGGTTATCTTTGTCTAATATTTAAATTTGTTTGCAAAAAAGTATGAAATCAGGAAGGGGGCAAATACTTTTTTACAGCACAGTATGTCAAGAGCGTGATTTGAAACGTAAGCCTTTGGATCAGTGGACAAGCATATCACTGACAACTGAGTGAAAATTGCTTTGAGAAACAGCACTGTTTAATTTGTCATTTTTACTATGGACCAAAAAAAAAAAAAAAAACATCAACAAAAAATGTTAATATTGCAATTGTATTTAACTGATCATATAATCATAAGCTCCCCAGACACTTCCTCCACAGCTCCTCTAAGGGGATCCTGTTTACAGTCCCGTAGCATTTCCTGGGTTGACCTGAGGGCTCCTCCCTGCGGGGCATCTGGATTGATCAGTAAATCAATCCTCCACAATGGCCAAGTAGTTTGGTCTACTGAAGATGTATAAGGAAAAAAAATGGACAATGTATCACCTTATAGGAAAAACTGTGAAAGTGATTACTATGGCAGTGTGACTTAAGCATTCCCCCATTAACAAGAAGATTGCCAGTTTAAACCCTTCTGCTATAGTTGTGTCCCTAAACAAGATTCTTTTTCAACATTGCCCACTCAAGTCATGTGAGTTGTTGTGAACACTAAAAAATTAAACAAATACATTGTCAGAAATGAAAAAAAAATAATAGATGTTTCACTTCAGCAGGGGTGTCAAACACATTTTCACCGAGGGCCACATCAGCAAAATGGCTGCTCTCAAAGGGCCAGATGTAAAATAAATCTAACTACTTAACTGTGTCTGTATTTATTGCTTATTCAAGTTACAAATATTGCATATGCATTTGCCTATATGTAAAAATATGGCTTTGTCACTGCATATTCTCCTGATAAAATGACATTATAAGACCATCATACATTTTAATTTACCCTGTCGAGGGCCACATTTGGCCCACGGGCCTTGAGTTTGACACATGTGACTTAAAGGCTTAAAGGTAAAGTTTTCAGGTGGAGAGTCTTCCTAGCCTTGCTAACATCAGATTCATATGTATATGTCTCTGAACTGAGTTCTACACATTTATCAGATTGGATTGCTCTCGCTAAATTCAAACAGGATGTTTAATACTCCAAGACTGGCCAACATGGCACAACAGTGCAGAAACTGTAGTTAAATAAAGTTGAGAGAAAAGCACAGACATGTTTCCCTCCACAAATCCATGAAGTGCTTCAAACTGTAAGTTTTTGAAAAACAAAAAATAATCTGCATTTTCACCAAAATATACACTAAGTGGCGTCACCATGTTTTGATTCACTTGGGAGCTTCACTTTTGGCTTCCGCTCAAACCTCCCTGTGATTGCCACTGGTGGCTGGACCCAATCACACCTAAGGGGTGTCTGCAAAGATGGATTCTTGCAAGTTTGTGAACTCACAAACATTACAAGAATGAATCTTGCTGCACAAGGTTAAGATCCGCTACCTGTGCCATGGAGATGTTTCTTACTTTATCAGCACATTTCCTTTTAGTATTCTACTCACACGCTCATAGAAATAACCATAAAAACTGTGCGGCCGCTTCTAGAATGGGCTCAAAATTGGAAGTAGATTTTGCGAGTTAATTAAATATGAGGCACACTTCTCTTCATTTGACTCTTTTGCAGGTGCTTCCGACCACATAGCCCCGAGCACTACCTTAGAGACAGGCAGAACGAAGCAGGCCACGCTTTCAAACTGAATTACTGCCAGAGCGATACATAGTTAATGAGGACTAGCGCCTATTCTAATTCATTTTTTAAAATCCTGATTTATATTTAAAGACAATCACTTGTCGCTGCAGTCCCATTTTAACAAGGCACAACACAATGACAACCCATCACCTCAAAGCCTGTTTTAATGAGTACAACATTTTAAATGCAAAAACAGAATTTGGATTTGCAAGCCAATAATAGATAGTAAAAGATGCTGGACCTGGTGCACTGGAATATCAATTGTAGCCTTTGGTGTTTACTGTGACTTCAAGAGAAATGGGTTGTAGCTTGAGGCTATTTTTTTTGGATAAACAAGTTTTCTGATGGCCAGCATAAGCAAGGATAATGTGGTTTTGATTAGAAGCCTCGCCCTGGATCCTTTTTTGAAGTATCCGACCCCGCGTTAGTTCCCTGGGGGCTGGTGTAGCATTTTAGATGTCTGACTATAAGATGGAATTTTATAGGCACTTAAATAATTGTTATTATTTTATATTCTGAAGAATACAGTTTGTCTGTTTTGTTCACCTAATTGGTCCATTGTGCATGTATAAATGAGTGAGTTTAATGTTTTATTAGGAGCCTCATTGAATGACTATTTAATGGCTAGTCTTTCTGTGGTCCTCTTGAAAGAAATGCAGTGCAATAATATACTTTTGCCAAAACACAATATAGAAGTTGCATAGCATAACTTTTCCAAAGGAGGGTATATGCCACCTTTTGTGTGTCCATTCTTCTTCTAATCTATCTCCATAGAAACAAACAGGTGGTGCCTGAAATCAAATTACAGTTCTGGTATGTGGAGGATTGATTGTATATATATACATGCATATATAACTAACCCTGTAGCAGCCTTGCTCCAGATTGGGTCTTTGGTTGCTATGATACTTGCAGTGGGAATTACAAATATGGAACTCAGTCCCAAATTCACCCCTGTAATCGCTAGCCTCGATGAGCGTCATTGGCTCGAGCTGAACATTATGGGTGATGTCACACTCCTTTAGTCCACTTTTTTATACAGTCGATGATGTGGAGAGGAATAAATTAAAGTAAAATCTACAAAAAAATGTAAACACCCAGGATTGATCCATACTGTGTAACTTTCCTGGAAAAGCAATAATATCTCCATGAAGACAAGCAGATGTGGCCCAAAGCCAAATTACAAGTCTGATCTGTGGAGAGGCCACCATGCTTATGGTAAGAATGCATGTTTTCAACAGATTTCTAAACAATTTAAACACCCAGTATTAATCCTGTGCAGCATGCATATCTCCATGGAGACATGGATGTGGTGGACCTTTATACATAATTATATGTTTATTCATAATCGTTAATAAAAGAAGAAATTGTCTTTTTGTCAGAAAAAATCAAGTTATGATTTTGCGCAAGCCATTGATAGAATAGTATTTAGTTCTGTATCAAAAAAATAATTTCAAATATTTCCCTACAGGGTAACCTACATTGGGTTCATAACTTTATAGAATTAGAAAAGTATTTGGATTTGTATTATCTACATCTTACACATCTAAAACCCAAAGAAACAGGAAGCCATATGTCTTGGCGACCACACGTATCCGATAGGCAGTGCAGTCATGTGATCTCCCTGCACCAGTCACTAATGATCAGGCCTACATTATCAGCAGTGGCACTCTGCTGTGTGATCAATTAGCAACAGTCTGGTCAATGTCAAAAATGATTTCTCATTGCATAGACACAGTGGACTATGGTTCTTCTCTATGGCACTGGCTCTAAGGATGGCCAAGACTATACCCACGTGTAGTCCAATTTATGATGTAAAATGTGTATCTTGCCTCCACAAATTCTGATGGGTGTGACTGACTGTTATCCTAATGTCAGGAATGCATACCTGGCCACACCGCTGCCCCCATTGGGGGAGTCTGATCACATTCTGGTTCACCTCAAAGCAGCTTACCTCCCTCTGATGAAGCGCCTCCCCCCAACAACAAGGACTGTGAGGAGATGGACGGATGAGAGCATGGAGATGCTACAGAGCTGTTTTAGAGGTTTCCTTTGACATCTGCAGGACGATGCTCAGGATGTTCTATGAGTCTATGGTGGCCAGTGCCATCATGTACGCTGTGGTCTGCTGGGGCAGCAGTCTGCGCGTGAGGGACACTAATAGACTCAATAAGATCATCAGGAAGGCTGGCCATGTTGTGGGGGAGGAGCTGGACTCTCTGACTGTTGTGTGGAGGAGGATGTTGGCCAAAATAATGACTATTCTGGACTCTCCCCTCCACCCCCTCCGCGTTACTGCCACGCTGCTCCACTGAGAGACACAGGAAATCTTTCCTGCCTGTCGCCATCAAACTGTTGAACTCCATGCTGTAACCAATCACTTACCATACTCCAATGTTCCATTTTGTACATAGATGTAAATAGCTTGTGATGTTGTGATGCTGAAAACTATTTATTTATTTATAGTCTCTATTTAATTTTATTTTTATATTTTATATTTTTACTGTTTGCTCTACATTTTATTCTATTCTTTTGATCGTGGCATCTGTGAACTAAGAGAATTTCCCCTCAGGGGATCAGTAAAAGTTATTCTGATTCTGATTCTGACAGGCAGATTAACTGATCAGAGAAACTAAAAGGCTAGTTGTGTCAAAGCCATAGCCTGTATAAAGAAGTGGACTAAGGGAGTGTGACATCACCCATAGTGTTCAGCTCCAGTCTAATGAAACAAGTATGGATAGATAGATAGATCTTTATTGTCCCCGAGGGGAAATTTGTTTCCACAACTCTGTTAATACACAGAAAAACATTGCAACATTGACCACACACAAGACAAGACAGACAGCACACAGTAAAGAATATTACATATTATTGAGAGCAGCAATGGCAGAGGGGACAAAACTTTTGCTGAAGCGTGCCCGCTTCCACCTAAGTGTTCTGTATCTGCGGCCCGAGGGCAACAGAGAAAAGTGAGCGTGGAGCGGGTGGTCCGAGTCCCTGCTGACTGTGAGAGCCATGCGTGTAACACCCTTGTTGTTAAGGGGGAGAGGTCTGGAGTTGGCAAACAGATGATTTTGAATGCTGTATGTGTGACCTTAGTGAGCTTATTTCTGTTTGTGATGGAGAGCATGTTAAAGTAACAGGGAGAGCAGTAGAGAAGGTAACCAACCAACCAAACCATCATGGTAACCATCTGGAGCAAGGTTGTTCAAGGCATCTACCCTTCCTGCTCACACCGCTGGTTTACACTGTCAATCAAACCTGTAACACTAGCGGGAGGGAAAGATACCGGGATCATGTAGAGCGGGGTTAATATGAACATTTAAAGATCAAAATAACAAGCCTGACAGCAGCAGTTATGGGCAGAGGGGCAACGTGCTGATGCTCATTTCCTATTTGGAACATGGCAGCTAACAGTTTAGGTATGTCCACTTATATATGCAGTATATGGTCAAAATAAACATGCCATCTTACAGTAAAATAGAAAAAAAAAAAAATCATAACTAACACAGAACTGATAAATAATGCAGTTTTATGCAGAACTGATCGGTGAAGTGTTAAACTGTAATTCTGAGGTAAAAGAAATGATAGTATATTTGGTTCTGAATGTTACTGTGGGATATTGGAGAGGATTTATCTTAGGCATTTGAGAGACAGATGCTGCCACATAAGCAGCTGTGATTGTAATGGCGTTAACTTCAGCATATTGCCCATTCCCAATGACAGCAAAACACGTTTTTTTAAGAAGATTTTTTTTTACAATGTTTTGCGAATCTGACCATTTACTTTAGTGGAAAAGTCTATTGTCCCATTACACTAATCTAGTAGCATATGAACAGTTTTGGTTTTATCTCCATCCACTGTAATTATACACTGCAGGTCTATAAAATGGAATAATTCAATACTTTTCTTTTTTTTTATCGATTAGTTGTGTTTGTAAAGTAGTAAATAAATAAATTCCTATACCAAATTGACATGTTTCAACTCCTCAGAAATGTCACCACTTTTGTCTAACGTCTTTTTCAAAGTGGGGGTATTACACTTGAATGGGGTATTAATGGCTAACAGATAACATATTAGATCACTATGTTGCCTTTTATTGTTTTGAAGATGCTATATTTGACAAAAGCGAGATATTAACATGTTTAATAGGTTTCACTTTTCGTTTCTGATGCTCGAGTCCCCCTCTCCTTTTGTTCCTCGTGTCAAGTCCGTCCCCCTTCAGAGCGATATCACATTACAATTGGTGTGCATTCCGCTAATTAAATTACTGCACATCACATCAGGTTTGTGAAGTTGTAGTGTATTGTTTTGTATCCTGCTTTTGCATATTTATGTAAAATTGCAGTGCGGGAGCGTGTGCTGCATAGGCTGAGCTTTGTACAAGAGGCGTGGGCTTGTACTGCTAAATGCAAGGAGGGTTTCAATAGGGCCAGGCATGTTTTTATTTTATTATTTATTATTTATTTTTTTTTTATCTGTACATCATAGAAAAAAACCCAAAACACTATAATAATGCTTGCTGTAATCAATCGTACCTTTTGCTTGGCTGCTAAGTGAGTGGAAATCCTCTGGTTAAAGGCAAAACACTTTATGTGGTTTTCATTAAGATTTGCCAAATATTTAACATGTTTAATTATGATTTTGAAAATTTGTTGGGCGAGACAGCATGTGGGTAACTGACAACATTTTTTACGTACCAGCTGTTTAGCCCCATTGGCACCACTTTAGGGCCATGTCAAATACTGGCCTGTGATGAACGAGAGCGGGCAATTGTAAAACTGATAGTTGCAGATGGTGGTGTTAAACCGAGGACAAGCCACCAGAATTTGTGTCCTGTCTCGTGATTGATGCTGCTCCTTTTAATCCATCCATTATCTAAGTTCAGACACTGATGACTTTCATTTGGACAGGTTTGTTTGGGATCAAATGTGATGCAGTTTTTGCTCTGCTCCTGACATATAGCCCCTGTATAATTGAAGCCATGTGTTAAAAAAATGGTCATACAAAAGACATAATTGATGAGATAGATAGATAGATAGATAGATAGATAGATAGATGGATAAACAAATCGATACAAAGATTGATTGATTCAGTTGGTCTTATAAAAATAAAGTGTCCCTGTAGTTGCGTTTGAAGGATGGGTTAAATGCAGAGTGACCATAGTGTGATAAACAAATGTTCTTACTTGCACAGCCGCTAATTGGTAGCACGTGTTTCTCAAAATGTATAGTATCATTCAGATCTAAATATATAACTTATTTTACCTCATGCATAAGAGTTTGGTGCTTCAAGTGTTGATTCTGCAGAGTTCTCTGTCCTTTGTTGATTTTTTTTTGTTTTTTTTTTTTTTTCCTTTCTTCTCATAGGCCACCATGTTTGTTTCAACCTCAATGAACCATGTAATTCTCTGATCTGACCTGTCAATCATACCTATCTGAAATCATGGAGACAGGATATGGTTCCAGACCCAAAAAAAGTATCGTAGAAGTGTGTGGTCTTGGCTGGCCCGGCATTTCCCTGCAGTAACTCAATTACCTTAGTTGGCAGGTACCACACTGTGATTTCTTTAAATTATTTGCCTTAAAATGAAAAAGGGAAATTTTGCAGGTAAAAGAAAGTTTTTTATTGTCCAAAGTTTGTACTAGCTTACACAAAAACATCCTCAATTCTGCTGCATTCAGAGTTTTGCCTTTTACATTAAATTACTGTTCCCCCCTCTGCACCTCTCCCCCCGCTCTCCACTACTCCGCCGCCTCTGTGCAGCTGGTAAAAGCAGTATGACGCTGGATGGTTTTGATAAAGCCATTTTCATTTGCCATCTCTAAAATGCATCCTTGTGTTGTGCTGAAAGGAAAACCATTACCAAAGGCGTCTGGAAATGTAGCCGCCTCTAAGAGGATGCTTCTAACCTCAATGTCGCTCAAACTGCACCAAGCGTCTCACCTCGGACTGCGAAAGGGTCCCGCCCGGCATCGTTTATCAGTCAGAGTCGAGTAAGGTCGGCCAAGAGAAGGGACGCGCGGCGGTTTTATCTTCAAGACAAACTTTTACAAACTTGGACAGACGATGTATCATTGCCAAGCTAATACACTGTGAGCTGGGCCTGATGTTGGCATTTCAAAGCCAGTAGTAATTTTATCAAGGAACAATGCGATAAGATCAGAGAAGGGGTGATAAAAATTTTAGTGCGATTCGTATTTTTTCTCCCTTTTGTTAGACAGGTCACAGAAAGTGTATGGCGGTATTTAAAGGTTGGGCGACGGAGGCGCAGTGTTAGGGTTGCAAATTTGGGAACAGAAAATTGAATTTGGATTTTCAGACAAGTTAAGTGATTGTGAGTATAGATTTCACACACAGAAACGGGAAGTTTACATACACTATATAAAAAGACACATGCTTTTTTTTTTTCCTCACTGTCTGATGTGGCTAAAGTTTTCCTGTTTTACGTCAGTTAGGATTATAGCAAAATACAAAGTTGAAATAAATTTTTCATTACTTTCTTCAAAGTCAGATGCTTACATACATTTCATTAGTATTTGGCACCATTGCCTTTAAACTGTGACTTTGATCCGACATTTTGGATATAGTTGCCATGAACTTTGGCACATTCCTCCTGACAGTAACTGAGCAACTGAGCCAAGTTTGTAGGCTGCCTTGCTCACACATGCCTTTTCAGGTCTGCCCATACATTTTCAATAGGATTGAGATCAGGGCTTTGTGATGGCCACTCCAAAGCATTGACTTTGTTAACCTTAAGCCACTTTGTAACCAGTTTGACAGTATGCTTCGGGTCATTGTCCATTTGGAAGACCTATTTGCGCCCAAGCTTTAACTTCCTGGCTGATTTCTTGAGATGCTGCTTCAGTATTTCCCCATAATGGTCTTTCCTCGTGATGCCATCTATTTTGTGAAGTGCACCAGTCCCTCCTGCATCAAAACAACCCCACAACTACTTGATGGCAGTTTTGATCTATTTACATGTATTTGCTAGAAGCACCTAGATTATTTTAAAATATAATTTGTCATTTCAAGCCAATTTATTTTTATTCACAGAAACAGAGAAAGTGTCAGCAGTCACACCCAGTCTTTTTCTCTAAAACCTTCAAATCAGGCTAGAAACTTAGGGGTAATAATGGACTCAGACTTGAACTTTAACAGCCACATCAAATCAATAACATCTGTAGCTTTTTACCGTCTAAAAAACAAAAAAAGCAAAATCAAAGGTATACTGTCAAAACAAGACTTAGAGAGATTTGTCTCCAGTAGATTAGACTACTGTAACGGCCTGCTCACTGGCCTCTCCAAACGGGCCTTAAGACAGCTGCAGTACATCCAGAACACTGCTGCTCGGGTCCTGACCAGAACCAGGAAGTGCGAGCACATAAGTCCTGTGCTCAGGTCTCTGCACTGGCTTCCTGTAGCTCAAAGAATAGACTTTAAGGCAGCTCTGCTTGTGAACAAGTCTCTTCATGGCCTAGGTCCAAAGTACATCTCTGATATGTTAGTGCCATATGAACCATCTCGCACTCTGAGGACTTCAGGGACCGGCCTCCTGCTGGTGGCCAGAGTCAGGACTAAACATGGAGAATCAGTGTTTCAGTTTTATGCAGCTAAAACCTGGAACACTCTTCCTGAAGATGTGAGACAGGCCTCAACTTTGACAATGTTTAAATCCAGGCTCAAAACAGTTCTGTTTATCTGTGCATATGACTGAAATGTTTTTATTCTGCTCTCTTTTGTTTTAATGTTTTAATATTGTTTAGATTTGTGTGATTTCAATGTCTTTCTTGTTCTGTAAAGCACTTTGAATTACCTTGTGTGCGAATTGTGCTATTCAAATAAACTTGCCTTGCCTTATTTGCCAACAAGATAAAACAAAACTGACTTGTAATTTTCTTATTTCAAGATATATTTTCTTGGAACCAGCCAGGAATGTTATGAAATTGTAAATACACAATATTCAAGTCCTTTCAATCAAAACAATATCGATAAATTTTTCCATTGCAGGCAGTATGGACAAATTATATAACATCTCCCTGATTGAATTTAGCCCTTCATTCTTCATTCTCATCCACCATTTCCATGTGTGAGTGACTTATAGCCATCTGTAAGCGGGTGGTTTTCCCAGGCTAAGTGAGGTGCCATGCCTGGCCCATCCCCAGCAGAGATCAGTAGAGTGTGGCTGTCAGAGCGGTGACTGAGTGGGCTTACCTCAAGGCCCCTGCTCCACAGGTACAGCATGAAACAGACAGAGCCTCCATGGGCTCACATGTCACCTCCAGACTACTGAGACACTGGGATAAGGCCACGGTGAAGACGAACTGTGAATGCTTTTGTCTGTGTCAAATATCAATGAGCTGAAGTTTTTTATTGGATTAAATGGAAGAATTTTTGTTTAAATAGTATAGTGGCAAGGGGTTTTAGTATCCACAGCTCAGTAAGAAGATCCCCATTTCGATTCCCAATATGTATGGAGCCTAACAGAGTGGAGTTAAAGGTCCTATATTACGCAAAATTGACTCTTGTGAGCTTTAAACCAACTACCTACTCAAAAACATACTTGGAGTTGTGTTTGTTTCATTCACACATGTTTGAGAAACTCTTTATTATTCGTGAATCTACATCTCCAAAGCTCAAAATGTTCTGTTCCACCTTTCTACTTCCGCAGTAGTTTTCAAGTTAACAGCTACCTTTTAGCTTTTGTTCGGTAGACATTGACAATTCCACAGCTGAATTTTATCCAAAGGATTCTAGTGAAGGTGTATGGAGTTTAAAAACACAGTGGAGCACTTCATGTATTACCACATGGTATCACAAGGTGGAATAGAGTGTTTTCAGTTTGAGAGGAAAAACTTAGCCTAAATATGCAGGGTTTGTGTGTTAAACGTGTGAATGAAACAAAACACAACTCTAGGTATCTTTGTGATGAGGAAAACATAACTGTAATATGGGACCTTTAAATACTATTAATGCATTAGTCTTACACAAAACTTCCAGTCAGTTTAAGTTTTTTACAACACGCACCTGTAAGTGACTTCCCATCCTAACCGGGCCCAATCCCGCTTAGCTTTCGAGATTAGACGAGATCAGACATTCGCAAGGTTGTATGGCTGTAAACATGTTCTCTCAGTGCTTGGATAGGTTTTATTTAGGCCAGGTGCTCAATTTTTATGCATCAACCTAAAAATGCCCATAATCCACGAGATACTGAAGATCAAATAACTCAGATCTGCTGTGACAGTCCATTGCACCACATTGCACTTGTCAACACTGTCAATAACTCTAAAAAATTGTACTGGGAGTATAAGCTATGTAAGCCTAAAATGAGTACAGTGAAATGGACACCCATTAAATAATAATAATAATAATAAACCAGATTATATAGCGTTTTTTTTTGGGCACTCAGAGGCTTTACAGTGCAGTGCATTCATTCACTTCACATTCGGTGGTGGTAAGATACTATTGTGCCCCGGGACAGACTGATGAAAGTGAGGCTGCCAATCTGCCCATTCATACACTTTCTTACGCATAACTTATTGTTCGAAATGCAATTTTGGGGCCACCAACTGTTCATTCATTCACTGATTTAGATATAAATATTTTACTGATAAGCTCTGTGTTTTTTCAACAGCTTGTGAAGTGAACCTGTTCCACCTTAACTGGAAACATGACAAGAACAATATCTGCATTAAGCCTGTATTTACAGTATAAAATGTACTCAAATTAAAACTACACCCACATTTATGCTGTTCCAACAAGTCTTTGCATTCACAGCAAGGTGGCTGCCCCCAGAAATCCCAGCACAATTATTTTGCAAATGGATCCTTTGATAACACAATACCACAGTTTTCCCACTGTGTTTTCGTCTGTGTTTGCCATCTCTCGTTTTTTAATTTGACGGATCCCAGGTGCACAGGGAAGCATGGGGCTCCTGTTTTGTCCACGGAATATGCCCGGAATATGAAAGAACAATCATAGCGGTGCATGACGGCATCGGTGCCAAGCCAAAGTACCCTGACTGCGTGATGCCAGCCCCACTCAGCCTGATGATGGCAGATGACACACCTGTGCACCAGCTGCCCACTAAGATGCCAACACAAACTCAGCCAGTTTGATAGATTATAACATGATTTTCATTTTGTCAAGCCTGCTTTTGAATGCAAACATAGACTTTTTTCATTCTTTAAGAGCTTGTACTTGTTTTTTTGGGTTTTTTTTTTTGTTTTTTTGGGGTTTTTTTTTCATATAGTTGTGCAAAATGTATTTTACCCATCCCAAGGTCTTTTGCTTTTGTTCTTGGGTTGATATGCACATTTCAGACCAAAACGCATTTATACACAGAACCCGTCTCCTTCCTGAGCAGAATGACGGCTGGACATTCCCATGGCATTAATACTTGTGTATAACTGTTTGAACAGATGAACAGGGCAACTTCAGGCATCTGGGAATTACACCCAATGATGAACCAGACTTGTGCAAGTCCACACTTCTCTTCCTGATATCTTGGCTGATTTCTTTTGACTTTCCCATGATATTACACAAAGAAGCAGCGCATTTCAGGTGTGCCTTCAAATACATCCACAGGTATGTCTCTAATTAATTTATCAGAAGCTTCCAAAAACATAAAATCATCATCTGGGTTTTCTCATATTTTTTAAAGGCAGAGTAATCTTCCTGTATGTAAACTTCTGACTTGGAGGAAAGTATGAAAAACTTCTCACATTATCTCGCACTACTGGTAATTAGCAAATAGTCTGATTGAGTGCATGTGTCCTTTTATATAGTGTATGTAAACTTCTGGTTTCAACTGTATAATGAGTTTTTGAGGTCCAAATAAGGCCACTGTGTACTGTCTGCATCTAATTATGAAGCATTTTATTGTGTGATAATCAGCGTGCTAATTGTTGCTTCACCATCATGGTAAACAGCTCTCATCTCTGAAAGTTGTGAAGCATGTTGATAAACGCACCCCGCATAATAATTACTGATCAGACTTCATAAGGTAAATGAAGAAGAACTTTGGACTGCTGCAAACCATTTAAAATGAATTTGTTCTGTTTTTTGCATTTTTAAGACAGTAAAAATCAGGTATTTTTGCATACAAAACATATACAAAACAGAGATTATAGTTTTCTTTATTTACAGTTGCAGGAAATGTGACGCCACAAACAAAAAAAAAAAACAAAAAAACGCCAAAAAAAAAAAAAAGGGTATCAAATAAAAGTAATCCAAGAGTAAATGACTGCATAAATAGAAAAAAACAAAAAAAAAATCTAATTAGATAGAATGTTTATATATTTCCTTTTTCATTTCATTGCATTAAAAATAGAACAATGCAAATCAGTTGAGTGTACGACCTGCCTTTACCTTCCTTGTGCATGTTGTCCTGCCATCACCTGTTCCAGCTTATCTTTATGTGATTTCCTCAGACATGAAAAAAAAAAATTTTGCATTTGCATAAGAGTACCCTGTGAAAAGGTTACCGCGCTTATTGGGTAGTGTTCTGTCAAAGCCAGAGCTGCGGGGGTGGCTCCAGTATGTTTCTGGCTTTGTGTTGGCGTCAAGAAGGTTGTCTGGTGTCAGAATCACTGCAGCATATGTTAGTTTACACCTCTATACCTGCTTGCTGTACAGGATGACTAATGTCGCGGTGTGGCTGGTGTGGGCTAATCTAAATGACGTTTTATTGTCTCCATATCGGTGGGACTTGGGGACCGAGTACAACGGCACCTCATCATAAGATAATATTATACTCATGCACAGTTCTGCTTTTGGGGTTGGTCACTGGGTTAATGCGATTATTCTCAAGATGGAAGATGTGGAAATAGGAATCGTCACCTTGTTACCTTACTATTAACCTTCTATAGGGGTAATTGTTGCCTCATTTCTGCAGTGTAGGTCTGTGGTTTTCTGCAACAGCTTGTTACATTTTATTTTCTAATAACTCTGGGATTGTGTACATTATTTATAAACTAATGTAGTATCGGGTAATTTGTTACAGAAAAATTCTAAAATGGTAACCTTATCCTTGTCTGTGTAATCCCTCAGTTGTCCAGGTATGATCCACAGCAATTGCACTCCCCTATATCTGTCTGAAGGCAAGAGCTAACCACACTGTTGCTCTGAATGATTTTAACTGGTCTTTAACCACGCTATGTAATCTTTTTGCAGTGCCTTTGAACAACACCGCTTTTGCTATAATCCTTCATATTTACACTACAGCTGTTAAAGTTTTACATTAATATGCAAAGTCCCAAATAAGCAAATAGAAAAGTTCTATTAGAGTTTAATAACAAGGTTTTTAAGGGTCTGTTTTCTATTAAAGCCACTTTCTAGGCTTTATGCAATGATGTAATGTTAATGTTGTATCTGCATCAAAAACTTTCCCGGTATCGTCTCTGTGTAATCCCTCAGTTGTCCAAGTATGATCCATAGTAAAAGAAAGATTCTAATCTGTCAACTGGATAAAAAGTTGTAGGAGTGAAGACGTTTCGCTCTTCAGGCACTCCGGGTATCGATACGTGGATGACAACTGGACTAAAATCTAAATTCAAGATCTGAAACCCTTTGCTGCACATATTAATCCTGTGAACTTGACTTTCTTCCTTCAGCCATATAAAGCAATATTCCCTCATTAAACGCAAACCTGGAGTTGTGTTTTTAGCTTTGTTCATTTCATAAATCGTGTTTCTAATTTCCCAGGATTGTTGTGTCACAGGTAAAAGTCTGTGCGGCTTTTCAGTCCATAAATCATCATTAGACTTGTTCTAAGCATTTCTGTCATCAAATCGTATTAATTAGATGTGCATGCTTGTGTTGTGCATGTTGGAAAAAAGTTTCTAACCCTAGCTTCTGGTTGTTTCTTGCAATGGTAATTTGTTGATGAAATATAAAGACTAAGGCGTACAAAGTATTTCATTTAGCTTAAAGAGTGCATGAGTTAGCTTGTGATAAGTTTGTATTATCTTAGATTCATTATTATACATATGGTTAACTTTGTATATATCCATAATCCACTAGAGTTGTGCGGTTACCTAGATTGCCCTGATTCAGATGTCATATTGCTTTTGAATCAGTGCGACACAATTCTTCCTGTATCCACAGTGACCTCTTTGAAACCCTGGACATGTTCATTTGTGTGGTCACTTTATGGAGGCCAGTGCCATTAAGAAACATTGTAAAAACACATTTCACTGTCCACTCTCACGACCTGTAATGAGGGCTAAATTGGACCAAGGTTGAGCTGCAAAAATGACCCCCTTAATGAGGAGGCCTGTGCTGTTTATTCATTCAAGGTTGTTGTCCGGGTGATTGCCCTATGTGGGACTTGCATATAAACAGCATGCTAAACAAAGAGCGGCCGCACACGAGCACTTAATATTTTCCCCTGAGAGCTCTCTCACTCTGTGTCCTCTCGTAGCATTGTGGTTTGGAGAGTCTTCGTCCATTTTCATTTGTCTAATTTAAGCCCGTTCAGTTTGCAGTTAGATATGGTTGCGTTGGTAAAAACAGCATCCAAGTAGTTACGTCTGGTCAGTTTGTGTAGTTTTGACCTGATTTAGTTCTAATTAATATAATACTTTATTGTGACTTGGTGATGGTGAACTGACTGATAAAGATGAAGTGGGATGGTGGCTGAATGGCTAGAACTGCAATCACATTACATGAAGGTTACTCAGTTCCAGTTGTCTGTGCGAAGGTCTCCCAGTGCCTTGATGGGTTTTGTCCAGGCGCTCTGGTTTTCCATCAACCCAAAGCATGCACAATTAAGGTAGACCAAGCCTAGGCCAAGTTTAAGCAATCAATCTGTGCCAATCATATTTCCACTACCAAAGTTTGCCCTTCACACATTAGATTCATATATGATGAAGAGAAATGGTCCAAAACCAGATGACAGTAGGTCCACGATGTGACAAATGACAATGTAAAACTGTGAATTATTTAAATAGATTACAATATAGTGTAAAGGGTTAGGATTAGGGTTAGGGAATCCAGTTGAATCCAGGACTTAAACAAACAAAACAAACACAAACAAGCAAAAAAACTTTAAAACCTAAAAAAAAGGTTGAATAGGGTAGTTTCAGCTGAAACTGGAGACAAAAGCTGTTTATAGTTTCAGTGTCGTTAGCTTCTCTCTTCAGATATAAGGTAGTGTCCACCAGCAATCTGACCAGAACTGAAGAAGCGGCTTGGATGAGCAGCGAAACGTCTTCACTCCTACAACAATTTGTCCAACTGACTGAGATTTATACTTCGTCTTTTGCTATAAAACTCATAAAAGACAAAGAAAGTAAAACAGTCCATGTTTAGAGAGCAACACATAGACACAAATGTGTGCAACATTATTACAGAGAATAAACCTCAACAAGGCCATATGTGAGTTCGCTAATATGGAAAGTTCATGTTATATTGCCCCATTAACTTGGCATGATAATGACATATTTAGGCTGTGATTTCCAGAGTGGGGCCTATTAGCGTCAAATCAGATGGAACAGAAGGACACTAATGAAGAGGACTTGGACAATATTTACGCCACATACGGACAGCCAATGCTCAGAACATGAGAGCATCAATGAATATTTACTGTCATGAAACTAGGCCAAGATGTAATGTGACCTCACATGACAGGGCACACTCATTTAAAGCATGCTAATTAGCCATCATACAGTGTTTTTAATGGAAATGAGACTCTATATTAATGGGAAAGAGACTATATATACATCTATTATTTTCAATATCTTTCATAAGCCATAAGTAGGTCACAGATTTGTTCTTAATTGGCTGCATATGTGATGAGGTCACACATTTCTTCATGGGGTCAGTTTTAAAAGAACTAATTAATACAGTATGTTCATGTCATTCCACAGTGTGAAAAGGCAGAGGATGATCACAATACATGAAATGGGACTTGGTTTGACTTTACAAGGCTTTAAAATTTCACTACATAACCTTTCTGGTGGGTCCACCAACTGTTTGTGTCTGTGGAGG
Organism: Periophthalmus modestus; assembly: GCA_019594935.1. NCBI lineage: Eukaryota > Metazoa > Chordata > Actinopteri > Gobiiformes > Gobiidae > Periophthalmus > Periophthalmus modestus. Next base: position 12,800,927 of record JAIEZT010000054.1, read on the forward strand.
ATAAAAGTGCTGTCTTAAAACATGAAAAACAGAACTACTGTAGTTCATTTTAATTATTCACTGCATTGAGCTTAAGCAATTTTCACAACTCTATGAGACTGTGCCGTGATGGTAAACAACTAGTATGCTAATGCACTCTTTCTGATTATGGGACAATAAAACGCTTTATAATTAGATAAAGCACACACAGTAGCCATATTTTTTTTTTACCTCAAGAGCTGCTTATACAATATATTTATACTGGCACAAGACACATTTTCCTCAAATACATGGGAAAAAATCAGGTGCAGGGCCTTTAAATAGTTTTGCTTGCTTACACAGTATGGAATTAAACTTATCCATGGAGACAAGCTGGTAAAACCTTTCTACATAAGTGAAGCTTTTTACTTGACATATTTTAAAGGTTCATGATGTAACTTTTCTGGTACCTGCTTGCCTCTACGGAGATTTATTTCTTAGCTGGAGTGTTCCAACTGATTATCTATTAGTTTGTTTTTATTGCTCAAAAATACATTGAAAAACATGCATTCGTACTCTGACTTAATTGTAACTTAGCCTCTGTGCATCACCAGCTTGTCTCCATGGAAACAGATGGTTTAAAGCAGTCCTATTACGCAAAATCGACTTTTCAGAGCTTGTTGTAGTCGATTCCCTTTCTCATTAGCCTCTCGAAGTTGTACTTGGAGTGATTCGTGCACATTTGAGCGATCTTTAATTGCTTATTTTCAGGACACCTCAGTTTTCTATCACAAAAGTCAGGTGATTTGATTATTTTATTAAGTCATTTTAGATGAATATTACAACGTGCATAACATAATGATCCGCAGGTGTCATAGATTATAGCTACATAGCAGACACAAGCACAATAGGTCTTCTTTAATCTCAAACTGGCTCGAAAAAGTTACATAGCTCACCTTTAAGCATAAGAATGTAACTAACTACCCTACCTACCAAATCCTCATATATTTATTCACCTGCAAAACTGGAGGAAATATTACTTCTCTCAACTGGCATGTATGGATGTTGTGCACTGGACTGACAGTTCTTATAACCACCAATGATCGCGAAAACGATTGAGATGCACCAAGCAGTCAGCGGGTAAGCCAATAGAGGCATGGGGTGAAGTATGGATTTAGTTTCATCGACGAGCGAAACAGGTCAAGAGCTCAGACAGGGATGTGTAATACCATAAGTGAGGAGAATGAAATACTGGAACACAGAGATATCAACCAAAAGAAAACTCCCATGCTTCAACCAGTAAAGATGGTCTGAAGATAACAGCAATGAAGAAGTTGCGCTCTGGGGAGAATTTCAGACAAGATTTTTTTTTTAAAATTTTTTTGTCTGCATGGGTTTGAGAATGGGTGAGAAAGTAGAACGGTTGCCATAGGGATTAAGAATTTTAAAATGATATTTTTTGAATGGCAAAAACTCATCAAAGTGTTGCATATAACAGGAAGCTGAGAAACATAGCTACGTCTCAGGCTCATTGAGAAAAGAGATGAGCGGAGGTGAACGCCATTGAGATTGTGGTAGAGTGGTCAGTTGGGAACACATTTTTTTAATTATTATTTTTACGTTTGCTTTAACAAAACATAACTGCCAAACACCGCCACCTGAGATAGACTAAGACCTTCACCAGAGGCACAGAAGTTTGTTGTGGAGTATACAAGGTCGAGGTTTAAGTTATTGACATGACAGGATTTATTCTTTACATAAGTTAGCTTGAAATAGTTGAAAGCAAGATTTTTTTTGTTTTGTTTTATGTCTACTCTTAAATCTTGTGTTGAATACTGCGTCTTAAACATTGAGGTGAACTTGTTTCTTAGTAAGAATGCGACACATACTTATTTTCAGATGTCTACGCTGGAACCTGCCACTTTCGGTTACATGATGCGGGTATTCATCTTTCAGTTGACAAGAGGTCTTGTAATACATCTTTTCAGTGACAGCAAGAATCTTTTCAGTTACATATTCTACCGTCCTTACAAACAGTTAACAGTACATCCATTTATGACCTTGTACGGACAGTATGTAAATAGGACCAGCCTTCTATAGGTAGTACTTTTCTCGGCGTATAAGTACAGGAGGCTCCTTTGTAATGTAACACACACACACACACATGCGCCTAAAGTTTGTACCTACACTCCTCTGATATCAGATAAACTTCTTTCAACTCTCTACCTGGTCTGGAATCGCTTCCTTCACAATTACACATTTCCTTTGTTTCATTTGATTTCGTCACAGTTCATACAAGTCTGTTTCTTGAAATGTATTGCACATCCCACCTGCAGGCTACAAGATGGTATTCCAGCTGCACGAAAATTTGGTAGCATGATTATTTATTTGGCGGCGGACAGTATGTGCGTTTGTGTCTCCCATTTGCACATTGTGGAATTACTCTGTCAGTGCCGCTGTAGCAACTAGCAACCGTTCTCTAGACCTTGAGCTTCCTCTTCTGATACACATTAGATGCAGTAGTGTGTAGTGCTATTATACCCAACCTATTCAAGTAACACACTTTTCGACTACAGTGCACCATACTCTTACGTAATTGCAGGTTTTTGTTAGGCCTACAAGTGACATAATGCTGTTGACAATATAAAATGATTTGAACATTTGTTTCTTGCACAGCTCAGCTTCAGATATGATTTATGATGTCTCCTTCCTGAGGTTCTTTGAAAATCAAAGCCCTTTTGTGCAATGGCATGTCCTTCCAATTACAGTAAATTATAAATCAGATGTTACACACTGTCAGAAAACCTGCCAAAACTCTTTTTTTTCCACCTCTCTCTCCCATTTGCAGTTAAGACATCAAGCGTATTGAAGCCCATTATGCACTTCAGCTCTGCCACATCACCCCTGCCCTCCGTGTATCCCCTTGGAGCCCACCGGAGTCCCGTCTTAATCTGGCCTCACCGTCCCCAAAGTCTGGCACTTTTCTGGGGGTTAATTGTATGTGACATCCATAAAGCAGCCGCAGCCGAGGCAGAAGCTACGTTTATAGAGCCAGCTGTTTCACTCTTGGTACATTTTAACACCCTCTTATCTCATCACTAAGAGTAAAAACGTAAAAGCAGAGGTGGTAACACATAAAAAAAAGTAGCAAATACTCACATTACTGTAATTGAAAAGACGTTTGGGGGTAATTGGACTTTTAGGAGTAGATTTTTCAGCTTGTACTTGAGTATCATTCTATATAGAGTAAATTTAAATGCTTCTACAATTGTGTTGAACTGAAGTGGTGGAATGTAACAACGTAAAAGTCGTAAAGTACTATACACAAGTACACATTTTAGGTATCTGTTCTTGAGTACATACTTAAGTTGATTTGATACTTTTTACTTTTACTACTCCGCATTTGAGAGCAGGGTTCTATACTGTCTGCTCCACTACATTTTTGAGCTGAACTGAAAAGTAAAATGTATTTTTTATTATTGTCTCAGACCTGCTCAAAAGACTGAGCGGTTTATTTTTTATCAAGTTAATAATTTGAGCAAACAAAAATATAGAAATAAAAACAACTAGAAAATTTGAAGCTTTATTACTGTAAATTTTGGACTATAAGCCACAACTTTTTTTCCCCACGTTATGAATCTTTCAGCCTGTACAATGGTGTGGCTAATTTATGGAGTTTTACTGGCTAACGGCCACCGGGGGCACTCTCTAGCAGTAAATGAAAGTGTGACAGACGTGGGGAAAGATTGTGCGCTGAAGAATACACTAGTTTTGAACGGTCATTTTGCTCATCCCTCATCATGGAAAACACACGAAGAAATGCAAATGATGCAGCTTTAAGTTAAAGGCAATGGATCCTGCATTAAAGAAGGAAATAGAGCCTCTGCACGTGAGCTTGGTGCGACATTGAAGTTAGTCAATGTAAAAAGACTTGCATAAGGTTGTACATAACATTTCTATCATGACCAAGAGGGTTTAGGCTGAAGTAAAATTTACTTATAATGCCTAACCCATTTTAATAACACATAGGAAATCCAAGAATAGTAGCAGGAATCAGTTTTACAACATATGATTCAATATGTACACAAAAAAACTACAATTCACAGCAGTTCACATAAATCATTCCAGAGTCCTGTAATTTTCAAAAAGTAATGCTTTATACCTCTTTTTAAATGCTTCTATTGTGTAGGAGCTTTTTAATTTATCATCAAGGTTGTTCCACACACTGACCCCTCAAACAAAAATACAAGGACGTTTTTTACTGGTTCTAGTCTTGATTTTTTTTAATATACCTGTTTGTCTAAAATTATATTGACTCTCTCTGTTTGAATACCAATGTTCATCTCATTTTGAGTGCTGTACTGCTGCTTTTCAGGCACAGTTTAAACATTAAAACAAAAATGAAAACCTGCGTATCGTCTTTCTGTGTAAATATCTCATGTTACTTCTTAAATTCTGTGTGAAATACTTTCGCTTTTTACTCTTTAAGTACATTTTTAAACAAGTGCTTTAAAACTTTCACTTAAGCAAATTTTCCCATGTTTTTTTTTTTTTTTTTTTTTTTTCCTGTGTCTGCACTTTTACTTAAGTAACAATATTGCGTCTCCTTCCACCACTGTAACTGTGAGTATTGCATCCCATGCATTTGAGCAAAACGCGTCTTGCCCCAGTAGATATATTGTATAAGCAGCTCTTGTGGTCAAAACAAGTCCACTGCCTGCTGTTTGCATCAAATTATATTAAGTATGTCATTATCCAATCATAAGTAAGTGCACATTAACATGCTAGTTCATTCTTGCTAGTTTTATTGTCTATTTTTCATGTTTTTAGGCATTCAAAATCAAGCACAGTACCTTTTTAAGTGCATTTTTGCCAGTAGTACTTGCACATTCTCAGCCATGTAACTATATTTTTACTTGAGTACAAAATGTCACCCACTCCACCACTGCGAAGAAGTTATCCAACCACTCAACGGAAAGTTCAAACGCCTAATTAATTTAACATAAGGGGAATTGATTAATATGACCTTTAGGGCCGGTTGTCTTAGCCGAGACGATGATGTGTAAACACTGTGATTAACATTGATTTGGAGGGCTTAGCATTAAGAGAAAAAAAAACAAAAAAAACAAAAAAGCGGTTAATTTTTGGTGGTGTTTGGGTGCTCTTCCTTGCTGATTAGCTAAAATTAAAGTGTGTTATTGCCTCAGTCTTCATATTATGCCGCTTGAGCGAACAAGTTTGCTAATAATGAAGCCCAAGAACAACTCCAGTCCCAAAGCGATCATTTGATTTAGATGGAGGGAGTTGTCAAATGGAGCATGGAAGGGAAGGGTTGATCTTTTTCCATTGGTGCGTTATATAAACCTCAGGGCCTAGGCAGATAGCAGTAGAATCTAATAGTGGTTTCTAAACGCAACTGCAATCCTGGATAAGTTACAGAGGCAAAATGCCGTTGGAGTCTTTGATACTGTTATTCTATAGACTGAAGAAAGGTATACATTTGCGTGTTGTCTCTCTTGGAATGGTAATATTAAAACTACTAATTGTAATTTATATGTATGTTAATTTTATCTTTAAAATTTCAAAATTTCAAGGTCTGGGTATCTTGGAAAATGTATCTTGTTATATATCCTATTAAAACACAATATGGAACTTTTTAGCTTATAACAGAGCCATTCTGCAAAATAGATTTTTTTGAGCTTTTGACCATGTTATAGTTGTTTCCCCTCATCATTTACGTCCCTGAAGTTGTATTTGGAATGATTTGTGCATGTTTGAGCAATCTTTAAATGCTTATTGCGATCAATCCCCGTTTTCACTGCCACCGCCTACGTCCAGTGTTCTGTACTTACTTTGTTCTCTAGTTTTATTTTCTTAATCCGTGATACGTGCAGGATTTGGCAGCGCTGCGTAGTCATTTTGGTACAAATGCAACAAAAAAAAACAAAAAAAATCACTGCTTGCCAGTGTGATCTGCAGCTATCCATCGGAGGTGCCGACTCTTCGCTGTGATGAGTTTTACAGCGACGTCAGATCTCATTGTTTTTCTAACATGGAAGTGAGTGGACCTGTTTCTTTTACTAAGTCATTTTAGAGGAATATCGTTATTTAAAATGTGCAAATTATAACATAATGATCCAACGGTGTCATAGTTTATAACTATATAGCAGATGCAAGAACAATATGTCTTCTTAAGAAAAAAAAAAAAAAAGATTTTGTGGCCATTTTTTATTTTATATATATTTTTTATTGCACTGAAAAACTGCATTATTTCTGTGAGCAGGGCTAAAGTTATCCTATGCACCTTATTCTTGAAGTGGCCGTGGGCGGCGTCATTGTCATTCGGGTTGTGTTACTTTCCATGGGGTTGTCAATCTTGACAGCAAATAAGTTCAATACTGACTACTGAGGCATTTTAAAGCCTTTCAGATAATTAGCGCAGTGTGACTTGTGAGTGCACAGAACACTGAACATTTCACACAAATGAACCTACTCTACGTCATATTTTTGAGCTGAAACTTTTCCCAAATTCTCCATTGAAATGAATGAGATTCCCACTTAACCGGGAGTGCCACCACAAAGAAAGTGCAGTTTAGTCGCATTTACGGCAAAAGTGGGTGTGGTGCAATAAGGTCAATAGGTGCAGAAACATTTCGGGTTGCAGTTTGGTCTGGAATCTTTATGTTGTCATTGCATATCCTGGGGAAGACACTGGGCCTTTCTTGTATGATAAGTTCAGTGTGTGCATGGTGATGGTTTAAGAAGCCATTGGCACAAAACGGGCACCATGTCTCTCCAGGACACCAGATATCTCCCAAACGTGACAAATAATTGAAGTAATAATGCAATTTTAACTATTTTGAGTACTTTGAAATACTGTACCACCAGTTTTTATGACCCACATGCCACCCAGGTATGATCCATAATGAAAAAAAAAAAAAAAAATCACGTGGACAAAAAGTTGCAGGAGTGAAGATGTTTCACTGCTCATCCAAGCCTCTTCTTCACTTCTGGTCAGATTGCTGGTGGACACTGCCTTATATTTATCTGAAGGAAGGAGTTAGTACACTCTCTGGGCACCTAATCTGGGTCAAATGGAAACTGGAGAAAAGTCACTATAGAGCTAATTGAGACCATGCAACTTTGATGAAGAATTTTAAAGGTTTATCAGTATTATGTTCTCAAAATGTGTTTTTATAATGTGAATCACAAAACAATGCTCTTACCAAAAATACCCAATAAATGGGCCTTTTGAAAATGAACCATTACAATTACCCACCCAACAATTTGAGAACAACCACGATGAATTTTGGTTATTTTTGTGCAAAGGTTGTTGCTTTTTTGGGGTTTTCTAGATGGCATTGTAATTGGGTTAGCTACTAGGTCACTGTGGCTGCTTAGTAAACCTGAAGTATTACGGCCATTAACTGCATGCTGCTCCCCTGGGCCCTGGCACACACACGGAAGGTAATTACAAGGCATCATGTTATTAATTACCGGGAGCAACTTTGATGATGTTGAGGGTAGACCCACCAAACAGGACAATAGAGAGGCCTAAGCCGATGCAGACCAGAGCCTAAGGTTAAAGGACCCATATTAAGATATTTTCTGATCTATTTTATAATAATGTTGTTTCCTCGTTTTCAGCAAAAAACATATCCGGGGTTGTGTTTTGTTACGCTCACACATGTCTAACACAAACCCTGTATTTAGAGTTCTTTTCTCAGACAGAAAACACTCTGTTCCACCTTGTGCTATCATGTGCTCCACTGTGTTTTAAAACTCCATACACCTTTACTAGTATAGTTTGGATAAATTCAGAACAAAGCTTAAACAGTAGCTGAAAACTACCATTTCATGACATCACAAGGTGGAACAGAGCATTTTGAGCTTTGGGGACTAATAATAAAGGGTTACGCGAACGTGTGAATGAAACAAAAACACAACCCTAGGTATGCTTTTGAGGAGGTAACACTGAAAGCTCACAATAGTTTAGAACAGACCTGAGCAAACTACGGCCCAGGGGCTACACATGGCCCTTTGGGTATAATCCACTGAACACACATTATACTAAAATAGGTAATGGTAAATATGCTGTGTTTAATTAAATATATGAATAAATAAATGTTAATTTGTGTGTTTGAAAACAATTTGTGTGTGAGTGTATGTGTGTGTGTGTGTTATAGGTCAAATCTCTAATATAATATATATATATATATATATATATATATATATATATATATATATATATATACACACACATATCCTGGCTCGGCCCCTGTGTCAAATTTTTGAACCCATTGTGGCCCATGTGTCAAAAAGTTTGCTCACCCGGGTTGAGCATAATATAGGGCCTTTAAATGCCTGACTCATCTTTGTCACTGTGCAGGTAGGGTTACCTCAGCTACACTTTTCAGGTTTTTTGACATTTATATTGGAACTGGAAAAATGTGTTTTGTTGCTTTTGACTCTTTGGCATTATGGGCTATAAAGAAGACACATATGCAAAATTGAGTTTTATGAGCGTGTCATAATAGTTTTCCCTCATCATTAACTTGCATCCAAAAAATGAGACTGAAAGATATTGCCTATTCATTTAAAGGATGAGATTTTTGGATGAGAACCATAAAGAAGCGAGTGCCAGGAATCTTATCCAATCCGAGATATGGAAATTACTGCCTGTTTATTTGTTACGGTCCAAGAGAATGATAGAATAGGCTAAGTGAACGGGTCTAACGGTTCATTCATATGTTCATGAAGTCAATGCACAACATTTCACTTCAGTGAGTTGGTCTGGAATTGTACTCTGAATATTGTTTTGCTGACCAGGGCAAGACACTGTACCATTATTGTGAATGGTAATGGCCAGAGAAGTCTTTGGTTCAGAATGGATGGCATATCTATCATAATAATTCTACAGTGCAATTGGTTTCTTTAATAAATAAGTTCCGGTTTACTGTGCTACTAAGTATTTCCGGATTTTTCATGGTAAAAAAAAAAAAAAAAAAACAAGACGCATGTGAGATCATCGCATGTGAGATGCAGGGAATCTGTCACCATCTGTCGCCATCCACTTTGAGGCACATACAGGCAATGCCTTAAGTTTGTAAATACATTAATAAATATCTAGACGTCCACATTTTTATATTATCTAGCGGAAGTGTGGTGTTTTATACAAGATGAATGCTCTTTATTTTTGTATTAGATTCAGCTTTGTTTTCTGTTGCACTCTTTGAGTTTTCACCATTTGGGAAAGGAAAATGAAAAGCATCAAAACGTCCCCTGTGGTCCCGGTTCTTCTCCGGTGGTTTAGTTTGGTGTGATGACTTTTCTCATCAAGGAACCACTCACCTATTCACACACCCATACACCAGTGTGCACAGACACTGGGGGCAAGGTGAGTTAAGCATTTTGCCCAAGGACACAACAAAAGCATTCATCTGTGGGAGCTGAACTCTCATTGCCTGTGGACCAGTGGATCTGACTGCTCAACCAATGACCAATGTTTGAATGTTGAGAGCGGAATTCGAACCACCAACCTCTGGATCAGTGAGCCACTGTCGCCCATCCAAGCAGCGTCTTCAATTCTGGTACTAAGGCTGGTGGGATACTGCTTGAAGGGAAGAACTAACTACACTGAAACAAACACTTAATTGTTTGCTGTTTCTGTTTATGGCCATTGCATTCAGGGGTCCAGGGACAGTTCAAACTTCGTGTAATACAATAGCGTCCAGGAGTCTGGATAAATCACATTGGGTTTAACAAATGTGTATGCCCAAATAAAATAAAAACACGTAATGAAAGTCTGCAGCTTGGCGAAGGTGAAATGCCACTTTAAGAGGCCTAGCAGTTCTGCAGTTTGGATGAGAAAGCAATGATTCTATTTATACTATAGTCATTTTATATAAATGTCACAGTTTACAATGGACAGAATATAACATAATGATCTACAAATTAGAGTTTATTACTAAGTATCAGAAACAGCATAATATATACTCTAGCTCAATTCAAAGCTATCATAGAGCCATGTGCATCTCCATAGAAACAGTTTGTTTTATTATAACAATAATACAGTGATATATGGTGACACAATACACAGTTATGTCTGTTGAGCATGTTGCTATGTAACTGCAGAACCTGACAGCTCACGTAATGCATGTTTCCAAACCTTTCCTATTAAATGTTGATTTACAATAATCACAAAACACAGTACAAAACAAATACAAATATAAATAATCACAAATAATCATAATAAGATTAATATTAAAACACAAAAGTGCAGAATAAAAACCTTTCCATCATGTGCACAGGTAAACAGAACCATTTTGAGCCTGGATCTAAATATTGTCAAAGCAGAAGCCTACCTCACATCTTCAGGAAGATTGTTCCAGGTTTTAGCTGCATAAAACTGAAACACTGATTCCCCATGTTTAGTCCTGACTCTGGGCACCAGCAGGAGGCCGGTCCCTGAGGTCTTCAGAGTGTGAGATGGCTCATGTTGCACTAACGTGTCGGAGAAGTATTATTGTGCTTGGCCTTGGAAAAACTTGTTCACAAACAGAGCTGCTTTAAAGTCTATTCTCTGAGCCACAGGGGCCAGTGCAGAGACCTGAGCACAGGACTTATGTGCTCGTACTTCCTGGTTCTAGTCAGGACCCGAGCAGCACATTCTGGATGTACTGCAGCTGTCTTAAGGCCCGTTTGGAGAGGCAAGTGAGCAGGCCGTTACAGTAGTCTACTGGAGACAGGAGTACTGGAGACAAATGCATGTAAGTAAGTTAAGTAACTAAGTAGTAAAAAAAAAAAGTAAAATGAAATAATTGTATTTTTAATTTTAAAGTAAAATAATAATAATAATAATAATAATAATAATAATAATAAATAATAATAATAATAATAAGGGCATTTTGATGAGAAATAAATGGGCAAATTTGGAGAGACCATTTTGGATGAGAGACCAAGAAGCAAATGTCATGGAGAGACAATCTTATCCATAGTTCAATCAGAGACGTGCAAAGAAGGGGCCCTGTGTTTCTATATCTGTCATGGTTCATGAGTCTATATATAAATATATATATATATATATATATATATATATATATATATATATATATATATATATATATATATATATATATATACACAGAAGGCCTTCATTGTGACTCAAGTGTAAGTAGTTGTTATGCCTTGCTTAGGGGCACAATAACAGTATACACCTGAATTTCACAGGCTTAAATGTATTACAAAAAGTTTCCACACTTCAATTTCTTGTGTTTTGCAGCTGTTTTTTGTTTTGTTATTTTGATTTTTGGAGGAAAGACTGACTTTGGTTCTTGTAATCACATGCTGAAGTTGCTTGTTGCTAGAGGGAAACCAAAATTCTTAATGTTTTTTATTCAGCCAATAATTTGATACTGAAAACCGAAAGGCTCTGAGCAAACGCTATTTTTTTAAACAAAGAATTCAAGTACACAAAAATGTTAATTGACTTATTGGCAGTTTTCACCATGTATTTACCCATGTGACTATTTCCTCCTCTCATCTTTGTTTTTGCCCTGCAGACGATCACTGCAATACATCCTTGGTCTGTTTGAAGCACTGTTACCTGGAGACATGCCGCTGGCCCACTGCTCCCATCTTATTTGATATACACACTCTTATGTCTATGTTTAGTTTCCTGTCTAGAAGCAGAATAAATAATGATAAAATAATAATGCATTGGATTTATATAGCAGACATTCAAAACGCCTCCCAGTTTTATTCTTTCACTCCAGACTCTAGATTAATGGAAACAAGGCTGCAAATCTGCAGCATCAGTTCCTCCGACCACCACCAACACACACATCACATTCATACTAGGAAAGCTTGGTGAAATGTCTTCCCTAAAGACACAAAGACAGTTTTTACAGAGCCACTACAGCTCCACTGTGGCACTTGGTATTTCCAGCAGTCTCCCATCCAAGCACTAACCAGGTCCGGCCTTGCTTAGCTTCTGAGGTCTGATGAGATCAGGCTTTGACAAAGGAGCCTTCTTGCAGTAGAGCCATTGAAATAAATACTATGCTATTTTTTGATCTGTGTTCTAATGTTGTTTCCATCCATCCATTTTCTTCTGCTTATCCGGGACCAGGTCGCAGGAACAACAGTCTAAGCAGGGACTCCCAGACTTCCCTCACCCCAGACATGTCCTCCAGCTCCTCCGATGGGATCTCAAGGTGTTCCCAGGCCAGCCGAGAGACTCCAGCGTGTCCTGGCCCCTCTCCGGGGCCTCCTTCCGGTACGACATGCCCGGAACACCTTCCTAGGGAGGTGTCCAGGGGGCATCCTGTACAGATGCCTGAACCACTTCAACTGGCTCCTGTCAATGTGTAGGAGCAGCGGCTCTACTCCGAGCTCCTCATCCTATCTCTAAGGGAGCGCACAGCCACACTGCAGAGGAAACCCATTTCACGATAATGTTGTTTCCTCATGAAAAACTGTTTTTGATGAGAAAACACAAAAAGAGTGTTTTGTTTTTTTCTTCTCGCATATGTTTAAGGCAAAAACACTACTATTCCAGGCTTGTGATGTCATGTGTTCAAACTTCATACACCGTCACTACAATGATTTGGATGATTTCAGCTCTGGAATTGCCAATTTCTGTTGAACAAAAGGTAAAATGTAGCTGTGAACTTGAAAACTACCACTTCATAACATCACACTTTGAGCTTTGGAGATGTAGATAGACTAATAATAAAGGTTTACTCAAACATGTGTTAATGTAAAAAAAAAAAACAACTCCAGGTATGTTTTTTTGTTTTCCTGTTAACAGCATTCTAACATGGCCTAAAGCTCACAAGACCTTTAAAAGCTGATAAATGTTGAGACCTATCCAGTGGAATTTTCATTGTTACATAAATCAGCTGTGACACTTCCTCCACTAACTCCTTTAGGTTACCTCTCCTAGCCTCTCTAACAAGGGTGTTAGACTTTGAGAAGATGTCAACAACTGCAGCTGTGAAGACAACTATTACACACTCTGTTTATGGAGGAAATGAGTGAATCATGCTTTAGTAAAGCTTGTAATTAAAAAGTGTAATAAGTCTTGCCACAGAGTCCATAATGAAGCAGGTATTAATCATTGTAAAGGGCCTGTGTTACGCTATTTTCTGATCTATATTGTAATGTTGTTTCCTCGTCAAAAACAGACCTGGAGTTGTGTTTTGCTTCAACACACAAATCCTCTATATTTGGGCTGAATTCTTCGCTCAAACAGAAAACGCTCTTGTGATGTCATGTAATACAGGATGTGCTCCACTGTCCATACACCTTCACTAGAATCATTTGGGTATTTTCAGCCCTGCAATTGTCAATCTCCCTGAACAAAAGGTCGCTGCTGACTTGAAAACTACTGCTTCATGACATCACAAAGTGGAACAGAGCATTTTGAGACAGCTGCATTACTGACTTGTGTGAATGAAACAAAACACAACTCCAGGTTTTTTTGACGGTAACAGCACACATGGCTTAAAGCTCACACATAAGAGCATTTTGTGTAATTGGCCCTTTAAGCAATGCAATGTTATAAATGTAATGCAAAAATGTAACAACAAAAATTAAGTTTGGGGAAGGACATGGGCTTTTTTGGCACGCATAGTAAGTTGTACATGAACAGGTGAAGAGTGGGAGAGACATTCGGCAATTTGCATCATAACTGCAGCTGATATTTGCACTTTATGATGCAGATGCTGCCACCACTGAACTTTTTCTGGAGGAGGATACATCACATGCATCTCCTTAGGAATGTAACTGCATTGCTTGGAATATCCCACAGTACAGCATTAGACTTAATTTTCCCCATGAAGACAAGCAACCAGGCCAACTTACAGGTTAGAGCTGTGGGGAGGCGACCCTATTCACACAGAAAAAAAAAATCATGTTTTGTAAGGAATTATTAGCCAGTAAAAACATGGAAATACTTGTTTCCCCTCATCATTTACTCACCTGAAATTGTATCTGAAGTTTATTTTCAAGACGCCATATTGCCGATCAACCCCAGTTTTCCCTGCCACCGCCATAAGCCCACTGCTCTGTACTTACTTCGTTCTCCAATTTTATTTTCTTAATCGGTAATATACAGCAAATGATCACATAATATTCCACGGGTGTCATATATTATAATTATATAGCAGAGGCAAGCACAATAGATGTTCTTTAAAAGTTTAAATTCTTTTTCTCATTTTACCTCTCCTTTTAAATCTTCCTCCCTGCTTTCTCCCACGTCTGTGAATCACACTTTAACACTTGCACGCTAAGCTCCCAGAGAACTGCACTGTCAGAACTCCTCTCTTGATGAAATAGTGAGGCCGTGCTCCCGAGGTCATCCAGGCAATTACAGTCGGCTGTTTAAAGGTAGGCCACCAACTCTCCCCCCCCCGTGTGTTTAACAACGCTCCCATTCGGCACATCACGGCCCTTAAGTGGCACTGTTGTCTACATATTTGCACCTAAAAGCACCACTCCCGAGGCATTATTGGGATAGCGTGTCCACTTAAGGCGCATGTCTCCAAAGGTCAGGTCTTTACTTTCGTGCCGTCTGTGGTTGGACGTTTTACCCACTGACAAAGGGCCAAAGGAGACAGTGTTGATTTCTGAGTGTGTGCCAATTAGACTTATTTATTTTCCTCCGATGTCCCATAAATGTCGCTGGTTAGTTTTTAATGGCTTGAGAAGAGAGGATGGTTAAGATTGGGGAGTGTAGTGAGACCAAATGGAACTTGGTCATAGGGAAGAGCATTTGGGAAGAAGATGTAATGATAATGCAAATATTTACTTTGTATATCTTTCTGACCTCTATATGTGCAAGTGTTGGAGTGACACTGCCTTATACACAGTGGCCCAAAAGTCACTGACACTTTTAAATCTTTAATAGCTCCAATAATTCTTAAGTTAAATAAGCCAAATTTTAGCAGTAGGTAAACTGAACTTTCCAACATTTCAGACCTCTATATGTGCAGCTACAGAAAGGGCCGGCTTGCATCCCCACAAACCTGATTCATATTTGGCCTGGAGGAGAGCCTCCTCCAGCTTGTATCCATGGAAATGTTCCTTTGGCTAAAATCTTCCACAGTATGGCATATAACTTATGTATCTCCACTGCTGTCTTTCAGATGAAATCACAACATTGTACAGACCAATATAATTTAATACAGATAGGGGGGGGGCTAAAATTAAAATACTTAAAATGCAGATTTTTGTTGGAATATAGCGTGTTCTAGGATTCAGTCAATTATAGAAATAATAAAGTTCAACATTTGTAAATTTACCTTCTAGATAATTCGACAGAAAGTATGGTGTGTTCCAGTGGCGTGCAGTCAGGTGAGGCAGTGCCTCACCTGTCATCACAGAGAAAAAAAAAAAATAATAGTTATATTTATCCAATGATTTGTACTATAAAGTAATTTTCTATTTAACTTTGCAATTTTATATTCTTTTTTTTTTTACTCAAAATCGCTGAATTTTTACATTTACCGTTGAAAACCTGAGAAAAGACACGTGGTGAGGCATGGCTCACCACGGACTGACTGTGCTGTAGCTAAGCTGCTGCTTTAACCCTTTAAGGGCTGAGCACATTACAGCAGCTGTGAAAAGGCGTCGGGTGAGGCGTGCTTCACCAGTTACCCTGCCTCAAGTTAGGAGGCGCTCGTGAGCCCAGGGATTCTTGTTACTCCTGCAGAATAGGGGCCACAGACTACAATTTAGAGTTAGCAAGTCAACTTTAGCAATTCACTTTTTTCTTCGTGTCTGGCCCTTAAATGGAGGAAGATTACATATTAAAGCTCAAACAGTTTTCTAAACTGGACTTTCAGTCAAAGCAGGAGGTTTACCTATTAACCTAACCATTTGCACATAAAGTTTACAATTTACAAATCAGATCTGTGGAGAAGGGACTATGAAGAGTGTTTACATATAGTTATTTTTGCACAATAAAAACACCTGTAATAAAATGCATGCTAGATATATACTGTATGTTTAATGCCATAGTGTCAAACATTCCAAGGCAAAGCAAAAACACGGTGACAGACCTTTATCAGACAGAAGTGCAGGGAGAGATGTAGTGGTCATTTAAAGGGCCCTTTTTACACTGTTTTCTGATCTATGTGATAATGTTGTTTCCTCATCAAAAACATACCTGGAGTTGTGTTTTGTTTCATTCACACATGTTTAACACACAAACCCTGCATATTTAGACTCTGTTCCACCTTGTGATTCATACTTCAGGTATATTTTTTGATAAGGTCACAACATTATAACATGGCTTAATGCTCACAAGAGTCATTTTCAAAAAACATAAGATATTATTCTTGCTTTTTTCATGTGGTACAAAAAAGCCTGTAATGATATGGTACAAAATGAGGTCACATAGTTAAAAAAAAAAACAAACAGATTTTTCTCTTTTAAAAATGTCCCTAAAAGCATGGATTGCAGAGCCGTAGTGTGCCTCACAGTGTGCACAAGCGTCTGTACCGGGCTTCTTTCCCACATGAAGTGCTTGTCTTTGTAATGACGCCATGCTCCAGGTACCGCCTCACAGCCTCATTAAAAGTGTTGACACGGCTCTTGTTTTTCATCTGTGACATTTTAAAATGTCAATAGAATGCAATGCACGTGAAACCCGTGGTAATTTTAGCTGATGATTGCCACCAGCGACTTCCAGTTCTCTTTAGCTCAGCACTTTAGTCACTTAGTTGAACAATTAGGGTCTCAGAATGTTTTTCTAAAGAGGAAACTGTAAAATTAAATGCCACAGCAAATAAGATTTATTTTCATGGAACCAAGCGTGTTTATAGTCAGCTGACATGTTTGTCCACAAGACTTGCTATCTTATAGACTTAAGGACTTAAGATTCTTTTATTTACTGTAAATGCCATTCATCCCAGTTCCAATGCACTAGGCTTAGATACAATGCCTGTATGGTTGAAAGACAAGAATATGGAAGAATATAATAAAGAGAGCAAAAAGACACAATAAAGCCACTGAAATCCTACAAAAATCACTGAACACAGGTCTTGTACAATATGTGTATGTGTAACCCTTCCTTTTTTTTCTTTCTGTAATAATTATATCTATCTATAATAATAATAATATGCACATATATTGTGACAAAGAATTGCAAAAAAAAAAAAAAAAAAAAAAAAAAAAGAATATAGTAAAGTATATGTTTTGCCTGTGAAAATTGACCATTATATATCTTATACATGGTGCCAGAAATTACACATTTAAGTAAAGCTTTAGGTCTAAAATAAATAAATAAAAATAAACACATTGTCAGTATTCTGTACCTGTAAATGCTATTATATTGGTTGGCAGTTTAATTCAATCTGTGACCACCTAGGAGGGGGCGATATTGTGCTAAAAGCTGAATCTTGATCTTGATCTCTGAGATGCTCCACCAAACCTGGCAACAAATGTGGCTGAAGACCTTCCAGAGGAAATATTCCAAGACTTTCTAGCGGAAATGCTTTTACTTTGAGGGAATTTCCTGTTTTATCACTGACCAAAACAACAGAGCGATGTAAGAATGAGGATCAGAAGAAGCCTTCCTGTCTACACAGTTCGCTTGGCTCCCCTTGGACACTGCTCTGATGCTCACGCTGCAGGACACAAGGGAGGGACAGTTTTGGCTCTTCCTCTCCCTCAAACTGCTCTGACACAGGATCTGCTGACCCTTCCTGACCCTGATCCTCCTGTTAAACTGCTCGGTGGCTTTTGACTGAGACACAAAGGCAACTTGAGAAGCGTAGTATGTTTCTGCACCGAAGCTTGGGATTAATAAAGTCTCCATCTCTCTATCTGATCCTTGTGACCATCTACTATTTGGTCATATTGTTACTATGTTGTCTACTCAAACACAGACACTTTTGTACCACCCACTCCTCCTATTGGTTAACTTCCGTAAGGCTCTGAGTAAGTGACAGCTGGATTTAACCAATCACAGTGAAGTGTGATCTTTCAGAAGAAGAAACTGAGTCAATTTACCTATTATAGACAATGGACAAATACGAGGTGTATATGAGTTGTGACAAAATCAAAATTGTGACCTGGCTTCAAGAACATTCTTGTAAATAGAATGACTGTATTTAGTGTGAGTGATTGATAGTGGTTGAAGAGGTCTTAAGCTGTCTTTTTCAATCTCCAAGACAGTAATTCCACCACTTATTGTGACTGAGGAGTGAATGGGTATAAACTGTAAAGCAAGCCAAAGAAAGTTTATTTCAGTGGCACAATTCGTACACAAAGTAATTCAAAGTGCTTTACAGAATACGTTAAAATCACAATACAATACAATACAAACAAATCAAAACATAAATAATCATAAAAATTAACATTAAAAGAGAAGAGTGCAGAATAAAAACCTTTCAGTCATATGCACAGCTAAACAGAACGGTTTTGACGGATTTAGACATTCTCAGAGTAGAGGCCTGTCTCAGATTTTTAGGAAGATTGTTCCAGATTTTAGCTGCATGAAAGTGAAACATTGATTCCCCATGTTTAGTCCTGACTCTGGGCACAAGCAGATGGTTCATATGGCACTAACATGTTGGAGATGTACTTTGGTGATTGGCCATATAGAGACTCAAGCAGAGCTGATTTAAAGTATATTCTCTGAGCCACAGGAGCCTGAGCACAGGACTTATGCGCTCATACTTCCTGGTTCTAGTCAGGACCTGAGCAGCAGTGTTCTGGATGTACTGCCGCTGTCTTATCTCTTATTTGGAGAGGCCAGTGAGCAGGCCGTTACAGTAGTCTAATCTACTGGAGACAAATCTATGGATTAGTCTCTAAGTCTGGCTTAAACAGTATACCTTTGATTTTTGCAATGTTTTTAGACAGTAAGAACCTGCAGATGTTACTGCCTTGATGTGGTTGCAAAGCTATACATTTTAAAGCAAAATACAAATATGCTTCATTATGGTTCTTATTGTTCTTTCAAAGCTTTTAAGTTGATGTGGTATAGCCTAATTCAAAAACATAGAAAAAGGAAGTAAAATAAATCATATTTCAATAAATATATAATTTCTAAATGAATAAATATTTTGCGAAAATTTTGCGAGCAAATGAATAATATTTTGTTTTTATTTGTTCAACAAGCAAATGTAATCTAATGGAATCTTGTTTTACAAAGTGCTCATAGCGCGAAGCCCCAATTAGTCCCTTTTTGGATGGTCTTTGCACAAGCTAACAGCCTGTGTCCGCAGACCTCCAGCGGTCATGTAGTTGTCTGAAAGGCCAAAGATACGGAGTGGGGATGATTGTGAACAAGCATTGCAGGTGATCAACACAATGTCGACATAAACTCAGAAATGTTCTATACAAGCTGTACTAGCGAAACACTAAACACAAAAGGTCAAATGTCTATTAGATCCAGACACAGACCAAAGAAGGCAACACAGATTTAATTTCTGTGATTAAAGGAGCCATATGCTGCAAAATCGACTCGTTACCCATGCAAGTTGTATTTAGAGTATGTTTTTAAAATCAGAAGTGAATCGATATTAAAACTAATATTGAGTCTAGATACTTTTTTGAGCAGATACCAATCCTAAAAAAGTCACGTTCACAGGACAGGAATGAACCTTTCCTGAATAGCTTTAGAATGATCTTGAGCTGTATCAGATCAAGTATAAGACACACAGACTAGTCTGGACCACTATGGAACTCTACCTGGACGACTGAGGGATTACACAGGTATAAGGTCACATGGTAGTAGAAAGTACTATGATTTAACTCTGGATTATTCATTCTGCTGCCCAAAATGAACAAACAAACTAATATATAGCAAATATGTCAAATTTAAATGAAAAGAAATTTAAAAAACCCAGAGTGCCGCTTCTGGCCCCTGCATAGAGATACCTAGTGGATGAATATTAAACTAAAATGAGCCAGAGTGTTCAGTGAACTTATAGCAGTAATTTAATGCAGTGGTCATAATTTTCCAAAGAAGAAAAGGGTTATTGGGTTCTCCAGGGTTAATACTGAAAATCACATTCTATTGTCTAAATGAAATATGTTTTTTAAAATTGTTTTTATATATACTATATTAATTTATTAAACAGTGCATATTAATCAACATGTGTTAGTACAGCATATAAATGTGCCAGAGTTAGCCATGGAAGCTGATGGCAAGACAAAAAACAGAAAAGAGGACAAAGGCACAATAGGCATTA
Source organism: Periophthalmus modestus (assembly GCA_019594935.1). NCBI lineage: Eukaryota > Metazoa > Chordata > Actinopteri > Gobiiformes > Gobiidae > Periophthalmus > Periophthalmus modestus. The sequence goes on from JAIEZT010000054.1 coordinate 12,821,092, forward strand.
TGATCATGGTATTGGAATCGGTATCGAGTATCAAGTATATTCCTTAGTACTGAAATTGTGTAATCTTTATTCTCTTACATTCAAGGCGTTATTGCTCTGATCAACATGCCTTCTGCTCTTTACGTACTCCAATTGTATTATTTTAAATCAGTCATATACATAGAATTTAGCAGCGTTGCAAACCTGTTTTGTCACAAATTTTAAAAAGTCCACTGCTCGCTAGTGTGATCTGCAACTATCTATAAGAGGAGCCGACAGCATGCGGCGCTTTGTTGTGGTGACGTTTTTGGTCATATACCATAAAGGGGCAGGCAGGAATCAGCTCCTAATACCTCACGGCAATTTTCCAACCCGAAAATCAAAGGACTTCTTGTTTCTTTTATTAAGTGTTTTAGATCAATATTGCTAGTTAAAATGTCCAAAATGTAACATACTCATCCACAGGTGTCAAAATATATATCTATATACTAGACACAAGCGCAATGATGGCTTCTTTAAACAAGCTTGGCTGAAATGGTTTCCAAAAAAAAAAAGCTGTTATTCATAACAATGAGCTGGCGATGCATTATCAGCTAAAAGAAACCATTGTATTGTAAGCCAGAATGAAAATGACCCCAAGCTCAGGGTGAGAGAATCAGTGAATGCTTAATTAGGCAGTTACTATTGGCACACGCACCGGCTAAATAATGGTGATGGTTTGGATCCAAAAGCACAAGCAATGTTTTGGAGGTTTTAGCCGGGAAAAAATGCCAGGCCAGCCAAGAGCTCTACTGTACCAACAGGTGTCAATGCAACAGCTCTATTTGAACGTTTTAAAACTTAAAGGTGCACGGTGTCGCTTTTCTAGTGTTATTTTCTTCCCAGAATGTTCCACTCTATGGCATTAAGCTATCTATCTTCATACACACAAGTACACAAGTCACAGGCCATATCTGTGGAGTAAGAATATACTGTATGTTTTTCTATGAATATTTTTCAACACATGGAATTGAAAAAAGCAAAAAAAAAAAAAAAAAAAAAAGCAAAACAATAAGATATGTTTGGTGATAAGCAGGTGGCAAACTCCCTACCACAAAAGTTACATAGTGCTCCTTTAAAGGAACTGTACGTGAGATTTTGATTTTAAATTTTCTCGAAATGTGACTTATCCGTGTCCTCAGATCCAGCATTTTCCAACGAAATGTAGTTTTTACTGATAACGATGGTAATGCCGATCTATTGGTAATTCCAAAAAACAGTTTGTCAGTCAGTCCAGTTTATTTTTATGTTATAATCTGGTGTTTTATTTCTCAAGACAATCATTTAATCAGAAAGAAGAATGAGCCTCACTTGAGTTTCTTGTTTGGGTTGCCAGTTCCAATGTTGAAATCCAGTTGGTTAAAACCTAACATGACCCTCTCTGATCTGAATTGTCACTACCTAAACCCCAGCACGTGCAGCCAATCATTAATCAGTGCTAGTGCAGCCTCTGCAGCTCAGTGAGGGAATTCTGGAGCTTTCACATGAGGCATGGTCTGTCCTCTTTGCAGGTTAAGGCAGTGGCAACCCAGGTTCAGTTGTGCTATAAGACATAAAAAATTAATGAATTAATAAATAAAAGATACTAGGCACATTCACACTAATCCAAAAACAGCAGCAAAGCAGATCACATTCACACAGCCACTACACCAAGGCCGGGGACACATTAAAATATTTTATAATCTTATAAGACCTGACACAAACTGTGCAGACCGGAGACAAAAGGACATTATGCAACAAAAATTTGCATCTGATTACATCTGTATAAATTCAGACAGAAGTACAAAAAAATGTAATATTTTAGGTTAGGTTAATTGTGTAAATGTACCAACTAAAATTCATGACTTTATCAACCCACTGCTCTATCTGCACGTGCCCTCACTTGCCTCACATTAATAATGCGTTTATCTCCACTTCGCCAGAATAAAGATTACATCTCTTCATGCAAATTAGATTGAGGTGCGCAAAGAGTTACTGGTCCAATTTCCTCAGATTCTCAGAAAAGAAAAATGAATGAATTAGACACACTATTGTCAGCTTGAGTAAATCCATTCATTTGCACATGCTATTGAAATCCTTCTGTGATTAACAATGAGTATGTACGAGGGTTATTTCATACATCATCATACAAAATTGAATTATTTAGAGCTAAAATGCTGAGAGAGATGATTTTAACAATGACTTTGAAATGTGGTCCCATAAACGCTCTATATCTGCTAATTGCTTCCATATTTCTTTATTACAATAGCCCACAATGAAGATATAAAATGCTGAGAGAAGACTTTAAACGCTACCTTTTTCTGAAACCTGAATATGTTTGTGTTTATTCAGGCTGATGTTTGTCCAATTTCCAAAGAAAAGAAAAGAAAAAAAAATGACTTAATGATTTTCAATATTTTGTTTATATGAGCTTGTTCACTGTGAAGTCTGCTGAGTTTTTCCTTTGCAGTTAATTTGCTTTCAAAGGTGTGACTGCAATGAGATTACTGTTAGCCACTGTTCAAACTCTGCAGAAGTGGCACAGTCTTTACAGAATTTTGTGCAAATGGTGATTTTGGATGCATTCTTATTTGAGTTGATCGAGTGAGTTGATATATCCAGCTAAACCTTGTCTAAAGCATGAGTAATAGTACTTAAAGGTCCTATATTATGCAAATTGACTCTTGTAAGCTTTAAGCCATGTTAGAATGTTGCTACCACCTCAAAAACATAGCTTTTTTTTCCATTCACACATTGTTTATCATTAGTCAGTCTACATCTCCAAAGCTCAAAATGCTCTGTCCCACTTTGTGATGTCAGTAGTTTTCAAAGCAGCTACCATTTACGTTTTGTTCAGTAGAGATTGGCCATTCGACTAGAATCATTCTAGTCAAATCTAGTGAAGGTGTATGGGGTTTAAAAACACAGTGGAGCATTTCCATTGTCACATGACATCATAAGGTGGAACAGTCTAACTATGCACGGTTCGTGTGTTAAACATGTGAATGAACACAACTTCAGGTATAGCTGTGATGAGGAAGCAACATTATATAACAGATCTGTCCTGATCCCTGTCTGTCCTGCCTGGTGTGTTGCCCTTTTTCCCTCTCTCACCTGTCCATATCCGGAGCTGGGCGGAGTTCCTGTCTCCTCCTGTGCGCGCCTGGAAACCATCAGCGCTATCATCTTCACCTGCGGGGGATAAGAGGAGCCAGGACTCAACACTCGGAGCTGGATCATCCGTGTGTCAACTACTCTTGCTTGACTTTTTGTTAATGTTTTTGCCTGTTCTTATCCTGCTCATTGGACCAGCCCTGCACCCTCACCTCTGACCCTGCCTCCTTGTACCGGTACTGTTTCCCTTGTCTTGTCTCTGCACCCACGTCTCACCTTGGACCCTGGCTTGCACCCCGCTCCCCACTCTTTGTCGGATCTACCATCATTTGCTTGTACATTTTCACTTATTGTTAATAAACACTGTAAACTTTCTCCGGGTTCTGCATTCCTTGGTCACTCCTGCCCGATACGTTACGACAAGATCACAAAATGGAGTAAGATGGGCCCTTTAAAAATCTGTTGTTTTCACCAGTTGTTCATGTGATGGTATGTGTTATGACTTGACATTACTATTATTACTTGTATTCTCAACTATTCATGGTGATGAAAAATTAGCAATCAAGAATTCACGACAAAACATTACATCATTTTAATGGTCAAAAGTCCTCAAAATGTTGCCGGTAAACAGGACGTTGAAACCCATGAATGTAATGCAGTTTGGGAAGTTAATTATCAAAAAACGATGTCAAGAAATCGTCAGGCTCAAGATTAAGATCAATAGATATATGGTTCATTAATCTCCTTAGAGACAAAGGTGTTAGGAGTCAAGTCTGTGAGGAGGCCAGCCCACGCATTGACAGGACCGATGTTTTTTAAGATACTTTTTGAGCAATTCAAAATAACTGGCATCCAACAGCAGGTATCCAACACAATTAGAGTATATTTTTGTATTTTGATAGAATCCCTACCCTGGTGTGTACACGTGCCCTGCTTTGTGTATCTCAGCCCACACGTGCTCAGTGGGAGCCCTCTTCTCTGTGTGTTGAGCCCTCTGTCTGTTTGCTGGCTGGAGACTCCTGATAAGCGCTGTTCTGGGTGCTGTGCTTATACGACCTCCTAAGTATTGGTGCTCCACGGCTCGCCATGTAACCGCGTTATCTGTAAAGCCCACCTCTCTCCTCCCCCTCCTGGTCACAATAATGAGAGGGGATAATTACTGATCACACACAAGCAAAAAATAGAACAGCGGGACAGTTTGTAAGTCTAATGGACCCCCCCCCCCGACCTCTTTGCACAAACAAGTTCTCAACATTCGGTTGTACATAAGGGGCAGCCTGGGGTAAAGAGGCTTATGTCAGTGCTAATGTTATTTCAGGACAAAACAGCATGAAATATGCGTGTTTTGTAGTTTATTTTATTATTTCCATAAAGTCTGGTAATGCCATATACAACTTAAAACCTCTTCTTTTCAAATGTGTGTCAGTATACTATGAAAATTACGTTTGCATGCATGATGATCTGTCCCATGTCTTTTCTCCATTGCAAAAGAATATTAAATTCTGTTAATTGGACAAAAGTGTTTGGTTTTTTTTGCTGGGTTTCTTATTATTTTTCTGTCCAAACGATCGTATTTTCACCCCCTAAACATGCACAAAAAGTCTCACATGGGGTATAGAATCAACTGGCTCGGCGAAAAATTTCATAAATTTGGCATCGTGAAAATGTCCCATGCGCGCCAACTCGACGGCGCTACGTTGAAGTTGAACCCTACGGGAGAGGAGGCTGGTTAATTTTTGGAATACACGCACAAAAATCAGAGCAGTGATAGAGCATAGTGAGACAAGCATAAAAATAAATTGCAGCACTGCCCTATAACAGGAAGTCGGCCATATTGGATTGAGAATTCACCGCATTTTTTGCCACGTGTTTTCAAAATGTATCTAGTTCGTTTTTGTTTTTTGAGTGAATATGTTTCAGCACTTCATCCAAATAGCTTTCAGTTCTGACAGGGTTCTGGTAAGTGATTGCCTTATATCTGTCTGAAAGGAGGAGCGTACTGCATTGAAACCACACCTAAAACACACCCTAGTTGTTTAAGTCCATTCAACTTTCGTAAGGTCTGACCTGTCACCTTGTTGTGAGCCATTTTGAGAACGTCACTATACATTGTTGCCCATCTCTGCTATTGGAAAATCATGATGCTGCATCAAAAATAGTACAAATAATAAATAACTGAAGAGGAAAAAATAAATACTTAGACAGAAATGTGTGGAATTTATCCATATCTGCTGCCTGGCAAGTTGCTGATACCACTTAAAAGCAGTGAAAGCTTGCCAAAACTATTTTTTGCAGACATTTGCGTCACCCTTGTTCACAACCCCTGTCTGCACACAGGACAAGAACTAAAATACAGCAACAGCACAATAGCCGAATGTTCTTGGTCACAGGAAGGGTAAGTTGGGTAAAATTAAGTTCAACCACAGCTGTAAGCAACGCCTGGTTTGCAAACTAATGGCTGTAACAGTTTTTTTTTTCTGTGAAGTTGAGCATTATCACTTTTTTTATTCCAGTACAGATATATTGTATTAGTATCTCCTCATGTAGAAATGAAAATTCTTGCATGCTGTCTGCTTCTAACCATCAAGTTTTTTCTCCTCTGGCAACCAGGAAGTGCACTGTGGCAACCAGGAAGTGCACTGTGGTCAGGCCTCTAAAAGATGTCAAATGTGTTAAAAACTCATCATAATGAATAATGAGGATGCATAAGGTAAATGAAGGGGAGGATAACTTTGGATTTCTGCAAACTAGTTGTGTTTTTGATATTTTGAAGACTATAAAACCAGTCCATGGCCATGTTTTTTTTCATTTCTGAAGCTTAGTACAGTTGTCTAAATGGGAACAGATCATCCTAAATACACCATTACATTATGAATTTGTCAGTCAACGTAAACCGTGCATGCAATAGTCTGGTAAAATGTGTAATAAGATATGTTTCACCTATCTCTCTAAATTTCATTTTTCTTATTTTGTTGCTAGAAAAGTCCACTGCATGTTTTTATGTGATAAAGTGACCTGGCTGCTGCAGTTTCTGACCTTAGGCTCTGTTGACAGCTGACCTTATTTCTGCAGGCATCCATCTTAACTTTTGGACAAATTCTACACCAGGAATGAAAAAAAGAAAGAAAATACAGCCACAGAAAACAGTGTTGACCCCAAGTACTTTGTCAGAGATTCTAATTGAGTATTTGTCCCAAAGATTGCTTCATTTATAAACCTGCTCGTCTTCGCCTGAGGGCTGTCCCACTGGTTGCCATCGCTCTGCTCTTGACCTGCTGTGTGCTGCAGTGACAAGGGCCTCTGTCACCCCCTTGGCACCCTCCTGGTACTGCAGAGCCCCCCTACACCGTCCCATCCATCAGCTCTGAGGTGATAGAGACACTAGCACCGCGCCACGGGCTAACGAGTATCAATCAATCGCAACTCCTTATGGGTCAACTTGTTGTTTTGTTTCTAAGGTTTAAAAAGGGCATATTGCATTTGGGGTATTAAATGCTAGCACACAACTTATTTAGATCACCATGCTATCTTTTATTGTTTTGAAAATGCTATATTTGCCCCCAAAAAATGTATTAACATGCTTAAGTTTCACTTAATTTTTTGGCAATCTGGGTCTCCCCCACCTTTGCTCTCCACACTAAGTCGCTCCCCCCTCAGAGCTCTATGTGGGCTGAACATTGGACAGCTAAACCGTCAGGAAGGTTTGATTACAGCCCACGAGAGATTGTTCGATTACTCAAACTTTTCACTTATAACAAAGTACAATTGTATTTTAGTTGTTTAAACATGGCATATATTCATAGGAAAAAAAACAAAAACATAATAATAATAATTAAAAAAAAACAAAAACATATATGTCCACCTCATTTTAAACTATTAACAATGCTTATTATTGTTGTGACATTAGTGTTAATTGAAATTATTTTAACCATCACAACTGGGACACATTTTCAATACCATCATGAACTATAATGTCTAGAGATGGCAGTGGCTGCAGTGGCTGATGGGGTAGAAATTGTACTAAGACAAAAGTTTGTTTAGAATCATAACCATGTCTTGGATATAGCAACATAATCTCTACTGTGTATGTTAAATCTAGTCTGATCTTCTCTATTACCCTGGGGCACTTGGTTGAATGAGGATAATAACTGCAAAACACCAACATGAATTTGGAGAGGGTGTCCCAGCACCACAGTGCTCTCTGAACTGTCCCCATGACGACCACTCTGGCCCAATTCAACCATATCCACTCATTTACTGCAGCATATTTCCCCCTTATTTCTTCCTCATATCCAGACTCCGTGAAACAACTCAGTGTGGATATTAGGATAAGTGTTGGAACTCTTCTGCCCTAATAGGTTAAGGTAGAAACCCTCCTGAAGAGGAAAAGCCTGCTGTGTGTGTGTTTTATGTTAATGGAGATAAGAGTATTTATATTGTTTCATAAATTATGTTTGTACCCAGAGAATTAGGCAACAGGGACCATCGTATATCTACCACACAGCCTACCTCGTAGATCTTTGAAGCGCATATGTCATGTTTCTATGACAACAGTTATGGTGATTTAATGTAGGATTTAACTCTATATGTTCTTTTTATGATAAAAAACAAATAGATATAAATGTAGTGCAAATAATGTTAAATAATGAGATCTTTTTTTAAGGTTCTTAATTTTGAAGGTTCATCCGTTTACACAAAGTTTTCTTTTAAAAAAAAATGTGATTAGTTTTATCTTTTTTTTCTCCAGTAATGAATTCATTGATATTAATATTACATTAGCATTACCGTCATGGCAAACTCCACTCTGGCCTCTGAAAATGGTGAAAAGTGCTTAAAAACAGGTTCAGTCCAATATGGCCGTCTTCCTGCATGGCTCATGATATGTATATAATACATATATATATATATATATATACATATATATATATATATATATATATATATATATATATATATATATATATATATATTTATATATAATTTGATATATACACTTTTTTTATTTGACATAATATGGGTAATTTTGAAAATTCATTGGCCTAATGTAGTTCGATTGTTTAAGCAGATGTCACAATAACATCTTCACTCTTTTTTTAAAATTTTAGGCATCTATTTAGTCTACCACAAAGTGCAACTGTCTGAACCCCATGTATTTCAGTCGCTTTTTTTAAAAAAAAACATTGCCATGGTAACAGAGTTGCAGATAGAGGGATGTCCTCATTGCCTTTTTTGTTCAGCACGACATGGAAGTTTTGTTCTGATTTTCATTTGTCTAAGAGGAAGTCATTAAAAAAAATAAAAAATACAAAATATTTTTCTCGCAGTTTTAATAATGCATTTTTTTTTTTTTTTTTTACCAGACTTGAACATTTTGTCAAATAAAATTGAGCTTTCATATCAGATTGTCATATATATATATATATATATATATATATATATATATATATATATATATATATATATATATATATATACACACACACACAACACACACAGACACACGCTACAGACCCATTGTTAGATAGTGCCTTGATTTGAATATAATTGCTTTCAGCTCACAAATCTGCACACACACTTTATTAGCAAAAAACATGTGTCTAAGAGAAATGTTATTTTTATTTGTATTTATTTATTTTTGTAAAAAATACAATTCTGTTGAAAACTCACCATGAGCATTATATTATGGCTGACTCCTTCAACAGTTTAAGGTTGTGCTCTAATATAATTTTTTACATGTCCTGACATTTTTTGCACAGACTTTAAGGTTTTTACATTGATTTTTTATTGATTATTTAATTTTTTACAGGTTGGCCTCCTAATGAGCCCCATAAAAATCAAAGTTTGAGGTGGCACTCCTGAGCCGTCTTTTATTTATTTTTATTTTTTATTTTTTTTGAGGTCTTCACTCAAAATGAGAGCTCATCAAGTTGAAATTTTTCAATACCAGTTACAGGCATGTCCATTCTCGTTTACTACTTGATTTTTGTGATTTTTCAGGTTTTAATAAGTCCCTGGCTGGGACGTTGTCCTCGACTCGGGCCTAATGCTAGATTCGATAATGAAAACATTAAATGGCCTCCCGTTACCGAATGGGGGAAATCCTTACCTCATTAGTCAAACAGAGCTAAACTTTTTCCAAAGTTGGTCTTTCATCTAAGTGGGTCGCAGTGTCAGTGTCCTCATGGAATCATCTCACTGTCATTTTTGCATAATAGCGTCCGATAGTCAATAGTGAGGTCTGGGTATGACCTGATCAGCATAATAGATGTGTATGGAGCTAGTTTTCCGCTGAGAGCAGCAATATGTCCGCACCAGTTAGTGATTTCCAGTCGCTCTACTTTCCAGTCACTTCCCTGCTCCTCACTTTTGGCAAACTAACTTTTACTTTTCCCATTTAGGAAGAAGAGCCAAAAATAGATTATTGACACTTATATCCTCTTAACAAAATAATTAGACTGCATGCCTAATTTGCGCCATAGCGTTCTAAATTAGGTCCAAGCCATAACTAAATTAAACCCAGGTTTCACCAAGAGTAAGGTCCAAACCAGGGCCAGAGCTAAAGTAAATTATATAATACTTAAAATTGCAATCCACTGGTTTCAGAATGATGAAAAATTGGGACCATTGCCATAGTAATTGGCAATTCCAAAGAAAATATGATGGTTTACTGCTCCTCACTTCAAGCAAACTCCTTTTTACTTCAGAAATAAAAGCGAAAAACAGGTTATGGACACTTACATCCCCTTAACAACGTAATTATACTGCTGGCCGTATTTGCACTACAACCAGGATTTAACAAGGACTGAACAAACTTGAACTAAACCTACATTACAACCTCAACATTAAAAGAGCTTGCAATAAATCATGCATGCATTAATTTGCAGTCTGCATCCAAAGTACTACACTGTTTTAATTATTCACATATAATTCGCAGCAATTCTCAACTCATTCCCCAAAGGCTAATGAATAGAACTGTCTTTTAAAACTAGTGCTTTGTGTTTATTGGTTTTTCCTCTGTATTTCTTGGCCCCGAGTACATTTCACAGACCAAATCGCAAATATTAACTGACAAAATGAGGCAGTTTTCGCAGCAGGGGAGTGCTGTCTGTGCTCAGGGGGATCAGGCTAAACAAAGACGCCCGTGTCTTTACATAGACCAGTGAGAACACATGAAAAGGCCATCACTGTCACACCACAAAGATATGACACTGCGCAATGTTTTGAGTGCGTCTTGTACAATATAATTTATACATCAGGCTAAATGGAAGGACTTGTTGTAGAACAGCTCTATTATGTACTTATGTGGATATAGCAGTGATAAAAGGTAGTTTCAGGTATGCAGTGTTTCCAAAGATGTAGTGAAATTTGTACATCTCTTAAAGCCACCAACATGTCAGGAGTGGTTGCAGTTAGCGACAGAAGTACCCTCGAACCGCTCTAATACACTGGATTTATATAGCACCTTTCAAGACACACAAAGTGCTTTACAGTGCATTATTCATTCACTCTACTATCGGTGAAGGTAAGCTACTATAGCCGCAGCTGCCCTGGGGTAGAGCAAAGGAAGCGAGGCGATCGTCCGTCTGACCAGAAACAACATTCATAATAGGCAAGGTGAAGGTTCTTGCGTCAGATAGCGGACAGATAGTGGACTTTCCATTACCGTAAGTCCACAACCAATTGTGCTCTCATGTAAATTCAAACAGCATCTCAAAGCAGAAGCATGGAACTCTTTAAATATGTTACTGTCATTACGATAATGTGCTTACGTTGTCCCTTGAAGACGACCAATCAGAGCGCAGGTGCCACCAGGATTCTCCCAGTCAGTTATTGGTGGTCAAAGGCGTAAATAAAGAAGGAAAAATGAGGAGCACATGCTGGGATATGTAAAATAAAGGTAGTAAAAGTCTAGGCGAGCTATAATGGTCTATAATGTGCTCAGTCCTTAAAGAGTTAAAGACACAACAGTAGTTTTTACAAGAGCCGTGCTGTCCCACTGTGGCATCTGGTATTCACAGTGGTCTCCCATCTAAGTACTAACCACACCCGCTGTTGTTTAGCTTTCTGAGATCTGACAAGCAGGTATGGCTAATATCGACTTATCACTCAATATATGTTAAATGAAACAATACTTTTTGGGGGTCAGTATTTAATGTGGGTATTTTTTCTTAGTACTTGTTGAACTATTTGTTATTTTTTTGTTCTACAATTTGATTTGACCTGTGGAGGGTTGAATAAATAACTTTTGTGACTCATTATAGACACAAACTAACTTCCAAAGTGTTTCATTTTGCTATTTATTTAATGAAGTTTATGATTTTTTTTAAAACTATATTATACATTTAGAATATTTTTGGGGGCATAGTTCTACTTAGGGTTATTGTGTAAGTGGCATAAATTAGTTTCAGCATTATCTTTTATCATCTATAGTTTTTTTTTTTTTTTAGCAATATGTAATCTATCTATGTAGGTTCATGGTCATGGAGTACCAAGCTGGAGGATTAGCCAATTAACAATTTTATGTAGTTTTGTTTGCATGTTTTATGGAAATTTGCAGAACTATATATTATTACACCAAATCCTTAATATTTGGGCAAAGAACGGTCTTGCAAAAATGAAGAATTTGGCAAAAGACGATGGTCATTTGGGAGATGTATCAAATTTAGATAAAACATGAAGCTTATGTTAACATCTTTAATATATTAATTACATTTTAGGTATGAGGTGGTTAACTATCATGAACATTTTAAAACGTCTTAAATAATACCAGCCCAACTTCTTACCCTTTCTGGTAATTTCTGTACAGAATTTTGCTGACCAAGTAGCGGGGTCCCACTGTGGCAAACGAGCAACCACACTTTCTTATCTCATTAATGGCTATGCTAGCAGAAGTCTTAGCCGCGTCTGTGAATAAAGCCAGGCCTGTCTTCCTGGAGGAGCCCTCTGGATATAACCATCTAATGAAATGCTGTCAAGGTCCAGTGAGCTCTGCCAGAAGAACGCTTCACAATGGAGAAAAGTGCTAGCGGACTCCTCATATGCTTATTACATTTTGGGATGCACTCGGGCGGATAAGAGCGGCAAACCATCTGGAAGACACCAACGCAAATAAGTTGCTTCATCTAGACTTGATTTATTTCTTCTTGGGAGCTCGGCGTCTGACAGCTCTGATTAATTAAGATCAAGTAACTGTGCTCCGTGTACAAATTATTTATGCCCCAGACCTCCATTAAACGGACGAGTGTTACTTTAGTTTGTACGCTTAAAAAGATATACACTTCTTGCACAAGCTGCATTAACTCGAATGATCGCATGCGAGCGTTTAAGATATTAAGATAAGCATTAAAGATAAAAATAAATTATGTCTGTGATATCTGCTATATTTCCATCTCCAGGAACTCTTCAACTCTTCTCGCTGTTTAACTGGGAGAAACATTTGCACTTGAACACAGCTGATTTGTCATCCATGCACCCACACGACAATTCTCCATAAATATACAAAAATATGATACAAAATTGTACACAGTATCGTGACAGCGCTCTGAAGGGGGAGTGACTAAACACAGGAGCAAAGAGAAGGGGAGTTATGTTATGTGTTAGCAGTTAATACCCCATAGAAGTCAAATAGACAGGGCAAGTTTATTTATATAGCACAATTCATACACAAAGTAAGCTATTAAAATCACATGAATCAAAACATAAATAATTACAAATAATCATCATAAAATTACTATTAAAACAGAAGAAAATGCAACCTCTACACCCCGTTTGAGCTCTAAACTCATAAACATACTACATTATACACTTCCTGGTCAAAAAAAAAGGTCACACACTCTAATATTCACTGTGGCATTGTTTCGATGAGCTTCTGCAATGTCACAAGATTTATTTCCATCCAGTGTCGCATTCATTTTTCACCAAGATCTTGCATTAATGATGGTCGAGTCTGACCGCTGCACAAAGCCTTCTCCAGCACATCCCAAAGATTCTCAATGGGGTTAAGGTCTGGACTCTGGTTCAGGGAGCATGAGACATAATTTTCACACATGGATTGGCCACCACACTCTTTCACAATCCAGGTGTTGTCATCTTGGAATATGCCCGTGTTATCAGGGAAGAAAAAAATCCATTGATGGAATAATCTGGTCATTCAGTATATTCAGGTAGTCAGCTGACCTCATTCTTTGAGCACAGACTGTTGCTGAATCTAGACCTGACCAACTGCAGCAACTCTAATCTATTTGCTTAGTTAAATCCAGATGGCAACTTTTTTATTTTTTTATTTTTTGGCCAGGCAGTGTATAATTATGGTCAGTTGTCCATATAATAAAAGATCTGACACTATTGGTTAATATCAATGTAAAGTTAGCTAAGTAAAGTAAAAATTGTTGGATGATTTCCTTGACAAATTCGTTTTTGAGAATGATAACAACACATTTAAGAGCAGACTCCATTAAACGGTTATTTTGTTGAGGTTTAGTTAAATTGGAACCCAGATTTCTCATGTTAACCCAAGGCCCCTAAGACCTTATGAACGCATAATTAGCGGCATGATTTTCTCTTCAGGTTGGGGACATTACTTAATCCGGACCAAGGTCGGCGGTAAGCTTTAAAAAATTAGTTGCTGGAAGTTTCAGTGGCATTGAAGAATTGGTCAAAGTTCAAGTGCAGAGAAAGTATCAAGTTAAAATACTACATCAACCTCAAAACGCTCCATTCCAACCACTGATGTCATGAGGTGCTGCACTCGCACACCAAGAAGTGCTCCTCTGTGTTTTTAAAGTCCATACACCTTCACCAGATCATTTAAAACAGTCAAAATGCCATACACTAAAAAAGTACGTATATCTAACATCATCTGTATTCAAACTGTCTTACTCCAGTCCATGCAAACTTTACCTGCAATTGTATTTTTGGACTGCAAGCATTTTTACTTTATACCAATACAGAGGCCTGCTGATAACATAAAAGAAAAACAAATCCTGGGAAAACAGGATATTATCTTGAGAGAACGAGATAATTATCTTGAGGGAACAACATATTCTCTTGAGGGAATGAGAAATAGCAAATTAGCCAAACTGGCCTGCTGCATCTTTATTTATAACACATTTAAAAAAAACAAAATGCTACAAGAATAACGATAAAAACATTCATTCTAGTTTTGGTGCCGGAGCTGCAAAGGCCCAGTCTCTTCTGAGGTTCTGGCTGTAGTCGTGTGATTTGGACTCACTCAGGAAAGGGACGCATTCACCAAAGGGCCATCCGTTGCGTAACAGTTATAGTTTCAAATAAATCTCGTTTGTTGTTTAGTCATGGGCTCCATCTGAACAAAGCCATTTTGTTCGATCCAGTGGAAAATATTCAAATACAATGGTCCCTCGCTATATCGCGGTTCACCCTTCGCGGTTTCGCTGTTTCGCGGACTTTTCTAGCGCAATTCTACTCGCTTTTTTTTTTACTGTGTATGAACGCGCATTGTGTTCTGCGTCCTGATTGGCTAAGGGACTGCAGACCACCATCAATCGATCTCTAGTCTCTATCAGTTAATTAAACAAGAGAAAATGTGAGAAAATGTTAATGTCTGTCTGAGAAAAGTGTAAAAAGTGTGTGGTGAGGGGTTTTATAGCCTTAAAACATATAATAATTGTCAAAACTAAAGCTGGCTACTTCGCTGATTTCGCCTATTGCGGGTTATTTTTTAGAACATAACCCCCGTGATAAACAAGAGACCTCTGTAATCCAAAAGGAAGGTAATCTAACACATCCACGTTTTGCAAAGGTAAGGTAAAAATTCACAATAATAATCCAGGTTGCATGTCTCAGTGGCAAGGCGAGTTTATGCAGAACATTTAAACATTGTCAAAGTAGAGGCCTGTCTCACATCTTCAGCAAGACAACTCCAGGTTTTTTCGCTGCACTGCTCCAAGTGTTTTGCTTCCCACACTTGAAACCCACATGACCAAAAACCTAATGGCCTATACTTTTACTGCAGGGCCATGTTTAAGTGTCAAACAGTTATTTATAAAAGAGAGCTTTGGTGCACCTAAGGTAACGCTGTGAGCGAAACTGACTTCTTCAGAAAAGAAGAGAGTCAGGTAAGTTCAGTTTTGCACCCTGCAGCTCAGTTTGACCGCGCGCCTCCCGCTAATGGCTTTTAACGCAGCTCTTAGACAAATAACTATAATGAAACATGCTAATGAAAGAAAATTACATGTTAGAGATTTTCTTTTCACGGCGTAAACAGATTATAATGTTAAATGTCCAAATGCGGAACACGAGATACAGCCGTCACTGTTATTCTAAAAAAGATATGCCACTGTGCAATGTTTTGAGTATCTTGTGCAGTATATCTCACACATCAGGCTGAATGGAAGGGCTATGTGTTATGTACTAGTAGTAGCAGTAGTAATAATGATGTAGTTTATTCAGTGTTCCCAAAGGTGTAGTGGAATTTGTACATCTCTTAAAGCCACGAACATGTCAGGAACAGTTGCAGTTCGCGACAGAAGTACCCTGGAAATTGTATTAATAATATCCTTTCAAGATGGCAGCATGCTATAATACTTAATGTGTAAATGGAGTGAAAGTATTGCAGGAGACCTTGTACAATAACAATCTGTTGTGTCTTTCGGCTTGCTGTGTCCATGGCAACAGTAGTTATGAAACATGCTTTATTTTATAAGGATTTAAACGTTATTTTTATGTAGATGTTCTAGTTGATTTCATTTATATAGCACATTAAAAGTACATACAAAGTGAAAGTACAAAAGTTAATACATAAAATACAATATGTAGGAAGAGGACAATAAAACAATAAAGCATCACGATATCCTGCCTATCTAGAACCAGCTGCCAGGGGAGAAGAGATATGCTTTTAGTCTGGTCTTTTTAACTGTGCTGCGAGGATCTACTAGATGTTGCAAAGTTTGCACACTCGGCTAGGCTAGTCCTCCCTTTATAGGCTACTCCTGATCAAGATTTACCCTTATGTACTTGAACACACTGGTCCTTGTTTATTCTTTGCTTAATATGCATTCATGACCGTAGTGGTTACACATTGACTTGGCTTTTGAATTTCCGATTTAGTGTAAGTAATATTCTATCGACTAGCACTACTTTCTACCCCAAAAATTTCTTGGAGTGGATTGAGTATTTCAGAACTTTCAGATGTTCTAATGCAATTCCTGAAAGTTAAAGTTTAACTATGAGTTCAACTGAGACAGACACATGACGATGTGGTTACAAAACTATTTGGGGGGAAAAATGCAGCATCAATTATATCAAGAAGACTGTATTTCCAATGCCATTCTTTATTTCTATCTATAACTGTGTTTCCAACCATATAAAATGTGCATATTTCAAAAATTCACATTAAAAAAAGCACGTGATAATTGTGACCTTACCCACTTTTACATCAAAGTGTTCGAACATATAACGGGGTGTTGGTTACCTGGTTACAAGAGCCATCTGTCTGTTGTGTCATGACACCACTAATCCATTAGAGGGCGCAATGTCTGTTTTCTTTGTCTTATCTAGAGACATACTTTCTCAGTTTTTTTTTATTTTTTTTTTCTAGAGATGGGGCTTTCAGCTCTTTAAGGGGATTAGAATCTTTTGGACCTGTTCATTTCAAAGAGCCATTGAAAGGAATGGAAAGGAATTTATTTATATGACAGAAGCCAATGTGAGAACTTATTTTATCTACTGGTTCTATTTAATCACAGAGAAAAACGACCAAGTTTTAAATGTGTGTAAAATGGTTCAAATTGAGAGTGGGAGTGTGTTTACTTTGGAATGATCTATCTAAATAAAACTTTTTTGTGCACAAAGTTCTCAATCGTGTGGCCTGCTCTGATTCTGTGCTGATTCTTGTGTTGCTGCTGCCTGACTCTTTGCCAAACTACTGCAGTGATGTTGAAAAAGAATGGCCGTGTCTCAATTCGATGGTTGCATACTTTGAAGTACCATTCGAAGGACCCGGCCCACAAATGGTGCTTTTCCGTGTAGCCTCCGTCGACCACATAGGCCGTGCCGAAATGGGACATGGGCCTACTCCACGAGCGTACATCAATCGCTGTCTGGGCATTTACATTATGTCACCTAGCAACTGTGACAGCTGCCGACTAATGACCTAAATGTGTAAAATGGACAGAAATAATGATTTCTTTAAAATTTCACTGAAGAAGAGTCAAGGTAATGTTGTCGCAGGCGTTTATGTCTGTTTAGATTGAATGAAGTAAAGAATTAATTTTTCCCTTTGAATATGAGTAGGCAAATATAACGCTATATAACGTAATTTCTTCCCAAATGTAGCTAGTATTACATAACTGTAAGGAAATATACCCTGTTTCTCCCATAGAAGGAGTCACGCGCAGTACATGATGAGATACACGCAGGGCAAATTTGTTGGTGCATGAAATGGGACAGGCCTTGTCACGCCGGAAGTGACCTCTGAAGTCCTGCTACTTATCCACAGCGTTGGACAAACATACACTTTCCTCTAGTTCCTCTACTAATGCGGATTAAACATAGTGTAATTGTCTCCGGACTAGTCTTGAGTTGGCGAACATGTTTTGTTTTTATCTTGAACCTCGCACATTGTTGAGCTGTTCTTCTCGGGAGGATTCTGTACCAACAACCACGAGCATGACCGGATTATTTTGGATTTCGTTCATCAGCTGTGTCCGCTCTGGTCCAGTGCAGGTAGGTAGTCTGATGGTCACTTGGGCTTTATATTCGTTATGTGAGTTTATGTGGCTAAATGCGTTGCCACGTTAAATCAACATCCACTTGAAGCAAGGAAATAAACGTTTATGCAAATTAAAAGTTCTAAATGTGATCTTAACCCTGGAGAAGTCACAGGGTCAGATTTGGCCGTTGTTAATTGCTGCTACCCAAAATGATCCAAAAAAAAAAAAAAAGTCTACCTAGTGTTGGGGCTGATTGAAATTTCTCAGTGGGGCTCATTTGGGTCCATTCTGCTAATTAATTACATCATTTAGTTTATTTAGTTTCATATTACAGTGTCCAGCAGATGGCATTGTTGTTTCCATTGGCAAAGTGCGTTTATACATTTGAAATTTGGTTCTAACATGCAACAAATAAAGCAAAAAAGAACATTGTCTCATGTCTCATTGTAGCTGTGTGGTTGACTGATTATTGTTTTAAATTTAAAATTGTTTGCATTGACAGTGTTATTGTGATTCTTTGAAATGATACACCTAAAGCCCAATGGGTCAAATTAGGCCCTGATCCTAAATTAGGGAATAAAGGGTTAAAAGTGAAAAAGTGGATATTTCAGTGTTCAGTGAACTTACAGGAGTAATATAAAGCATTGTTCATAATTTTCCAATGAAGAAAAGGGTTCTTGGGTTCTCCAGGGTTAAGCGTTTCCACCTCTCGCTACTTATGAAAAATCTCCAAAATGTGCATTAAAAATAAGGTGATGGAAACGCAACTTGTGTCAAGCTATAGGGCCATTCCAGTTTTTGTAAATGCACACACACCTTCTCGACAGCAGTAGAACCAACAGCCACCTCAAAATACCTCATATTTTTCCCCTCATCACCACCGTTACAGCCTTATACAATGCCTGTATACCTGCCTTGGTCTTTAATTCACCCTGTCAACCAGTTCTATTTTCCATCTGGTGTTCCATCAGGTTATGAAAAAAAAAAAAAAAAAAAAAAAAAAAAGAAGAAAATAAGGTTTAAAAGTTGGACAGAGAAGATAAAACTTATTTGCAACTTTCGCTATAATCCGCTGCTATTTGGTGGTTGTTTTTGTTCTCATTAAACAAAAGCTTACAAACGTATCGTCCAAGGTTGCGTTTTTTTTTTTTTTTTTTTTTGGGTTTTTTTGTGTGTGTAATGTGTTTCCTAACTCCAGAAGTAAATCGCTTTTTGATTTTGTCTGACTAAAAGGGTATATATATATATATATATATATATATATATATATATATATATATATATATGTATATATATATATATATATATATATATATATATATATATATATATATATATATATATATATATATATATATATATATATATTTATTTATTTATTTATTTATTTATTTATTTATTTATTTATTTATTTATTTATTTTTTAGGTCGAATTAGGTCGAAGCAGATGAAAGTACACATTCAAAAAAAAAAAAAAAAATGATGGGGGCCCGCGGTGCAATCAGAGCCTTGTAAGGCCTGTGCCAGCAGTGCAAAGGAAGCTTGCTGTTGGTCCCACGCGGTGTAATGATAATTGTATAGTTTTGTTCACCAGGAAATGACTCTGGAACAAAATGAAAGATGTGTAGTGTTTGTCTGAAGTTGAATCAAGGTAGTTAAAGGTTTTGCTGTTTGTTGAGGTTTATTTTTATGTTAATTTTGACATGAAATGTTTTAGGCAACCAGAAAATATATTGGTGGTACTTAAATGTATCTACTAACTTCCACATTACTGTTAATTAACAGGCCTTAGTGCTTTCAGTATACTTTTAATTTTAACTATGGTCATTTTTGTAATAGTTTTGGTCATTATGATACCTTTTCATTCAATTCTAGTTGGCAAATCATCATGTATGATGTTGTATGGCCTTTATGCAAATGCACATACCTGTGGCAGTTTCCACACTTATATGTATTAATATTTACAAATATCAACAAAATGAAGCGTGACTTTTAAACAGGACTGAACATTATTCAGATTTATATACTAAAACTACATGCAATTTTGGGCACTTCAATTTATATGTCACGCTTTGATATAGGACCCAAAAGCAGAGCACAGGAGTGCAGTCAAAATTATTTATTTACAGTTAATTAAGCGGTTGGGCAGGCAGGCTGGTGAGCAGGGCGCGTAGGCAGGATCTGAGCATAGGAAAAAAACAAAAACAAAAAAAAAACACTTTCAACCAAGAATTCCAAAATATTAAAGACAAATGTTAAGTGAAGAATTACTAATGAATAGTGCTGATCAAACAAACTGGTGAGAAATGGCTGTAGAGCAGCTGGAAGCCAGGTGTGCAGTTAGTAGCCACGCCCAGACAGGAGAAGATGTTGAGAGGATGAGGGGGAAACAACTGGAGAAGCAGGACTGGACTAGAGCAGACTGTGACACCATATGAACTGAATATAAACTGTAGCCTATGCTCTTACAAAGGTATTACAATGACAATGAAACCTGCAGATAAAGGACACATACAAGTATTTCTCAGTATATGGACAGGCCATGTCTCATGTGAAAGTTCAGAACCTCCAGAATTCACTCACTGAGCTGCAGAGGCTGCACTGATTCATGATTGACTGCAGGTTCTGTGGTTTAGGTAGTGACAGTTCAGATCAGAGTCATCTTAGGTTTAACCTCCTAGGACCTGGTGTCCACATATGTGGACAACACATTTTGGGTTGTCTAGGCCACAATGCCAATTTTTAGAAGAAGAAGAAGAGCACACAATAATGCAAATATAATCAATTTAGAATTTTTTAAGAGGTTAGAATGTTTAGAATATTTTTTATTTTATTTTATTTATTTTATTTTATTTTTGTGAAGGCTCATGTTTTCCTGCTCCTGTCAGCAGCTCTTCACATGAGACACATTGTTGTTTCTCATTTTGTTTTTGCATTCGGGACAAATGTTGCTGTGTTCAGTGTCCTAATAGTTTTTGCAAATCATTATTCAAATGTTTTATCAAAATGATTAAAATGTTCACATAGGCTTTCCGCCAATTATCTCAGAAAGGACATAATGTAAAAAAAAAAAAAAAAAAAAATCTTGGTTTTTACACTCATCACTTTCCAATCAGCCCAAATAACAAAAAGAAATGAATAAAGCATCTCATGCAAGAGCTCAGGTCTTAGTTTAAACCAACTGGATTTCAACATTTAAATCATCAACCCAAATGAGAGACTCATGAGAGGCTCATTTTGCTTTTTGATTGGATAATTTTCTCGAGAACCAAAACACCAAATTCACATGAATAAATGGGACATGATGCCCAAAGTTTTTTTTTTTTTTTTTTTTTTTTTGTTTATTTCCAAGAATAAACCATTGACCATTATTATCTGTAAAAGCTATATTTACATATTCACCTCGTAGTTTATGTAGAAAAAAAAAAATATATATATATATAAAATAAAAATCTTACATATACTTCCTTTAAATGATGACTAATATTTCACTACTCTCCTCTTACATTTATTTCAGTTGTATAGAAAAAATATATTTCAAAATTTCACCCAGCTTGGCTAGGGTTAGAGAGGTAACAAAAACCAAAATGGTAAAATGGTAAAATGAAGAAGACATTTAATGAGCAGGATTGGCAAAAGGTAGTAGTAAAAAAGTAAGAAAAATTGTCTGAAATATTCAATCAAATGTATAAGGAAAATAACCTAAACTAAGAAACCAAACACCACAGAGTTAAGACATAACAAGTTTCATGTTATACTTGAAAAAACACAAAGTTAGGCACAGACAAGCGAGGGACTAACTACTAAATGAGACTCACACACAAATGACATACAGGAGCAGGTGTGTTTAATCCTTAAAGCAGGATTGGCCAGGCGGGAAAACAGTCCTCCAATCACCAGCGAGGGGTCACACAGCCACAATTTCATGGGGGGAAAGGGGACAGATTCAATCACACACTAAATATAACAGACAGAAACTAACAAATGAAAGAACTTAATGCCTGGGGCTGTAACAATGCTTTTTTTCCCGTTCCCCTTCCACATTCACCCACAGTTTTTCCCCTTCATTGGCGTTCCGACATTACCATTGAGAAGTACCAGTCACGGATCAGAGCTGTGTTCTATCGGGGCCGCGTTAATATCGCACTTAGTCAATACAAGACTTGTTGTCAACACGGATGAGCGAGCCCCAATAGGCTACAAACCGCGACTCCACTTCACTCCAACCAACGCTTGTCCTATTGTGTTAGCTCATAACCGCTCCACTCTCCCTCCATCAAGATAACCACTGCAGGCATTTCCAGTCTGTGTGCACAAAAAAAAAAAAACGCTTTTAATTGTAAAGAACGTTCCCAGCTGAAATAATTGGCGTGACTCGCGAAGATGCAGATTTCTTTCTTGTTCAAAGGCTGGGAAAGACAAGCGTAGGACGTGTTTTGGACTACAAGTGTGATTAAGACAGCATTGCCAATCCCCTAGGATGGCAGGGAGCGTTTGGTTTCTTCATCTCTTCCTCTCGCATTGCTTAGAGGGATTGTCTGGTCCGGTGCATAGGATGATTACAGCTCTCATTAAGGCCGGACTTGGATAGCGGAGGTCCCCAGACAGCCGCGCGGAATGAGGAATAGAGCCGACATTTCCGAGCCTGCCATGATAGTTACTGTTACATAGGCCTCCAGAGTGTGATGCGGTGCCAGGAACAGCACACTATCACAGACCAGTCTTGGTGAATGTGCGACCCCATTCCCCAGATGTAACTTTGCATGAGTGCTTCTAGAAAAGTGGCTGTGGTAGAGGAAATAAAGAGGGGAAAAAAGTGTGATGTGTTTTTTCTGTCTTTTCTTCAGTGAGGAACTATCACATGCGTACAAACTAATTATTATTTTACAGATCGAAATCACAATATTGACCTAATAAACGCTACTACTGGATTTCTTATTAATTTCAGACTCTCACAGAAAAACTCAACGGAAAAAATACAAACAAAACAACTTCCTGGTTCTAGCCACAACCCAAGCAGCAGTGTTCTCCCTCTAGCTATGTCATCAACTGTCCTCAAGTTCATCCAGAGACAGTTTAGGCTACGCACAAGGAAGGCACTTTCGCTAACAGTTTAAACATTGATTTGCCAAAATAATAAGAGTAATAATAATAATGCCAATTATTTTATATGTAAAATCATAACTATTTTCTCTCTTATTCTCTGTGGGTGAGCAGGAGCTGAGCAAAGCAAACAGTCTCCAGACTTTTTAGTTATTTAAAGCTAGTAGATGTTTGTGATGTGATTGGTCCTTATCTTATGATAATTATGAACACCTCTCTGAGCTCAGGCTGTGTACCTAGTGCTTTTAAACATGCTATTGTTCAGCCTTTGCTTAAAAACCACAATTTTGGTCTCTGAGGTTTTGTCAAACAATAGGCCAATTTTACCTTTTTGTCAAAAGTGTTGGAGAAACTAGTCTTTGTGCAATGTTGATAGATTTTAAATGTCTCCATGGGTTGGCCCGTCCCTAGTTCCGAGCTTCTTTCTGTTCATGTTCCCAGTAGAACTTTGAGATCAGCAGACTAAAAACTCGAGGGGACTGGTCTTTTCCTGGAGTTGGTCCCAGACTCTGGAACAGTCTATCTCTGGGTATAAGAACAGCCCAATCTTTAAATAGTTTAAAATCTTTGCTGAAAACGAATTTCTTTGCGCTGGCTTTAACACAAGCGGAGCAGGACATTTGGATTGGATTGTTTTATTGTCTTTTTGTTTCGTTTTATAACATTGCACTTGCACTTTACATTGTAAAATATTGTTGTATTGTTGGATCAACTTGATGAGTTCCTCTTGCAAATTGTAACAGACTGACACTGTATGTGTTTATGGTGAGACAAGGCAAGTTTATTTGTATAGCACAAGTCATGCACAATTCAAAGTGCTTTACAGAATAAGAAACACACTAAAACCACAATACAACAAATTAAAACATAAATTAACACAAATGATTATAAAATTTACATTAAAAGAGAAGTGTGCAAAATAGTGTGTTTCTAATTTCTAATAGTAAATACTTGAAAATATATATAAAATCAATAAAAAGTTGTCTTGAATCAAAAAGTCAGATTTGTGCACAATAGTCAAAGAGCTGTTGTCCCTAATAGTGTCGTCTTGGCTTCAGCCTCGAAATGAACATACACAGTGTATTTAAACCATCAAAATAATCATACCAGTTTTAATCTAGTCTAAATGACTTCAGGCTGCTTGTACGCTAACAAACAAGATATATGCCCCTGCATGACAACAGATAGTATCTCGAAAATTAGGTCAAAGAGAGAGAAAGCAATTAGGTCAAACAGATAGGTGACAATACATATGAATACAAGTAAAAAATTAGGACAAAGAATGCCACAAAAAAACCTTTCAGTCATATGCACAGTTAAACAGACCCGTTTGAGCCTGAATTTAAACATTGTCAAAGTAGAGGCCTGTCTCACATCTTCAGGAAGACTGTTCCAGGTTTTAGCTGCATAAAACTGAAACGCTGATTCTCCATGTTTAGTCCTGACTCTGGGCACCAGCAGGAGGCCGGTCCCTGAAGTCCTCAGTGCGAGATGGTTCATGTGGCACTAACATATCAGAGATGCATGTGATAAGTGCTCTGAGAATACTGCAGATTAATTGTGCTGTGGGACCAATAAAGTTTTCTGAATCTGAATCTATTGTGTAAATTAGACAAGTTTGGCCCTTGTTTACAGTATAGTTGCTAGGTTACATACCTCTGTATCTGCTGCCCATGTCCAATCAGGAAGTACAATTATAAACTTCATCAAAATTACAAAACTAGAAAAGACTGGGCAGCTTTTTAGTAAAATCATAAATGTAATGTTTACTGTGTTTTAGAGAAAGTAGTAGTTCTAACCTGTTATATGTACTTTAACTTCTTGTTCAAAACAGTACCACAGCACCACAAATTTTGCAAATAAGTACAGAGTCGTAGGTAGATAAGGGTGAAAACATTATTTTTCTGGGCCCTCAAACCTCAAATGCAGGACGATACAGCAGGATTACTCAAACACGCACGAATCTCTCAGTTAATGAGGGGAAACTATTATATAACATGGCTAATACAAGCTGATTTTCATAATATGCCTTAAAATATGTACGCCGATTTAATGCAATTTTGGACACTACTCAAAATTTACTTAAAGACCATGCATGCATCAGCTAAAGACACCGTTGCCCTTACTGTCCTTAGCCCCTCCCACTCCAGGAAGAAGTGACCAATCAGATAACCCTTTAATACAGCAATAGAAATACATTAAAACACAATACAACAAATCAAATCATAAATAATCACAAAATATCATCATAAAATGAACATTAAAAGAGAAGAGTGCGGAATAAAAACCTTTCAGTCATATGCACAGCTAAACAGAACCGTTTTGAGCCTGGATTTGCCGGTATGAACAGCTCTTGAGGTCTAAAATATGTCTGTTACTCACACCTTTAACATTGCATATTGTGTCATAACTGAAAATGTATTAAACTTAATAAGAAAAAATATGGTTTGCATGTTTGTTTGTTTCTCATCCTGATTCTCTTTCTTTGACCCTAGTTTTAGCGGATAAACTAGGCAGACATTAATAATACATAAAACTTATCTCATTGTTAGTCATGTTGCAGATAGTGCAGTAGTGCGTTAAAAGTACTATTGAAATCGACCCAAGCTTCTCTTTGCAATCTCCTTTGGTTCTTACATTTCTTTCTGCTCACCCATGGCTGAGAATTAAATATTTAACAGCAAAGGGTCAACTGAAGTGTGATTGTATAAGGTGCTTATTCATAGTCAATGTGCTACTTAGGGAATGGAATGAGAACAGGAGCACACAATTCCACGGCAAACCTAATAAAATGTTCACCAAGATCAAGTAAGTTCAAGAATTTAATGAGACGAAACAAAAAATCAAGGCCTAAATGAATGTGCGTTTAATCAAAGTCTATTTAACAATAAGTGTGAAGCAGATGATTGCCCTAGATTGCTTAGAATCACACACGTTGGCACAACTTTACAAAGACAAGTGGGTTTTGAAACTGTATTGTGTCTCCCCGATTTCAGATTGACAGGTGGATTAACCAATCAGAGAGGGGCGTGGTCAGTTTGGGTAAAAACAAACATAGCGGCTTAAAAAAGGGGTAAAAATGACAAAGAGGACAGTGAAACAGCATCGATTTTAGCAGAATCAACAACGAAAGTGCCAAATTCTTGTGTATCTCAGGTAAAAGAAGTTTTACATTTTGTTTTGAATGTTATGGACATTTTCTGCATTTGAGAGACGTGCTACAAATCATGCTGTATGGTCCGATTCCAGACCTTTCTGGATTTGAACAGAATGTAGACGAGACTGGCTGGTTAGGCAGCTAGGTTGGTGGTTCAAACGACACTTTGACTAATACACACAGACGTGCAAAAAACACAGCCTTTGCGTAGTATGAATGTGTGTGAGTGATTTGTGGTTGGAGAGGTGGATGGGACAGATTGGTCAGTCAGTCAGTCTAGGGAAGCTAAGGCCACATAATTAGTGTACCATCACCATGGAGTGAATGAATAGAGCGTTGTAAAATGCTTGAAGTATCTTGAAAGGCATTATATAAATTGAGCCCATTCCACACACCTTCACCAAACTGGTTATACTTAGTGCAATACTACAGTTGTCTAAATTATTGTCTAATTTAAACTGTGCCACTAAGTACACAAACAACTCGGTACTTCACACCATCTCCTGGGATATTCATAGACATAATTTCTCAGATTTGCATTTGCTATATATATCTATAGCAAATATATATGCTATATATATATATATATATATGTATAGCAAATATGCAAATATATAATATAGCAAATGCTATAATATAATAAAAAAAAAAAAATATATATATATATATATATATATATATATATATATATATATATATATATATATATATATATATATATATATATATATATATATATATATGGCGAGTTTCTGCCTCAAGTCGAGTTCAAGTATCTTGGGGTCTTGTTCACGAGTGAGGGATGGATGGAGCGTGAGATTGACAGGCGGATCGGTGCAGCGTCTGCAGTGATGCAGGTAATGAGTGAAAGGACAATATCGCTGATACAAGTGGCCGAAATGGGTTTCCTACGCAGGGAGGATGGGCACTCCCTTAGAGATAAGGTGAGGAGCTCGGCCACACGGGAGAAGGTCGGAGTAGAGCCACTGCTCCTACATGTGAGAGGAGTCAGCTAAGGTGGCTCGGGCATCTGTTCAGGATGCCTGGACGTCTCCCTAGAAAGGTGTTCCAGGGAAGACCCAGGACACACTAGAGGAACTATGTCCTATGGCCTGGGAACGCCTTGGGTCCACCAAAGGAACTGGAGGACGTGTCTGGGGTGAGGGAAGTCTGGGAGATGCTGCTTAGACTGAAATGCTGATTAGTCCTGACTCTGGGCACTAGCAGGAGGTCGGTCCCTGAAGTCCTCAGAGCATGAGGTGGTTCATATGGCACTAACATGTCAAAGATGTAAATTGACATCTCAACCACAGCAGACAAGGCATGTGCCATTGTTTTCACAATTAAATATGCACATCACCTTTATCAAGTAATATTGTGTGGGGGTGTAAAAAAGCAAAACATAATTTAGTTTTCACTCTTGGCTAACCACATGAAGCGTGCTAAATTGTTATTAGAAAACTTGAGGTGGCATTTTGTCGAGAGAAATTGGTACTTTGCCAGTTACAAGCAAAGTAATTAGAAAAGAATGAGTAAAAAGAGGTATTCTTTTGTGAAGAGCAAGCCAATGTAATAAAATTTTTTTTTTAAAACTCACCTTTATTAATTATGAACTGTCTAAAAGGAGCTCTCTGAACCCCATGATGAAATAATAATAATAATAATAATAATAATAATAATAATAATAATAATAATAATAATAATAATAATAATAATAATAATAATGATAAACACAAAAATATTAAAAATGACTGCAAGATACATATATGTGTATTTTTTTTTAAGTAAGTACAGTACATTTGTCCCCCAAATGCAGGATTTCACAAACACATGAATCAATCAAAATGTAGAGCCAATGAGAGACTCTTCAAAGTCCATTTTGCATAATATGTCTTTTTTTTTTTTTTTTCACAATAAGTAATACTTGGAACTAACTCAAGAGTACTTAAGGAATCTGGACTAATATCGTGCCACATCACATCCGCTCTTATCCCGGAGGGTCATTGTCGATAAGTATACTTAAGTAGTTCTCCCTGAAGTAGAACATTAAAATTACTCCCTGAAGCTTTTTCTTGTCTTCAACCTAATTTGAAAGAGAGTCTAACGAACTAGTGGTGCCGAAGCTCGCAGTTCAATGGCCTGGAGAGTGTTAAGATTACTAGTGAGCAGGTGCTAACTTAGTGAAAAACTTCGAAAAAACTTAAAATTATTTAAAGAACCACTCCTGGATAAGTAGGCAGCTTTTCTACTAACTTCAACCTAATTTGAAACAGAGAGTCTAACGAACTAGTGGTGCCGAATTTGCTCGCAGTTAGCATATGGTGCCTTATCTCTCCTTAGTATTTAATACACCTTTCATTGAATTCATTCAGAGGAAGCTGCCACTCAGAAGAAAGTACATTTGAAAGCAGGTGCTAAGCTTGGTGCACCTCAGAGCAGCAGTAGTAGTGGTAAAAGTGCTGTAAATTTGTACTCAAGTAAAAATACAGTTACATGTCTAAAATGTACTCAATTACAAGTACTGCTGCCAAAATGATACTTAAGTAAAAGTAAAAAGTATGCATGAAAAATTGTGGTCAGCTTAGTAGTTACTATTGACATTTTTATACTACTAATAATACATTTTATTTATGAATTCCACTCAAGGTCAATTTACAGAGCATAAACAAACATAATTTTAAACACATTTTACATCATGCTTTTATACAAAACTTAATTAAAAAGTTAACAAGGATACACTGCTAATTACATGCCTAAAATTATACTCAATTATTAGTACAGGTTTAAAAATCTACTCAAAAAGTACAACTACCCAAAAAATCTACTCCATTATAGTAGCATGAGTATTTGTCATTAGTTACTTTCCGCCCGTGTCAGACTATAGCACCTTTGCAAGAATAAAAAAGGGAAAAACGCTCGATAGTTAATCTGCATTCCCAGATAGAGTGATGAACTGAAGTACTTAGGAGGAGCTATAGGGACACTGGATCTCCACACTGGGAGCTAGTTGAGTAGTTGCATTGTGGTCTACACCATAGTACACTGCCACACAGCCAAAATTTCTACACTGACACTAAAAATCAAATGTTAAAAGTTTGCATCTTTGAAGAGAAACGGTTCAACAGCATCAAATGAATTATCAAACTTATTCAAATTCAAACTTTTAAAAGGCGCACTTCTACGATATTTTCAGGGCGTAAACAGATTGACTTGTGAAGAGGATTTTACATCATCAATGCAGTTGGAGATTTTTAAGTGAGAAATTTCTACTGGGAGCGGAGAATGCCCCAGTGGAGGAGAGACCTAACAGGATAATTTGCAGTAATCGGCATCAAGGGTGCTTCAAGGAAGAGGCGAGTCTTCATAGCCCCCCAACTTCAAAGAAATATAGCCAAATCTCTTAAGAATCATAAAAGTGTAATAAGTTTAAGATGGGTCAGTGGGGTTTAAAAATAGTCATTTAATGGGGGCTGTAACTTTTTGTCCTACAAGCTCGGGTCTGTCACTGCCAAATGATTTATTCATGGGGTTTCCTTATTAGATTTTTAATAAGGCAGACACATAACAATATGAAGGACGTTGTCTCAGGTGGTAGAGTGGTCGACTGGCAACTGGAAAGAATATGAAAGAATAAACATGATTTGTTGGTTCAAATCTGAAAGAATGTTAAAGGGGAAGTACTTGTTCTTTGTTTTGTTTTTTTAATTAAGTAAAATCTTTTCTGCCCCAGTACATATTGTAAATGCAGCTCATACACTGATTGCAAGTGCGGTGTAGTCCGGGACTCACGCGGGTCCCACAAGACTTTAAACTCTTAAAATCAATGCACCCTGCCACACTAACCTCGGCCAAGCTCGAGTGCGGGTCCAAGTAAGGCACAGGTCTGTGGAAAGTATTCACCACAAGTCATTAGACGTGTGTTATCGTGTGAAGCCACATGAAACCGCGTTACTTCAGGCAAATATGCACTGCAGTTATTGTAGTTGCAATCTAAAATGCAATCTGCAAATAACCCGCTCAAAGTAGATACCACACCTGTCTTGCAGTCAGTATAAATCCAGCATTAGGGTGAAAATAAGACCAGCGCTTGCTTGCTTTTTTTTTTCTTTTCGACTTGGGCACTCCCCATATTGAAATCTGGTCTAGGGCCCCATCTAGTGGGAGCAGAGGGAATTACCACTGGGTTAAAACTAATCTTACCTAACTAAGAAACATGTCTGGCATGTTATTATAGGCACACTGTGGTTATAAGCGGAATTTGAGAGTAGAAGAGCTTAAAACAAGTCTGACAATGATTTATGGATTAAAAACTGCAGGATTTCAACCTGTGACATAACAATCCTGGGAAATTCATATGCTAAGCAGATCAGGAAATGAAGCAAAATACAACTCCAGGTACAGGTTTGATAAGGGAAGCATAAGATGGTTAAAAGCTCAAACAGTGAATTTTGCATAATATCTGTTTTTAAAATGCTCATACTTTCTTCTCCTCGTCAGCTTGTCCTCGTAAAAAAAACCTGTCCTCTGCATTTGACCCACCCTCCTATAACACCAGCTGCACTATACCATTAGAAGTGTATTTTATTTGTGCTAGTTCTTTTTTTTTTATTGTAGTTTAAATTGGAAGATTATTGTGATTTTGAAATATTAACATAACATTATATTTTATTACTTTTCGTTACTCAAAATAAATGTCACACTAGCAGAAGCTGGTAGACCTGCCAAAACAAAACAAACAGCGCTCACGCCTCACAGATAACAGCTTACAGTCCCGCGTAAAGATACAGCCCCGATTTGCAGACGCTGTGAGCAGGGGTTCAGGTGCAGAGGTCTCTATAGCACTTTCATAAGCAACACACTATAGTTGTTTATACGAAGCATAAAGGTAAAAAAAAAAAAAAAAAACAATATATACAGTGTTTTCTTCATTTTAAAAAAGTATTTGTTTTTTTTTTGTGGAAAGCGGGTCCAAATGGCCCTGGGTGTTAAAGGTTACCGACCCCTGGGCTAGACAAAACATAACTTCTCTATATTCTCTCATAGCTATTTAAATACCTAATGTAATAAAATGGCTTTTCGACTCAAAAGTACTCTCCATTGTAAAACCACTTGAGTGCGCTTATTAAATTGCAGATACAACATTTTGCATAAACCACTTATACAATTGTATTAGGCTACAGTCTAAGTGGAGGCAAAAGTGAACTAATTTGAATTAAGCTCTTGGGTTTTAGTATTCAAAAAGGGCATAGTTTTTATAAAAAAGGAATGAGCTCTGGATAAAAAAAAAAATGGGTGAGTGATGGTTACATTTTGGAGTAACCTTTAAAGAAATTATGACTAATCCTTATTTTTGCCAAATCATTGTAAGTTAAACAGTTAAATGGTATGAGCATTTTAGAACAGTGTTTTTATTTGTTATACCCAAGTGAGTTTTAACAATTTAATAGTCAGGTCTCTTGAGTATGTAGTGGCTCAGTGGCAAAGCATTTCATCCACTAACCCAAAGATTGCCGTTTCAATCCCAGATCTGACCAGTCCTTAGCGTGGTGTTCCTGGGCAACACCCTTTACCGACCTTACCTCCAGTGTATGACAGAGGTGCCCAAACTTTTTTTTTATTGAAGGCCACATCTCAAAACATATTCGAAGTGGAGAGAGCCACAGACCGGTGATCAATACAGTGCGGCGCTTTATACACAGCACCGACAAAGTCACTGTTTATCAATAAGGCTTGAGACACATTCATTTTAGGTCCGTGTCACACTACAATGTGATGTTTGAGGTTATAGTGTTAGAAATAGTTTACTTTGCTGTTTAAAACTACTGTTTATGATCAGTAGGGGCAGTTCAGCAGGAGGCCTGAGGGCCAAAAAAAAAACTGGTCTGAGGGCCGCATTTGGACCCCGGGCCATAGCTTGGACACCCCTGGTCTATGGTTTTGAAAGTGTTAGTGATAGGTAGATCAAAACCAAATATCAATACTGACTGAGGTATGGAAAAGTATCAATTCCCATGCAAAAATCTTTACTTTATAAAATTTGTGAATATTTGTAAACATAATTTTTGTTTATCTAACAATAATAATAATAATAATTTGTAATATATATATATATATATATATATATATATATATATATATATATATATATATATATATATATATATATATATATATATATATATATATATATATATATATATATACATATATATATATATATATATACACACACACATATTTATAACTTATTTGATAACTCTTTCTTTGAATTACTTTTGGCTGCATTGTGTACATTAACCCTTAAAAACACCTGATACTGACCCTGGCTTTTCTCCTGCTCTGTGCACTACATACATGTCAATAAAGTCAGCGGTATGTCTGTATTTTGCATTTGAACACGAGGGGGGAGTTAGTGGGGAGAGAGGAGAGTGTGGGATGAGGACGTACACTGCCACTCAACTCAAAGCTCACGGAGAAATAACAAGAGTTCTGGCAATAAACATACTGATATTTAAACCACGTCTGCTGAATCTAATGGTCACTTCAAATATTTAAGGAAAAGCGAAACCCTCTGTCAGCAGTATCTCCATCTTACACCCCCATGAGCTTCACCCACCCTGTTCTTGACGGGGAAAAGGTTGCTTGCCGTCTCCAAGTGGGTAAGGATTCCCTGCTTCAAGTGCAATAGTTCAAGGTCTTGTTCATGAGTGAGAGTTTTGGTCTGGTCCTGGGTTAGATCTGGTTTAGTCCTGGATCAGTGCAGTGTCTGCAGTGATGAGGACACTGTATTGGATTGTTGTGGTGAGTCAACAGACAGACAAAGCTCTCATTCAACAGTCAGTCTACGTCACTACCGTCACCTATGGTCATGAGCTTTGTGTAATGACTGAGAGGACTGCAAATACAAATAGTCGAAATAGGTTTTCTTTAGACTGCTGCCTTTGCTATTTGGCCCCAGATAAAGCAAAACAAAATAGATGGAAAATGGATGGCTATAATACACTACACATAGAACTTTATTAGCCTTAATAAAGCATGAACAAAGACTTTATTCATATTGGTCAAAATGTTTAATAAGAATGACTCAGGCTTAGTAACTGATTATCAAATTAATCATTCATGTAATCTAATCTACATTATTACATCCCCTGTCCTTAGACCCTCCTTCAGGGTGAGGAAAAAACTCATGTGAGAAACCTCAGGGAGAGCCACAGAAGGAGGGATCCACTCCCTGGACGAACAGGTGGGATCTTGACACTAAGGGCAAGGTAAGGTGTGAGCCCAACAGCCACATTCTGGACGAAAGGGACACAAGTGGTTCGAGAGCGCTTGAAACAGAAAGTTTCTGATTAACTCCACCCACACTCTGGAGCGGGCTGAGTGCGGCGTGAACGCAGCGTGAACGTGGCCGACTTGCGTAGTTGGACCAGAGCTGCTGTTGGACTCGTTCGTCTGAGGCCAGTGTGAACCCAAAAGCCTTTTTTTTTTTTTTTTTTTTCCAAATTGCACCCTTGTGTCAAGAAAAAAGTTCCTACTCCACAGCGGTACGGGAGAAACTGTTGACACGTTTCAACCAGGAGAAGAGCCGCTGAAACCAGTAACTGTTCTTTGGTGAACCAGAGGAACCAAAAAAAAAACAAATATATGAGTAAATCCATCATGCTGTCAGGGCTATGTTTGCAAACTCGCCATAATCTGATTATTATCTGAATTCTGGAGTTACAGATTATTTCCATGTCATGTAAACAGTGCCTGTGGTTACATGCACATTCAAAATCTCATTATCATCAGATTTTTGGAGCTCAAAGTAAAGCAAAATCATCTGATCTCTTTCTGATCATGGCCACTCTGATTACTCCCATCAAACTGTGCAGTTTACATGGCCTAATAATTAGATATCGGTGAGTTTGTAACCATTGTCAGATAACTAGTAATTAGATAGCCCAATATTTATATCTTTTTTTTAGTGTTACATGCCCAAGAGAGGAAGGTATTCTTGTTTGGTTTGGAAGACAAAGTATAATGTATTTTCTCTTTCAGTCTTTATCATTTTGTCTTTCATTTGTGTCTCTGTCTGCATGATAATAATAATAATAATAATAATAATAATAATAATATAATAATAATAATAATAATAATAATAATAATAATAATAATAATAATAATTGTCAAAACCTGTGCAGGTGTGAACAATCATGAAGAAATTAAATGACTTGATGGAACTATTTACATGACATTTCTATAATCTGATAACTCCAGAAATCAGGTGTTTGGTCTGTAACCATAACTGGTTATGATTGAGGCTTACCTGGTGTGGCCTCTTCTGTGGACACTGGAGCCACCTTGTTCTTCCATCTTGGTTTCTTTTTCTTTTTAGGGCTGAAAAAAAGAGAGCTGTTGAGGTGTCGAGTTCTTGCAGGTCATCAATTGCAAATATACTTATATAAGTATAAATGTCTCACCTGTAACATTGCTTGTTGCCCTCCTCCTGAGAAACTGTATTTTCAAATGCGATGATCATGGACCTTGGTGTAAACATCCTTTCTTTCTGGTTTACAGTTTCCCTCTTCTCCACAATGTCTGGGGTTGTTGTTATCTTAATCTGTATACTGTGGACAACATTATTCATGTTAAACTTAAATTCAATTAATTTGTATTTAATCCATTAATTGGTCGATAAAGTTGTCAACTAAACTTTATTTTGATCATAAAGATTTATATGGGACAACTGCAAAAAGGAAAGTTAGCTGAAGATTTGTTATTTTATGGTATTTATATGTAAAAAAGCAGATTAAATTCACGGTTCACAAGGTTAATCTGTCTTTATGTAAGTACCTGGTTCTCCTTGTACAGTCTTGTGCAGTTGTGCATATATAGAAGTAATTCCTTGATTGTTAATCAGCAACTATAACATTAAAATGAGTCAATATTTGTCTAAATTGCACAATAGTTATGACTATAAACTAATACAAAGTTGAAGATAATATTTAATTTTGTTAAATGCAGATTTAAACTAACAGAGAATGCATTCCTTGTGCATAAATTGACAGCATTTTGGACATTATTTTCCATGTCGATGGCTTAGGTGGAGGGATTACTTTTTAGAACTCGCAGCTACTTCCTGTATTTCTGTACTTTTGGTTCTCAACTTCACAAACCACTTAACTGGTGTAAAACCATGATAAATATTTACCACAGGTACTATCCCACTAAACCAAGTCATAATTAGAAAAATCTCCCATAAAATGACCAAAGCGTGCTCACCTCTCGCTCAGATGGTAATC
This sequence comes from Periophthalmus modestus, assembly GCA_019594935.1. Classification (NCBI taxonomy): domain Eukaryota; kingdom Metazoa; phylum Chordata; class Actinopteri; order Gobiiformes; family Gobiidae; genus Periophthalmus; species Periophthalmus modestus. The sequence continues at coordinate 12,856,437 of JAIEZT010000054.1, forward strand.
ATTTGTGAAGGATAACATGTTTTCTACTTTGGCCGCCTTAACCATGATGACCACAGGTTCCTTCATTGGTGTTTTCTGGATGGAGTCAACCTGCTTCTCCTGTACCGGTTCTTCCATCCTTCTCTCCATACTGCAAACAACACTGAATTGTGCATTAAACTGAGTTATTTTACAGTTTTGTTGTGGGTTACCACTTACCAAATAAAATTACGTCTTAGGATCTGAGCGGGAGTGATCCTCTGAGTCCCATCCATATTGAGCATGGCCTTCAGCAGGTTCATGCATTCAACCAGCTCATTGTTTTGGTAATTGTTGGTAATAGAAATATGGAACTGGAAAAGAGCAGATAATTAGAAAATAATAATTAAGAACTGCAGAACAATTATGAAAAAGCCTTTTGGACCCATTAAATCTTACCTCAATTAGTTTGTCCAGAGAGTCAAAGTGGTGATGAGACAGGTGATGAGCCTGTTCAAACTGATGTGCAGTCCAATCAGAATGAAAATTTGGGTGAATTATCATAGCAACCTTAAAATAATACACAGAGGACAAGATGGTAATGGTAATTTACCTTTGACACCTAACCGTCTCCATTAGCTCTGAAAAACTCATGGGTCTTAATTCCCTCATTGAGGATGTTGTCAGGAGGTTGACCGAAAATTCTGATCATAGTTTTCAGCTAAAAAAAACAAAACATAAGATACAAGATGTGGTTAAATATTCATATTGGTTTTTTTTAAAAGCACAATATTGCACTTACAGTCTGAAATTCTGTTTGGTTGGGAAACAAATCAGCCCTGATAAGTATCCTGACCAACATGGTGCCCAGAGACCAGATGTCTATGGCCTGGTCGAACGGGAGGCCGAGGATTATTTCTGGAGCTCTGTGTGGAAGAAATGCAGAACATAAGCACATCACAAGTTCACAGTTTACATTATTTTTCATTCATCTTCTCAGTATCCAAGTTGTAGTTTCCCCAAATACTTCATAGTTCCTTCTTAGTAATTATTTTTTGCCATTACTTAGTAACATCACATAGGCTTGTCACATTAGTTACTATATCACCTGAACATTCATTACATTTAGAGCTGGAACAATAATTTTTGGGGTTAACCTATATTGTGGGTACTCTTTCTTTGTACTAGTGCAGACTATTTGTCATTTTTTCTGTACTACGATTAGATTTGAACTGTAGATCGTTTAATAAATAACTTCTAAGACTCAATATATCTATAACAGACTAACTACTGAAGTGTTTCATTCTGCATTTTTTCAGCATTTTTAAAAATATATAATTTTTTTTTGGGTTATTGAGTCATTAGTTGTCAATATTATCATGTATCGTCTATATTAATTTAAGCGATATATCACACTTCAACATTTGTAATCATGACAGGCCTAACTCTTACTTAATTACCATTTTTGCCAATTCTACCCACCTCTGTTCATAGTACAGTACAGTATGTCTTACCTGCAGTTGACAGGCTGAACTGTCATGCCGGGTAGTGCGTTCTTCTTCCTCCAAATAAATCCGCCAAAATCAGCCAGTTTGATTTTGATGGGCTCGTTTTTACACACCCAGATATTTTCCAGCATAACCCGAGTGTGAATTATGCCTTTGGATCCCAGGGTCTTTAAAGCTGTGCCGTCTACAAAAGTCGCAAAGAGGAATTAAAGTTTACATTCTCTCTCAGAATCTTTATGTGTTTTAACCAGTTCTTACCTGTTGGACAATGGCCCGTCGATGTCGCTTAATGGCAGAGGATTGTGTGTCTCCATGTATGCCACCAAGCACATGTTCAGCCTTTCCAACACAAGAACCTCCCCGCGGCTGGTTTGCAATGTGTCGATAAATTTGACAACATTCCTTTCATCCAGTCCTTATGCTGCAATTCTCTTCAGCAGTTGAACCTAAATGTAAGGAAAAGCAGTTAATGGGGTGTTAACATGTAAGTAAATGTACTGATACATTACAAGTTTAAATAATAAGCAGCTTGGATTGGCACTTACCTCCCGCTCAGTCCTGTTGTTAGAATATGGCAGCTTGATCGTCACAGTCTTACTGGTCTCCAGTTGCCTACATTTGCATAACTGACCAAACTTTCCATTCCCCAGCATTTCGGTCACTTTGTAACCCTCAGGGAGAATTTTGTGGATCTCCTTAAGGGTCAAAGGCTTGTTGCACTCACTGAGAATGCAAAAAAAAAGCAAAGTTACATAAAGTTACAATAATTATTTTTTTTTTCATTTTTATAAAATGATTTTTTTGCTTTTCATCTTCCTTGTCCACACATCGTTCCGTTGTCGGCATCCTAGGAGACACATATTGACAGAAAAAAAATAGTTTAGTTCATGTTCATCAAAAATACTCACTAATATTTTATTGGGTCAAGCTGAGAGCTCTACAGTGAAAAAACATTTTGCAAAAGTGTTGGTTTCTGACTAATGTAAACTTTCATTTTACAAAATAAAAGAATGTTGTCACTTTCTATTTTCTTTAATCATAGTTATTGTGTAATTTACACTGTTTGAGCCCTTACATAATGGTTGGCTCGGTAACAGTTAACCCCAAGATATGTCACATCCTGTGTCCAACCAGGAAGTAAAATTACTCGGCAAGATTTTGGATTAAATCTTAAATATAATGTCTTTAATGAAATGAGTGGTCTAACCTGCTATGTGCACTTTGTTCATTATATATTAAGGCTAATTAAGGTGTAGTTATTATAAAGTAGTACAGCTGACTGTAGACTCACCGTTCATCACTGATAAATGGATGTTGGAGGATTTCTGATGGTTTAATTCTTTTATCTGGATCTGCTACACTACACTACGAGGCATGGTTAAAAGCTCTGAAAAGTTGATTTTGTGTAACAGGTCTGCTTTAACAATTAATAGTCCATAGAACTAAACGTAATACCCCTCTTCAAAGTAAATGTAGCTGAGAAAACCTTTGGCTTATCTACCCCCTTTTGATACTATGGCGTCAGTGCGTTTTGGCATATTCCAGGACCCAGCTAAGCCCAGCCTTTCCAAGTAGAACATCTAGTAATGGCCAATTATGATAAGCAACATCAAACCTTCTCTGTACCTTCTCGTCATCTGACAAATGTAATGCAAATGGGGCTTTCTAACTGCAGTAATCCTGGCATGTTCTTGCACCATCTGACATATCGAACCCTGACATCCTAACTTAAAGCACATTTGTTATCTTGGCAGTGCACATCTCCTATCAGCGTGTGGTACGTGCTTTCTATAGGCTGCCTGTCAATCTGCACATCCCTTATAATGAGGAAATTTCAATTGCAGGTCACGTTGAACCATATAGTATAGTGCAACTAAGGATGGAGCAAATTCAGAAGGGACAGCTCAGGGATTACAAGTTTGCTGGATGAATATTTAGCATTATCTGAGCAGCATAAATTTAAATTAAATTAAAATTAAATTAAACTTTAAAGCCGCTGAAAAGTTTTAATTGTTAATCGATGCATTTTTATTAATACATATAAACACACAAAGTCAACCATATGCATTTTTTTAATAATTTTTTTTTTTTTTTTTTACTTAACCATCAGCCAAAGTAGAAACACTGATCACCATGTTGCTCTCAAGGGCCACTTTTTGTGTCCCTTAAAAAAGGGACACAAAAAAAAAATGCAACCAATAAGTTATTGAAAAAATCATCAACTGTATATATCACATTAGAGATTTCACCTGTAACATGTAGCAAAGCAAAGAAAGAAAGAAATAGAGAATGTGCAAGGCTCATTGTACAAAATTGTTTTCCAAATGCATTAATTAAATTAATAATTAATTTATGAAATTTCAGTTAAATAAACAGCAGAAAAACTCACTTTCAGTTTTATCAGGTACCAAAAGATCAACAACTTGTTGAAAAGGTAAACTGAACAAGGTTTACCGTTACCTATTTTAATATAATTTGGTCACGTTCAGCCATGTGTGGCCCCCGGCCGCAGTTTGCCCACGTCTGGTCTAGGTCATTCACTGGCCTTTTACAACCTAAAAAATGAATCAATTCATTTTTTGTTTTATTTATTTATTTATTTTTGGTGAGGAAGAAACAACAACATAACTTCAGTGTGAGCACTCCCCATAGGTGTGAGTGAGGGTGAAAACTGGAAACTAGGAGTTAGCTGTTTTAACTTAAAACACATTTACTAAGCAAACAAAACCTTGATCAAATTAAATGATTAGAGGAGACAAATGTATATCATTAAAGCCAAACTGTCAAGTAAACATTAAATGTCACTAAATGTTTGATTTGATTTTAGTGTGATGCACTGAAGATTATTAGGAAAAATGCTCAGACTCAACCTAGAACAGTTACATTTAGTAACCAAATAATTCTAAAACACATAGTTTTGCATGTATTAAATGCGAGAATGCATGTATGATTTGAAAAGGAGCCAGACAAATTTATTTAATAACATTAACAATATGTTTTGTCTCTCTAGCACTGAAATGAAATGCACACTTAAACACTTCCAGTAAGCATGAGGGGGCTAAAATCTGGGAAGCTGCTGCAGATTCAGTCTACAAAGTATAGGTACATGTAACACGTGTGTTAGCAGAAAATAATATTTTTGGGCTTAGAAGTTCTGGTGTCGGCTCATGGAGGAAAAAGAGACTCAATGATGACAACAGCAGGATGTAGTGCTCATATACCGTGTATTGTGATAAAAGTGCAAAACCCAGGTTATTATTTACAATATTTACAAATGTACCGTACAGTTCGATAGTCTCTCAAAATAAAGCAAAGAGAGTCCACAGTTCCAACAGTCCAGCTATAATAATCCATAGCGCACGGAGGTCCAGTTTTAGCAGCAGGTAAATTAAAAGATAAAGAAGGTTTTGGTGGTAGGTGTGTATGACCGTGCTGGATTAGCGGCTTGTTAAAGAGTGTCCTACCACATTAGCTGTTTCAGTTGGTTGGTGGTAGTACCCTTTTGAAAGTGGGTGCGCAGGGCCTTGCTGTCCTGCGTGATCCAGTCCAGGCACCTCCTTCAAGATAGTTTTTCATTCAATGAAATGCAATCTGAAGATTTTGGACGGCTGAAAATGTATTTGTCTTCATAATTGACCATTTTATAATAAAACTATAGCTATCATTTAATCATTATTTATTTTTGTATTCATGTTATAATAATAGTAATGTAATTACCCAATTTCAAAGGTAATTCAAGAGTTTTATTTAATTTGCCAAGTTGATTTGCAGGCAGTAATAAAACTGTGTGTTAGTTGGTTCAGGGTTCAAAGTGGAGGTTAAAACGTAGGTGAGTAGGCTTATAGTATATGGAGTAGTCTTTAAAATCTCACATTATCCTCTCACATTGTGTCATCAGCTCCATTTCATTTCCTGACCAAATTAATGCTATTTTGTAGAACTTCATCACTGAGTAGATCAAGATGGCGGCTTCGTGGAAAGACTGAGGCATGTAACTTACATACATGACGTCCAATCAATAATTTTGAATACAAAGACATATTGTACTCTGAATGATTGACGACTGTCACATCAAAGCTGGAATTTTGCTCAAATGCCCCAAATGTTTAGAGTTCAATCAGCAATTTTAACTCGTTTGGGTAATCAATGTCTAAATGTTATTACTAAGTTTAACTGTTCTAGTTTACAGCATTACTAGCTTTACGCCGTATTGTGTTTTCTTTCTTTTCAGGGCAAGACAATAAAATCTCCATCTCCTCATTGTTTACTACATATTTTATATAGCTCTGATATTCTGTTCATTTTTCATATACTATAGTTCTCATAAAAATCCATTCACATAATGTCTGGTGCAAACGGTTGCCATAATGATGAACAATTTAAAACACAAAATCTTAAAATTGTTTCATAAAACAGGAAGCCAAAAAACACAAAGTTTGCAGAAGGCACACTTTGCTGGTGCCTTAACCTGTACAATGAGGACACAAGCACAAATTGTGCTTATTTTCAGTGGGAAAGACAATCCACCTTTGAACAGAAATGAGGGTTTAAAATGCAATTCATCACCCACTTACAACTTATCTTCAGACCCCAAGCCAAAGCAAGGAGAACAATAGGGCTAATCAGAGCATGCTAATAGGCGGTAGATGACTTATTAAGGCAAAGAACAATTATGTCACAGGACTCAGGTTACATTTCACACTAGAGTTGGACAATGGACAAGACCTTTTCAAGTCTCAGTATGGCCCAGGTAACAATGAGCCATTAATGAATTAGTTGTGGATTATTTGAATACAATGTTAAGATTCACAGCTGTGCTCACCTTAACTCACCCTACCCTCACTAAAGACAGAGTGCATGGAAGGCGACAGATGTCTGTGACTTTTTAGCTCAGCATGCACTTGCAGAAATCTCAAAAAAGGTCAAAGAAACTACGCACATTTTGAAGCCCGATATATTGCTAGAGATATACTGCAATAGAAACGATAATACGGAAAAAATTTTATCCAGCTGATTCAATAACAATAATGCAAGATAATTCCAGTAAACCATTAAAAAAAAAAAAATACTGTATCATTAAGTGGCATGAGCTGCAACAAATTTATAACAGAATGAAGCAATACTTCGGTAAATTACTTTTTCAACCCTGTATGGCTCAAATCATGTATTGCAACAAAAATAATATACAAAATCGTACTTTTGAAATTGTACATGGGAAAAATTCTGAGCCACAAAATCTTCCCACTTTTACAAAGAAATTGTACATGGGATAAATTCTGAGCCACACTACATATTGTTCCAGCTTTGATATATTGAATGACAAGTTGTGACAGGCCTGCTCTTGTCTTTTTTTTTAATGGTATTGGATGTACACTGAAAAAAAGGCCTAAAAAGATTTTAATGTGAAAATGCCGTATTTCAAGTGAAAGTATCTATCAGTGTAATAAGAGAATTTCACTTACCAAGTTTTCTTAAAACAAAACAACATATCAGTGTGCTACAAGTCTTGATTTAAGCATAAAACTCTAGTTTTAGGTACTCATGGCAAGATTTTTCACCTTATTTTGAGCATATCTATACTTGTTTTAAGCAATTATTACTTAAAACAGGTGCAGATCAGCTTATTTCTAGTATATAACATCTCATATTAGTCTATTATTTCTTAAATAGATACTTTATAAATAGATACCTTATTTTGAGCATTCACAATAAATCTACATTTGATCAAATATAACATGAAATCAGTTCAGTTTGAAACTGCATTTACTGAAATGTTAAATTTTCCACTTTCCCATCATCATCACAAATTTGAACAATCTCTTTGCAGGAAATATGGCCAAGTTAGACAGTGTGACAGTTGAAGTGATAAACAATGTCCTCACACATTTCAGTATTTTAGAGGCTTCCACCATCAATAGCACAGACATGCGACACGGCGCAGTCAGGAGCTAAACAAACACTATTGTAAATACATCTGTCACACTATAGTGTCAGAACATGTTTTGATTAATGCAAAGTTCTGTATTTGCCTTCAGAAAATCTCAAGGGATGGAAAAAAGTAAATAAGATGCTTATTACTGACCTTAATGTTAATTTATCTCGTGTACTAAGACTATTGGACTTGATGGAAAAAGAATGAGTACAAAAGTGCACAAACCCAGCGTCTTCAAGGTCTTGTTCTTGTTGTGTCTTAATACAGGCACATGTGAACAACATTGTTGGTAAAGTTCAACAGTTTCAGTTCGCCCTTCTGGGAAATCTGCAGGAAAGGGTGAGGACTGTTTTTGAGAAACATGAGCCATCGGGCATCTCTGGACAGGAGCACTTGCAGCATTTGAGAACTTTCCAGATCCTTTTGCCACCTTGTCCACAACCTACACGCAAGAACAAACTATCAAAAACTTTTTGTTCCACTCATCAAAAGTTTTGTTTGTTTTTTTTCAAACCCCATATTCCACATGATTCAAAACTCAGCCATAAGAATGGTTTTCTGTAAGATATAGTAAATGGGAGCCTTTACAAAACTCACCCTTTGTTTTCTGTGAAATGTACAGTATTACAGTTAGTTCTCTATTCAGATGAGATAGAAATCTGCAGTCCTCTTGGATCTCATGCTTCTGTTAACAAATGACTCATGTTCTTTTACTCTGGAAACATTGAACCTACATTTAGATCAAAACTTCCATCTGGTGGACCTCTTGCTATTGCAAAAGCTAAGGATATCTCAGAGGCTGGTGTTGATGTAATTTTGGGGAGAACTGAAAAAGATTTGATGGAGATGTTAGTAGTACAAAAATCAAAACTGGGGACAGGAAGAGAAATCTTTATGGTGCTGTAGTATCAGTATGTGGGGATACTGCTCAGCATGACCTAGCCGAGTGTAAATCTGGTGTTGGTTTTGCTTTTAGCAAGTGTAGTCATTGCGAGTGTGACTTTAACGGTATGCAAAGCAACTTTGATGAAAGCTGTTTTAATTTGAAAATTAGAATTTTAAAAATCGCATGAGACAGTGGCAACACATGGAGACGGCCAGGACCGATTTTCTTCAAAGTGCCCTCATGACTACTAATGGACTAGAAGGAGCAAACTTGTAGACTTTCCTGCTTATGATCTCATACAGCAAACCGCACAGGATATAATGCACGTCATGCTTGAGGGTGTCGCGCTATGAGGTTAAATGTGTGTTGAAGCACCTTATTTTGTCTGGAGATATTGAATTGGACTTTATGAATGCAGATATACAAGATTTCCCATACAAGGTTTTTCCCAGCCTATTCCCATCACTGTTACCACTTTATCCTCAAGTGATAAACTTAAATTGTCTTCTGGACAGATGCTGGTATTTTTAAAAAAATCCCTTTTATTGTGAACAGCAGTAGTAATGTACATGTCCAGTTTATCACAGGGTTACTGGAGATCACACAGATATTTTCTCCTGTTGTAGCCATAAAGATGTTATAGAAACTTAACAGAATTATGAATTTGAACTGCACTTTCAAGTGTTTACTCTTCTTCTCCAACCCCAAAACAGCACTATATGATACATTTCCCTTCACAAATAAAGCCCCTTGGTCCTGTGATAAGGCAAATGTGTATGTGAATCTAAATATAGATTTATTATTTTTTTTTTAGTTGTCTTCAAAAAAATTTTTTTTTTATATTTGAAAATCTTTTGTTCACCACAATCAAATTGTAGAATGTCCCCAAACGACAGTAATAACATTTTTGCTCATGAAAAAGATATTGGTCCTGTTGGGAATGTGTTAAGATAACATATTTTCTAAGTATTGACAAATTTCACCATATTGTTTCTGCAAAATGCGTTACCCTAAATAGGAATACATATACAAGTGGCAAGACCCTTATCTCCGAAGACTCAGTTCAGGGCTTCCTGTTTTTGGACTGATCACTGGTATATTTGTTTACGATTCCTTTTTATTTATGTTATTTAAAGTCTATTACACACTGAAATTTAATACAGATTTAATGTCATATGCAATTGCTGTACCAAATACTGCCGTGGACACAAAGTTCATAGATGTTGAGAAATTGCATGATTATACGTCACACCGCTCTGTGATGTCCAACACCAAGCTCTGTGTTCTAAGAAAATATGATCTTACCGATGTATTATTGATGAAAATGCTTGAGGTCTGCATTGAAGAGGTTTAAACTATTTGCATCTACTTTAAGTGTGGTCTGCATAGATATTTTATTAATACAGGTGTATAGAGTGTAGAAGTCTATTGACTTAAAAAAAAAAAAAAAAAAAAACATTTAAAAGCTTTGCGTAAGATGTAGTATATGGATGGCTCGCTATGGAATATCTTGAAACAAGTTAAAAAATGTCATCAAGACGAGTAAAAAAAAAAAAAATATATATATATATATATATATATATATATATATATATATATATATATATATATATCATATATATATATATATATATATATATATATATATATTTATTTTTTTATTTATTTATATTTATATATTATATTATAATATATGAATCTGCTAAATTTAAGTATATTTAGCTATGCTACTTTTAAGATAATCTGCTAAATTTTTTTAGCAGTGTCATAATCCCTTTTTGCAGCTGTTTCCACTACTGTTACAAAAGGGGGTTTAAGCTTTTGCTTCTGCCTGCTCCTTTTGAGCATTGCTCTGTCACCTTTATTAGTACCTTATTGTAAACATGTTTTCTTTGTGTGTCACAACAGAACAAGCCAAAATATCTAACTAGATCCAGTTGAGAGAAAAGCATAGACATCTTTCCCTTCATAAATGGACAAAGTTCTTCCCTCTGCACATTTTTCAAAAACAAAATAGTCCATATTTCAGCTGAAATGAGCTCAGCATTGGCATGTTTGTTTTGGTTTGCTTCGGAGCTTTGGCTTTAGCTTCAGCTCAAACCACTGTCCCTGGCCCACTGGTGGTCAGTCTTCAATCCTCTGATGTCCGAGCCCAATGTGAGTTTGTTAACTCACAAATATCATGAGAATCCATCTTGCTGTGCACAGTTAATCTATTGCAGTATATCTATCAAACTGTTGATCGACTGTGTGTGTCAAAGTGATGTTGTGTAATAGCATATTAAAATGTCTTCACCGTCCAGTAAACAGAAAATGGAACTTTATGTGTAACCAAATTTATAGCAGCATCAACATGATTAGCAAATTATACGTTTGCCTTTTTGCTTTGTTTTGAGGAACAACTGAGTACATCAAGACAATAAACTTGATTGCCTCAATCAGATAAAACAACATATATAGAAAAACAAAATAAAGGAAACAAAAAAAAAAAAACATCCATAAAAGGGTAACATAATTAATATCAACTTTGACTAAAGATAAATACAAAATTTACAATATAACAATGCCAAACTAGCAGCAAAGTTGCAATGTCTCCCCTGGAATGACAGTAAGCTCTGGCAGCATCAGTCCTGTGTCTTTCATCTCCCTCTGTTCCCACATTTCCTCTTGTAGCCTGCTCCGTGCTCAAACCTCGGGGTCGCTCTTTGATAGGAAGCCGGTGTTCTTTTCGACCCCTGCTAAACCCACTAAGTGGAAGCCAGGCAGCACCACAAAGGCAGTCAGCGGGGGCAAAGGAGAAAGCTTTTTTTTTTTGGAAGATCTTCTAACATGTGGGATCTCTAACAATGTGCCTCACCAAAAAGTCAACGCACACTGAGATCTAACGCAAGACACTTTTTACCACTGTGATTATTATTTTGGGTAAACTAAAAAAAATATAGGAAAATAAAGATGTTCACTACAGAGGTTTGTGCTTAACAAACAATACAGGGCCCGTCACAGATTTATTTATTTTTTATTAATTTATGTTTTTTTTTTTTTTTTTCAATTATGGGAAAAAGCAGGGAAAAAAAAAAAAGCTCTTTTGTTCATATTGCAAATATTTGAGAAAAACATAATAAAAATACCAATAATAATAAAAAAATATATATAATTTTAAGAGGTCCCACAACAACTCAACTGCTAGAGATCGAAAATATAAGCAAATCAAATCATGTGGAAGCAATTGTGAGAGTGAATGAATGGAAAATGGACTAAATGGCCAGGGCTATGTTCTTTACTCATGGTTCAAAATCGGGTGCAGGCCCTTAAAGTAAGGAAGTTCCAGAAAAAAAAAAAAAAAAAAAAAACGGCCTGCATTTCTGTGATTGTGGTCATCATCTTTGCTCTAAGTGCAGAGTGGCAGCCATGCTTCCATCACTGAATGTGACTGGGGTGAGAATGAGTAGCGCACCCGAGTTACTTTGAATGCCAGGGAATACACCATACATCCTCCTGACTACCAGTAGTTCAAATTTGTCTTCTCTGGAGGACATATGTAAACCTGAAAATCTCCAACCCAGTGCATACAACTGAAATAATGTGAATGTGAATGTGAATGGGTGGGGCTTTGGTACCTGTCTTTTTTTCATCAAGGAAAATGTCATCCATCACTCCAAGCACATTTTATGGGAAGAGGAAAAATAAGTGCATTTTTCTTTTTATTGAGCAAATTTTGGCTTGAAATGTTGATGGCATATTTAATATAAGTCTTTAAACAACACATTTAAACATTGTCTAATCAATTTTAACAGTTTTTTAGTGTAGTATTTAAGTGTTTAAAAAATGTCCTCTATAGTGTGTTTAAAAAATGTCCTCTATAGTGGACATTTGTAGTTATTTCCTCCATTTTATTCTATTTTTTCAAATGACAAGAAAGGGATTCATTCTCAGAAGTAGAGATAATTTTACTGCAAATTGTTGATGGAAAGAAGATCAAGATGCAGTGACTGAGGCAGATGCAGAGGAAGATGATTCAGGAGCTCTGAAGATGAAATTCAGGCAGGACAAGCAGATGCAGAGGGGTCAGATCAAGCAGAACAGTCCACATCTGAGTCCAGTTGGCGTCCAATGTGGCGCAAAAATCCAAAGTACATCTTGAGTTGAGACTTATTTTAATTGTGTTTTTCTCCCTTTATTACTTTTAAGATTCAAATTCCAACTTGATGATCCTCAAATTATTCAGAGTAATGATGCCATGACACACTGAAACTGGACCCCAATTGATTATTTTACGCAGGACATTGATGATGTCCATGTCCATATTTGAAGGAATAGCCCTGTGCACAAAACAGCGTGAAGTTCTTGTGTCTGGATCACAAAAATAAATATTTCTTTTTTTTTTTTTTGTACTAATTGATTGCCACAAAGGTTCACTTTCACATGTATGGCGTTCTGATGTCCACTGTAGTGGACACATGATATCTGGAAAATAAAAAACTTAAAAAAAAAATAAATAAAAAAAAATTCAGTATTCTAATTACCCTACAAAGATAAGACAATTTTAAAATTAATGTGATTGGACAACATTTTTTCTCCTGGCTAATGGAAATGCGCTAGAATTCATCATCATCATCATTACGTGATCTTTGCAGCACCTTGTACAGAGCCTATATTATGTTATTTTCTGATCTATGTTATAATGTTGTTTCCTCATCACAAACATATTTGGAGTTGTCTTTTGTTTCAAACCCTGCATAGACTGTGTTCTTCTCTCAAACTGGAAACACTCCTGTGATGTCATGCACTAATATAGGAAGTGCTCCACTGTGTTTTTAAACTCCATACACCTTCATTATCTCTGCTGAACAAAAGGTAAACATGGTTGAACAGAGCATTTTGAGCTTTGGAGATGCAGACAGACTAATAATATATAGTTACTCAAACATGTGTGAATGAAACAAAACACAACTCCAGGTATGTTTTTGAGAAGGTAACAGCTTTATAGCATGACTTAAAGCTCAACGAGAGTCAATTTTGCATAATATAGGTCCTTTAAACAAGACATTTGCAAACAAAGCAGCTTGAATCAGAGGTGTATAGTAACAAACAACACAACAACACGACTTACATTTAGAAATTAACTTTGATTATTTCTTTTAACACAAATGACAGTACAAAACAACACTGCAGTTACATTGCGTAGTTTTATTCTGAGAACGTATAGGACGGGGCGCTCAAAGTGGTGCACTCTAGGGGGTCTAATTCGGCCCGCGGCGGGGTTGTGAGGTTTTAAGAAGAATCAATTTATTCAATTTTGCATTGAAAAGACTGTCAGGAGATGGGAAACAGGCCAGTCATATCTATTTCCTAATATTTAAACTATGATTAGGTTTGGCCCTCAACTCGCTAATGTGTATTCATTTTGGCCTGCCAAGGGAAAAAAAAAAACAAAAAAAAAACTTTGGGCACCACTGGTATAGGATCTGGCAACTCAAAGTGCAGAGATTTTCTTGGAATGTTGAATATTTGGCTTGAGAGAGAGAGAGAAAAACATTTTTGTAATTCAAATTTTTGTAAATCAATTGAAATATGCTTTAAAAATCCCCATGTTATTCATTACTTTTTGAAGTGTGTTTTTTTCAGTAGATAAAAGACAAAACAAAAAACAACATAATGTGGAAACAAAGTAGATTGATGTGCATGTAGCAAAGCTGTGAAAAACTAGCATATGGCATTAATACGCATAAATTACAAAACAAAACAGCTAATTAACGGTTGTTGGGTTTTTTTTTGTATCTCACTTACACCAAAACGGTACAAGCTCTTTTATCAGCCAACAGAAGCAAAGCATCTAAAAAGATCACATCTGTTTTCGACTCCCTTCATGTTACATTTGCCTTTGTTTGTGTGAAATAAAAGCTTCCAACGTGACAAGTTGTGTTTCAGAATACAAATTTGTCTATTAAAGCCGCTGTGATGTGGGTAGGAACAGCGCTAGGAAAGTGCTGTAAACCAATGAGCTGCGACAACACCAGTCAGGCTGATTGAAAGAGACGTATCCGCTATCTATGACTTCATCTTTGGTGGGGAAGGAAATGGTGCAGTGAGTGAAAGAAGGTGGTGATATGGGATTTATCAAAGGGGAATACAAATGTACCACTTGGATACTATTATGGGTACAGAGGCACCGGAAAATAGAGCACTGTGTTCAAATTCTGCATTCTGTGTGGCTATGAATGCCTTGTAAAAAATAGCACTTTGCAATATTCAGACAAAATATGTTAACTGTGTGTGTTTTTGTTGCTTCTTCCTTAAAATTATTTTTGATCAACGTAAAAATATATGTTTATCATCTGATTAGGACAGATAACCTTCACATTGTCCCTATATCTGGACATATTTTGGGAATAAAATAAAGTGATTTTTGATGATCTTGGTCAAATAACGACTCTCTCAGACTGCACTCGATTTAGCTGCGACTTTCGGTTTGGAGTGGTTTTGTTTTATTGCACTCACACTCTGCCGTGCTGCTGTGGCCACCATGTTCGAAGCTGCTCGTGCAAGATCATTTGTTCACTTGGATTGGGTTACTTTCAGCCTTTTACACCAGCTAGTGTACTGCGGCGCATATTTACTCAAGACAGTGTGGTTTCACGTGGGTTCACATGATAACACGGGTCTTATTTCTGAAAAGGCGGTCCGCTGCGGTGTCCGAGAAAAGTAGTCTGATTCTTTCTACCCCCCCTGGACTGATGTCCCGAGGTCAGTGTAACAGCACACATTGGGTTTAATCTTTGTGTAAGTCGTGTGGGACCGACACGGGAACTGAACCGCATCTGATTTGCGCTTAGTGTAAACTTGCCATACAGGGTCAAAAGGACAAATAGGGAGTGTTGTGACTTTTCGTCTGTTAGAGTTTTGTTTTTTCACCGCATCACGAGTCTTCTCTGCTTTAGATATAACGCTGTTGTAGGTGTTGATAATAGCGAAATAATAGAACGGAGCCACTTAACACCTGCTTCTCTATTAATGCCACTGACTGTTCCTGTGTAATTATGGAAATATGCTCTAACAGTGCTGCCCACAACGTATTCATCTCGGCAATTCCTGTTGAAGCAATAAAAAAAACCAAAAAAAAAAAACCCTCTTTTCACTGAATCTTAAAAAATAATTGCAACCATAGAAAATAATTTATAGTTGTAATATTGGGATAATTTTGTGTGGGTACAGACTGAACCGGAGCCTCGACTCTGTATCAGACAAGTTACTAAATTCTGCTTTAGACAGAGAGAGATTATAATCAGTACGACATCAATCAATTCTCTTCCCCTACATGAATTTCACTATAAGTCGGAGATAAAATGCCACACAGTCAGTTTTATATTGTAGTCTTTTATTACTGCAATATTAAAGAGCCAATAATTTATTTCAGATCTTTGCTACTTAAGCTCATGTTGGGCAGTCTGGGGTCACTTGTGGTGGTCATGGTGACATAGTGAGGGTTGTCAGTTCACTTTTCAGTTACACCATGTATTACAGTAAGATACGAGGGTGAGTCAAAAAGTTGAACAAAGATTTACAAGTTTTTACAAGTTCAAACATGTCTTTAGAGCTTCCTTAATAACTTGCAACTGTCTGATCATTCCATGTAAGGTCAGCATCGAGACAGGTTGCATCTTAAAAGAGCGAGTAATTTTCAACCCTTCAAATGGCAAATTTTGAGATCAGAGCTAACATTAGATTTTTAACTAAACTAAATTGGAAACCTGTTAAGATCGTAGGGTTAGTTGAAGACATCCCTCGCCAAAAAACGTAGCGGAAAAACTGCTCAGTCAAATTTTGTTTCATCAGAGCCCTATTGCGCGAATTTCGATGGCAAACACTTCCACATCCCCCTTATAGTCCAGATCTAGCTCCCTCAGACTTTTTTTTTCCAAAACTGAAAGAACACCTTAAAGGCACCCGATTTACGTCTTTAGATGAAGCGAAAAAGCAAGTGATTTCATGGTGCCAGAGACAGCCCCCAGAATTCTACCAGGAAGGAATTTACAGGTGGAAACATAGATTGCAAGAGTGTATAGAAAACAATGGAGCTTATGTAGAAAAATAAAAGTAATCAGTTGTTAAATAAAGAAATTTTGGCATTTGTCTAAGAACTTTTTGACTCACCCTCATACATCTGTTATCCTACCACCATGTGTCTTGCCCAAGGACACAATCACTGTATGTTTTGGCTGGAGGTGGAGTTTAACTGCCAACTTTTGCTTACAGTCTCTTGCTGTAACAGATTTGTTCACAAAGTGGTCTTTGTGCTACAACCCATAGCGTTCGGCTCCAGTCAAATGAATCTTGTTGAAGCTAGAAGTTATAGGAGCAACTTTCCGACCGCGAGTATTATAGCAACCAAAGAGCCAATCCAGAGCGAGGCTGTTGAAGGTAACGCCCCTTCCCGCCCGCACCGCTGGTCTAGCAGGGAGCGGGCCCTTAACAACGCTGTCAATCAAATCTTTTGCTAACTAGCGGGAGCGACCTTGGGTAAAGAAGCCGCCTGATTTGTCTGTTATTAATGTTCATATCTTGATTCATGAAAAAAAAAAATGTATGTAGAGCGGGTTAATACATTTTAAGACCAAAGTGACGAGTCTGACAGCAGCAGTTACAGAGAGAAGGGTGACAATTTTTCAATGTAAACTGAATTGGAGCCAGAGTCGATAGAGCGCGTCCATGATCACAGTTAGCACATTAGCTATGTTTCATCAATAACCAATCCCAGCTGCTAATTTGTTGCATGTGTTTCTCAAATCCAGAAGACATCTCCTCTTGAAAGTAGAACTAAATATATAACTTCTTTTACCTGAGATACACCGAGAGTTTAATGCTTCGCTTGTTGATACTGCAGACATTTTTGCTGTTTTTTAAATCCTAAAACCATGCATTTCTCTGATTGGTTAATCCGCCCATTGAAAATTGGGTAGACAGGATATGGGAAATGGTTCCAGGTCCAAACATCTTTGTAAAGTTTTGGAAAAGCCTGTGGATTTGGCTGGCCAGGCACACATTGTATTCATGAAGTAGGCCATGGCGGTGTTTTACCCAGAGACACAAAAACAATGGGTTTAGGCAGGATTTGAACCAGCAACTCTCCAGTTCCAAGTCAAAACTTTAAAGACTCCAAAAGTTGCTATCAAAAGTTACATTTTAGTGGTTTTTTTTTGTCTCGTTTGTTGCACATCCTTACGCTGAGAACCATTTGGGAGACAGGTTGAATGTGGGTGGATAGTGCGTGTCCTGTGACCTTGACCACATGTGGGGAGATCACAGTGGGACAGACTGGGGCCCTCACATTTGAGACCAGTTAGCAGTCTGCTCCTGACCCCTTCAAATGGCTGTAAGCTCCTCTGACCAGGGGAGGGGAATAATGTCCGGCCCGGGAGCAGCAGAGGTTAAATGTATCCGGAGCCACATGGCCGGGGTATGCTCATGGAATATTAACAGGATGCAACATATGCTCATCTTGAAAAGGGAGGTTAGCCGAAGCTATTCCAGTTCAGAGGGTTTTTTTTTTTTCCACATGCAACCTATATATTTGGTTCTGTGTGGTGGTGGAATGGGTATGTTGGTAGATTTGGGTGATATGTTGATTAAAAAATAAAAATCTAAACGAAACTATGGGTCGGGTTTGGCGTGTACTTTGAGTGGGTTACTTGCAGATTGTTACACCTGCTACAGTATGCTGCAGTGCATATTTGACCAAGGCAGTAATATTTCAAAAGGGTTTGTGACCTCTATGGGTTCTGGGAGAAAAAAAAAAAACTTCCATTATCTATCCACACATCCATGCCCACACTTGCAGTCAGTGTACACCTAGCATTATACCTAACTTCGGTCCTATCATGATTCACTTTTTTTCTATTTAATGCAGTTATTTGCTCAGACACAAACACTATTTCCAACCCACTTCTCCTATTTGTTACATTTCTTTCTGTCTTTATTCTTTATTTGACAGGGACCATGTACACTTCATTAATCTTACAAAGAAAGATGATTTGTACCAAATTTAGCTACTGCTACTTTCCATCTGCAGTCCCTGGGCTGGTGAACACACATTAAAAAACACATTTCAATTAACAATTACAATATACGACTAACAGTTTGTCAAAAACAATAACAGTTAAATACAATAAAAAAAAGTCTCCATGTCCAATACAGTATGTTCCCCCCAGTCCATACTAATATAAAAAAAATATTAATCATTCATCAGATCATTATGTGTAGGTTTATACAGCGAGTACAGAGCAGCAGCAACTAACTAGACTGATGTGGACACATTTGACTATTTAAAATGTACTTTTTCAAATTTCTGATAAAACTATTCAAATTTCACACAATTTCAGACTGTCTGGAAGCTGATTCCACTGCCTAATGGTTTAAAAAGAAAAAGCCGACTGAGCAAAGGCCGAGGATCTTTTTGGAACTACGCAATTTCGGTTCATCGGCGGAAAGAGTGGATCGCGGTAGTTTGTTCGGAACAAAGGATAATACATTTTTTTTACATGTACGTGGAAATGCATTATTAATAATTTTGAATAATTTTCTTAGATTTGAATACAAAATTAAATGATTTAAACTGAACATGTTATATTTACTTAAGATGTTATAGTGGTGATAATGGAGTTTTTTTTTTTATCGAGTGCCTTTACTGCCTGATTATAGTTGGATCTGAGAGATTTTAAAGTGCTCTCATTGGCCTGAGATCAGCAGCACATTACAAAGTAGCCATCCAGTGCTTATACTCCAAGAAAGGTACCTCTGTAGAAGGCTGGTCCAATTTACATACTGTCCATACAAGGTCATAAATTGATGGGCCGTCAGCTGTTTACATGAAAGTAGAATACGTCACTAAATAGATGCAGTCACTGAAAAGATGTATTACAAGACCTCTTGAAGAGCTGTGTCAACTAAAGTGGGTTCCAGTGTAGACATCTTAAAATAAGTATGTGTCGCATTCTTACTGAGAAACAATTTCACCTCAATGTTTGTAACACACAGTATTCAACACAAGATGTAAGAGTAAAGACATAAAACTTTAATTCCTAAAGGCAATAGAAGAAACATATGGTGCACATGAATAAATATATGAAATTGTGATCTGGCCCCAAGAAAGTTGAAATATTATTATTATTATTATCAATATTATTATTTTATTTATTTGCTATTTGCCCACTCCTATATAATTTGATATATTATTTGAAAACTGTTGGCCTTAGAAACTGTTGTGTGTCTGGTCATACATAAGATTAATTCGGGGTTTCAAAATTGACCTGATCAGTGCAGTAAAACAATTTTGCAGTTGGGTACTCCAGAGAGAGGACACTGACTCACCATCTGAAGGGTCAGTGGTTACAGCACCTGAAACATCAGTTGAACATGTAGCTGCAGCCAAAGATCTAAAAGCTTATGATTTGATGATTGATCTTTCCAAATAATAATAATTTCATGTGAATAGGTAAAGGCCTTGTACCCATTGCGATTCTTAGGATTGATTTGTATATGCACATTGTACAATTTTCGTATTGCCAAGTGGAAGATACTTTTACATTTTTCATATTTCTGGGGTTGCAGCTGATACACATAGTTCATAAAATAATGATCACATTCCCCAAATCACCATGTCTAAAATTGATGCATGGGATAAAAATGATTTCACTCTACAGGGCAAAGCATATCCCCAAATATGTATCTATAACACAAGCATTTTTATTTTATTTTTTTACCTTTAGGTCTCCATGGGTTTCACACTTTGGTCCAGTTGTATCTGATAAGAAACTATTGTAGAGGCAGTGGGGGAAGAAGTACTCATTTTGTTGCCGAAGTAAAAGTACAGATACTTTGAATACCTGTTTAAAAATGTACTTCCACGTGAAAAAGTAAAGTATTTCATACATTTTCTGAAGAATTCGAATAATCTTGATAAAGAATTTCTGTTCCTCAGAGGCGACTCAGATTGATTTCATAATTCCATAATGAAAACTGTTGGCTTTATTATTGATTATGCCCAGATCTGAACTCAAAGCCCTTAGGCGGGATGAATATGTTAAAAATAACCCCTCAAACCATAAAGAAATGTACTTTTCAGACAGTTCAAAAATGTGGTGGACTAGAAACTACAAAACAGTGAAGTAAAAGCACTGTAAAATTACAAAACAAATCATCATGAGAGTCCAATGAGGTTCATCTGGTGTTCTGTGAAGTATTTTAATAGATTATATTTTGCAGACAGCGTGGTTTAAATCATCTGACCAGTTACATCACAGCCGCATCATATGACCACTTTGAGGAAAACCGCGATTGAGCAATCAAAACTGTCAGGTACGAAAGCAAACTAAACCTTGGTCTGGAAAAATTATCTATTAAAATAAATCATGATCAGGACCAAATACTGCCACCATATTGAACCCAGCTGCACAATGTTCATATCCACAATTATCCTGTTCATCATTACGACAAAATGTCTTTATGTCAGGATGCAAATGAGGTAGAAATCTGAACAGACTCCAGTGACTGCATAATTCTCGTCATTAAGGAAGTACGAAAAACCCTTTGAAACATGTGCCTTTTCACGCTACTTGACAGCTGACCATTTCATCTCAGTGGGAGTAAATTGCTTTGCGCGCTCACCTGTGAATTTATCTCGCCCAAGAATACACTGTCAGTCATGTAAGCGATGCAACACCCCAACTCAAAGAATTTTCAAAGGCACCTCTTCAATTTCAGGACCGGTAATGCGTCTCTCCTATCTGAATTTCTCCTCCAAAGACGCCAACTTTTTTGCCAAATATGTTTCTTTTTGTAACCTCCCACAAACTCTCCCCCAATTTCCTTCATCTTCGCTTGACCTCAGATGTACTATTCCTCTGCCTCTTCAATTCTGTTTGTCCCACTCTCACCCGCTTGGATTTCTTGCCTGTTTGAATCAATTGAACAAGGCCCCGGGCAGTGAAAAAGCAGAAGGCATCTTTGTCGGAGGATTTCTCTCACAATTCATGGCCTAAAAAAGCCAGCGCCTCCCATTCAAGACCGTCTGGTGTTATTGTATGTTTTCGTCATCTTGTTAAAAAGCAGTTCTGAAATCTGGTTTACTGTAGACTGGAGACAGGATGTGCGCGGTCTGATTGAAATGAGATCGGATGAGTGCTAGATCATGGAAAACTTGCAGAGTGGTTAGCAGTGAGGCACAATAAATCCCAGCTGAATCAAACTTTGAATTGATGTAATATAGTTAGCAGAAGCCAAAACAAACATGGCGACGCCGACTGACGTACTTCAGCCTATTTTTGTGAAACTAGGTTGACTATTTTGTTTGTGAAAAATGAGCAGAAGGCAAGCGTTTTGTGTATTTGTAGACAGGAGAGATGTCTGTGCTTTTCTGTCAACTGAATATAACTAAAGTTTGACTTTCTGGCTTCTTGGCTGGTTCCGCTTCTGTGACGATTCCACCAATCAGATTCAAATATTTAATATGACGTTTTTTTTTTTTCCCGATCCCTTAAAGCCATTTGAGATTAACAAATGTGTAGAGTGCTACGCATGAGTCTGGGGAGAACCAAGTTATTTATGCTCCCTTCCAAACAAAATATGATGCTAGCCTGCTGTCATGATGTCCGGAGGGACCAAAGATACAAACTCGGGAAACAGTTCAACAGAGTTTATTAACAATATGAGATGTGAAAAGTAGATGTTGGAGCAAGTGGTGGAGGGCTGGGTCAGCAGTGTACCTGTTCAGGTAAAGGACGAGGTGAGCTGGGTTGGAGGTGTTCCTACCTGTCGTGGTGAGCTGGATCGGAGGCTGTGGGGCATGAATAATCCAAGGAGCAAAATCACGAGGATACACTGGCGTAGTGATGGGTGCAGCAACACTGACGCGCCGGTGCATGTGTCGAGCTTTTAAAGCAAAGCCCCGTATCGATGCGCATATCGCTTTAAGAAAAAGTCACATGACTGATACTGCTGCTGTTTCGCTCGTCTCCGAAGCGCTAAACTGTCTTTAAAAGGTACCACATCTTCATCTGTCAACGGGATGAATCACTGTGTAAAGAGGAAAGTTATCCGTCCAAAGATTGAAAAAGACTTTCCCTTCTACATCAAGAAAATGGAAAAAGGAAAAGGAAAACATTCTGCTGTGTGGGATCATTTTGACCTTTTAACAGAAAGTAAGGTAACTGTATTTCTTTGTTTCCACTCGATCTATGAGAATTACAAAAAAAAAAAAAAAAATCTCACAGCAATGTGACTCTCAGTATAAATCATTTATTTCAATTTATGCAGGTTAAATGGTGCATCTGTTCGACAGATCTATCATATATCAATAAAAGCACCTCCTCAATGCTCCGGCATTACAGAGCAAAGCATGAAAATGAGGAGGTGCCAAATACACCCAGAATGAACTCAGGTATACAGACAATGAACTGCTTCCTTGTGGTTGCTATATTAATATATGTTTTATTATTTTTGAGCATCAAGCATCTAGGAAGACTGCTTTGGATCAGGCAGCCCTGAATTGTATTATAAAGGACTGCCAAAACCTCAGCATTGTGGAGAGTGAGGGGTTCAGGGAACTCATTCACCTCATTGACCCATCAGACGTTTTGCCAACCAGAAAGGTTTGTCTAGAAAATGTAGCTGATGTTACTCATCATGTAATATTTTATTGAAGTACAGTACTTAACAAATTTATTAGACCATCACCTGATTAAAGGTTTATGCCACGGTACCCATAGGTAAACATCACTTATGATCACCAAAATAGTTAATAGTTTTTATATGTTTCTGAAATGGTTTATCCCATATATATATATGTGCATATATACTGATATATATATGACATGACATTTTTATAATATATAAATATATATATATAACTAGTGTTCTGATTTATATATATGTATATATATATATATATATATATATATATATATATATATATATATATATATATATATATATATATATATATATATATATATATATATATACATATACATACACATATATATATATATATATATATATATATATATATATATATATATATATATATATATATATATATATATACATATATATATATATATATATATATATATATATATATAAGTATATATATTATTAACTTCAACAATCGAGAAAAAAAAAAAAATCGTTCATGTCATATGTCATATCTGCCTGAATAATCTCTGTCCAGTGTGTTAGCTTACATTTGGTTATAAAAACAGAGGATTTCAAAATGGCAAAATACAGATAACTTCATAATGCTGGATGTTTTCTTGCTTTAATGACAGATGGGCTAATATATTTGTTAAGCACTGTATACTGATTTGATTGAAACAAGTGAAAATGGAAGTACAGCAAGCTGTGGCAGTGAGTATAACAGCTGACATGTGGACCTCTTTGAACATGGAGGCTTACTTGACTCTTACCTGTTACTACATTAATGGCAATATGCAGTTGTGTACATCTGTGTTGGGAGTGAAACACTTTCCACAAAGTCACACTGCAGACAATTTGGCCCAATTCAAAAGGGCATAATGGATGACTGGGCCATAAGGTAAGGTGTCTTATGACCGATGCAGCACCAAATATGATTGCAGCAACAAGAACTCTCCAAATTCGGCATTCAGTTTGCATTACACACACACTAAATTTAATAGTTAAGAAATCATGTGATCAAATCCCTGACCTTTCATCCATCAGACACAAATCTAGACAAATCGTATAATTTTTCAGATCCAGCACTAGCCAAAGAAAAGCTTGCTCAAGTGCAGCGACAGATGGGACGGCCTGCCCTGAAAACTTATCAACGAGGTACCAACCCGTTGGAACAGCACATACCAGATGCTGTCACGGCTACATGATGAGAAAGAACCAGTGTGGGTATCTCTTGCCTCTCTTCAAACAGACTTGACTCCACTCACGGCTGATGAGTTTAACATCTTAAGGGAAGCACTTCTTGTGCTGGCCTCTTTCCATCAAACCACAGTGGAGTTGTCTGAGGAGAGGAGAGTTTCAGGATTAACGGTCATCCCCATGATGAAAATGCTATATTGTGCACTTGAGCACAACTCTTTACATTTACACACACAAGCAGCTACACATCTCCATGACCAACTTAGGCATTGTGTCACAGACACTGCTTCTAATCTGGAGACATTAAGTGTGTTGACCCTATCAACACTTCTTGGCCCCAGATTTAAAACACTCGGTTTTCATAGTTCCTCCAAGTGCAGTGAGGCAATTAACCGACTAAAAATGGTGTGTGCTGCAGTAATTGCCCGCACAACATCTGAGCCACAGCCTGGACCTTCATCAGAGCAGTCACCCACTTCAGGCATGTTGTTCAGTGTTATCAGCTTATTTGTGCATTTATTTTGTTACAAATATGTACTAATTTGGAGGAGATGACAAAAACTAAAATTCCAATGTATTTATTTCAGATAACCTATGGCCAACGCAACGGCAGCCTCCATTATTGAGTTCCAGCGCTACTTGGGAGAGGGAAACCTTCCAAGATCGGAGGATCCATTGAAATATTGGGGAAACCAAAGAAACACATATCCAAACCTATGCCAGCTAACATGGCAATTTTTATGTACCCCAGCTTCATCTGTGCCCTGTGAGCACATCTTTTCAAAAGCTGGGGAAATAACATAAAATTTAAAAAAAAATGCAGTCGACTGAATGCAAAAACATTGGATGAACCTCTTTTTTTGAATAAAAATCTTTAATGTCATTCACTCCCTGAGTGAATGACATTTAAATTGGTAAATTACATTCTCAACACCTTCACATAAAATATAAAAAAATACAGGATATATAATAACTTAAATAATATTAAGTTATTATATATCCTGTATATCACTGATTAGGTCATTGATTGTGTGTCTTGTGAGTCTCAACTAAGTTGCCTGCAATGATGTTCACCTTAAGATCCAACAGGTGTCAGTATAGAGCACAGCAACACTGTACCGGCACAGTATCAATACAGTTTGGGGAATGTGCTGAAACGCTTCATGAGGCCTCATCTACCCATCAGTCAGTGACTGCCGAGTAAACTGGAACATGACAAGAAGGAAGACTTGTGGAAATAACCGGAAGCTGACAAGACGAGTTGGCTGGAACACGACATGAAGGACAAACTGTGGAAACACCGAAGACAACAAGACAATGTGGTCCTGAGTGTCAGATTCTCAGTCCTTTTGTGCTCTCAGGTACAGCTAGTTTGATAATGAATTGCAGGTGTGTATGGGAGGAACCAGAATCTCCATCCAGCTCCAGGCTCAAACACAGAAGGGAGAGGGGATAACAGCACAGAACACACAAAAAACCCAAATCCTGACACCTGCTTACAGTCAGGACACATGCTTTTTATGTTTTTAAATGCAATAAACACAAAAAAGCCCTGTTCCTTTTGTATTTTTTAGCTAAAAAGTCACACTTTGGCTTTAAATAATAATAATAATAAAAAAATGCAAATAAAAACAACTACTACAGCATTTTCAATTGCAAACCACCATATATATAGGATTACGCTCCACCTGCTGTTTTCAAAGGGCCTGTGTGCAAACGCTTTAGCTCTTGCCAACTTTGATATAATATTTCTCCTCCTTTGGATCAAGACGTCATGCTATTCTTTCTATGCACCGTTTATGGAAAATTAACACCTTTAAGCACCTCCTCAGATCTCAATTAGTGACGAGAATTCCTTTTTGAGGGGCTTAGATGGAGAAGAAAGAGCAGGAACATAGGTGACACCTTTTATGGTAATTGGCTTTGCACCTGGCACAGCACTAAAGCAGCAGGACATTTTCACATCGACCAATCAAAGCGCAGCACACCTCTAATGGCACAAAAAATGATTAGAATATTACAGTGAAATATATAGTGTGGATGAAGTAACATGGGAGCTGCCAATGAAAGTCAGTCTGAACTTACTGTATGTGTTGATATATGCATGTACTTTAAATCAATGAGTGTAAGCTGGCATATGTGGCTAATTCATTTCTTAAAAGGTTTTTGCTCAGGATTGGCAACTAAAGTAAAATGTAATCATAAAAAAGCAAACCTGCACTTTAAAGCTACGACATTTCAAACCATGAAAAGCAGAGATATGTAGGCTTAACTTTTACTTGTGACTCTAACGTGTTCCTAGCTCTGCTCTCTAAGTATTCACATGCTTGTATTATTTTGGCCGCTGCAAAGCGAAGCAGGATGAACGACCCATAGACAGCTACACGCTCTTATCCTGAAATTTAAAGTAGTGACGCTTTAAAGTTTGCGATATTACTGCTCCGCAACAATGGTACACGATAAAGATATTTATTAATGATATGAACAGATGTGGAGACTGGGTAGAAACTCAGGATGGGGGCTCTGTCGAAGGCGGTTAGCCCAGCTTATTCAGAACCCCCTACAGTATGTAATTTTTTGAAAGAGGGATGTCACCAGCATGATTCCATGGAAAGAAAGTTAAAACTATATTTCGGTAACTGTGAAAACCTGCATGTGGCCCTCCTCCGTGCCAAGTAAGCATCAGTTTTGTGTGGATGCAAGTAAGAATCGGTGCAATGGGGGGAAAAAAACATACTTTGGTTTTAATGTGTGTGTTTTGCTGTTACCCGCTACTCCTGGCCCATTTTGTTTTTCTCTTACTCTCTGCTGTTTACGCTCACATCTGCCTCTCTACCACAGCTGAAAATGCCTTGTTTTGCTTCCCTTTTCACCTCCAGGTTGATGTTGAGCTTAATCCCCCAGCATGGCGTCTAACTGCACAGCTCTCCGCGACTGCAGCACTGACAAATCTACAAGATCACATCATGATCCTCTGATGACTGCAATAATGAAACAACATCCCCCTGAGAGCCTCCCTAGTTTCTCAAATTGGCTCCATTATGGGTGCCAATTCCTTCTGATTCCCTGAACGCATCCTGCCAATCTTCGCAAATGTGCACACAGTTTCGACTCTGGCTGATGACGCCAGAAAAAACATTGTGGTTGGTACAGCACATGTGAAAAAACTGTTCCCAATGGAGCAGTAAACACGGCCATCTGCCCCATGTTTAATGCACAGTGTTTATTTTGCACGAATGTACGAATCGTATCTGATTTCATGTTTGCCAGTAATGCATGCAACTGGTGTTTGCATGATTTGTAATGGTCCTCAAAGTGTATTATTTGTGTAATAACAATAATACTAATGATGATGATGATGATAATAATACATTTTATTTATAATGCACTCTTCATTCCATAGAATCTCAGAGTGCTACAATAAAACAAGAACTTTAAACATCAATAATAAGCTTTTCTAAATAAAAAGGTCTTTAGATTAACCTCAAAAAAGTCCAGGCTCTGTGTGGCTCTCAGCTGGGCAGGGAGGCAATTCCAGAGACATTGTGCAGCTGAACAGAAGGCTCAGTCCCCCATTGTACGGAGCCAAGTGGGGGGGACCTGAAGAAGCATGCCACCTGAAGATCTGAGGGTGTGGTTGGAAGATTGCAAAGTGATCAGGTCTTGCAGATACAGTGATGCATTTATGGGTCAGCAGAAGGATTTTATATTCAATCCGGGATGAAACAGGGAGCCAGTGCAGTGATAAGATACAAATTGTCAATTAAATGTGCGCCATATGAACCTTTACTCTTGGAGATTCCGCCATCTGCTCATCTCTATGGTGATGGAAATGCTTTGTTTATGTCATTAAACACATCTGCCACAAGCAGGTGATGCATCAAGCTAAGTTACAGGGTAGATCTGCGGAGAGACTTACAATAGGACTTCATGTTTACATCTCCAAGTAAACCAGAAGATGGCAATTCCCACGTCATAAAGGTTACATGGTCCAATTTTAAAGGTATTGTGCATTTTCCAAGCTTTTTTTAATATACTTTTGGTCAAATCAGCATTGTCATTTCATGTTGTACAGCCTTTTAGTACAGGCCTATTAGGCTATAAACAACTGCTGCTGGCCAGAGTGGTTATGAGGTAGAGGTTCAGACTGCCACATAACATAGTAACAGGGGCAAGACGGCAAAGACACTGCTTTAGAGGTGATTGGGGGACATGCATAGATAGAATACTGTGATTGGTTGATAGAGACATGGAGGGGATAATGTAACCTTGAAAGTCAATCTGTTCTCTAATTAATGCATACTTTATCGTCTCCGTATTCAAATCTGCAATCTGCATTTGACCCATCCTTCAATACCACTGATGTCTCTGGAGACACAACTCCAGGTCTTGAGCTAGGCTTGGTCAGGATTACTGCAGGATTGGCCTGTTGTGCAAGTTTAACGTCGATGGGGAAAATTGGTTTATCCACAGAAGCACAGGGAGAGCATGCAACATCCACATAAAATGGCTTTTATACAGATCAGAAGAGGAATGCAGAAAAAAACTCCTGCGCTAATTCCTTAGAATGCACGCAATTAAGGAGGATCTAAAGCCACATAACTAATCAAATTTGAAATATTTTCCGAGGCACAATGCATTAATGAGAAACGATTAGCGTACACATATTGTAATCATCCCAATGTTGTTTTTATGTAACATATATGTAAACACACAGGATGTTGTTGACAGCAAAAAAGTGTGACAGCCATATTGCAAGTTGAGCCGCTTCGAGGAATTAGTCTCCAAGGAGAGTATCTTTTCGAAGGAGAAAAGTAAAAGTGAAAATAAATAAATAAATACAAATCTTGACATAAACAAGACGCCTGAGAGCAACACTCCGCGGGGTGCTAATGAGGAGCTAGAAGCAACATGCCTCATATTAGACATGTATAAATGCATACCAGCTGAATACTGGTGATGCTAGTTTTACAAATACCGCCATGATGTATTCAACTTGGGTGATTTTCTGCATAACATTGGTACAATTTAAAGGTCCTATATTACACAAAATTGAGTATTGTGAGTTTTAAGTCATGTTACAATGCTGTTACCTTACTTTGTATTTTTGTTTGTTTTTTCTCACACATGTTATGTCATTTAAGTTTATTATTCGTCTGTCTACATCTCCAAAGCTCAAAATGCTCTGTTCCACCTTGTGATGTCACGTAGTGGTAGTTTTCAGGTTAACAGCTACTTTTTTACCTTTAGTTCAATAGAGTTTGGCAATTCCAGGGCTGAAATTGTCCTAATGATTCTAGTGAAGGTGTATGGAGTTTAAAAACACTGTGCAGCACTTCCTGTATTACCACATGACATCACATGGTGGTACAGGGTGTTTTCTGTTTTAGAGAAGAACTCAAATATGCAGGGTTTGTGTGTTAAACATGTGTGAAACAAAACACAAATCCAGGTGTGTTTGTGATGAAGAAACAACATTATAACATAGAGCAGAAGACTTAAATATATTTTGGTTATTTTGTAATGGCTCTGACTTTGTCTCCCCCCATAGTGATGAGGCGAGCAGAGGGACAGAGAGCTGGAGAGAGGGGGAGGACTGAAGGGAGCTGGAGTGTGTGGTGATATGGAGGAGATCAGGGCTGGATTATGAATAGATTTAAATGTGAGTAATAGAATGTTAAGCTGAATTTGGAACTGAACTGGAAGCCAGTGGAGCTGCTGGAGGACTGGAGTGATGTGGTTGATGGAGGCTGTTCTGGTTATGATTCAAGCAGCTGAGTCCAGAATAATAATAAGAATGAAATTATTCATATTCAAGGCAGTGCCTTGAATATGAATTATTGTGGTTTCTTCTTTCTTTAAGAACAAATTTTTCCAAATATTGAGCCTGAAATGTCATATACCACATATATCAAACTCAAGGCCCGTGAGCCAAATGTGGCCCTCCACATCACTTTACGTGGCCCTCGACAGGTTAAATTAAAAGGTATGATGGTCTTAAAATGTAATTTTATCGGGAGATACACAGTTACACAGGCATATTTATACATCTCGGAAAATGTATATGCAATATTTGAAACTTGAATAAGTAATACATACAGAAACAGTTAATTAACAAGTTCAAAAAGTAGCTAGATTTATTTTACATCTGGCCCTTGGAAGGCAGCCATTTTGCTGATGTGGCCTTCGGTGAAAATGTGTTTGACACCCCTGTCATATACTCAAAGAGAAAAGTATTATCTTTGGCACTTGGGGCCCTGGCAGAAGATATTGGAACGAAGAGGAGACTGTCAGTCTGCGCCATCAGCCCCTCCAACCCCCACCAATAACTCACACACACCATATTCACAGGCAAGGTGGGTGAAATGTCTTGCCTAAGGACACAATAGCATTTATTTACTTATTTATTGTCTTTTTATATATTTATTCAAACTTTGATAAAGCATGGAACTGATAAATCAAACTTTTTTTTTTTTTTTGTGTCAGTACCAACACTTCTTCATGTGTCTTCATTAGCATATGTGTGCGTGTATGTTTATATAAGTGTGTTTATATGTGTTTGTACCCATGTATTATGTGTTTGAGTGCGTCATTAAATTCATACCAGTGTGGCATTTCAAGCATGGTGTAAAGTAGTCCTAGAACCGTTGTATCCACTTCTGGATGATTTGCCCTTCAATATCACACCAATTAGATGGACTGATCTGGGGTGTGGTGGGTAGTATAGGTATGTTCACTATAGGTGGTCACTGAGTGGGTGGGAAAGTGGCATGGAATTTTCTTTCTTGACATGTCTGATGCTCAGAATGTAACTCATGTGCAGGAGCTTATAAACTGATAGGAGATAAACATTAGCGCTGGCAAGCAAAAATAGTATAACATGTTTTCTAATCTATTTTCCCTCTATTTATTGTCATTTGGTACAACCCAATTTCCTGTGAGTGCTACACTATGTTGAATTATAGAGCTGCCTGTGTATTGAATCTATACTCTACATCAAATGCATTCTGGTTCTTAAGGTCTTTAAACCCAGAGAACACTCCTGGATGAATTCCAACAGGGCCCGTGGACATGCTCCAAGGTAAAAGCCTCACAAACTTCACCCACTAGAGTTGTGTTTGGAGTTGGCATCGTGCAACCAATTACATTTGCAGATAGCCGGACATTTTTGATAACAACCCTTTTCTTAAGCCACAAAATAATTTTTTCCTAGCCTTGAGCATATTCTTGTGATTCCACTAAACTTATTAAA
This sequence comes from Periophthalmus modestus, assembly GCA_019594935.1. Taxonomy (NCBI): domain Eukaryota; kingdom Metazoa; phylum Chordata; class Actinopteri; order Gobiiformes; family Gobiidae; genus Periophthalmus; species Periophthalmus modestus. The sequence goes on from JAIEZT010000054.1 coordinate 12,887,858, forward strand.
GACAGCCGAGGGGACATTTAGCCTTAGAAGTTTTTTTTTTTTTTTTTTTTTTTTTCCAAGGATGTGCAAGAGGATAAAGAAGAGCAACGTTTTATGCCTCTTAAAATTTCCATGCTTTGAAATCAGCAAGCGGTTCCCAATTAACCGCAACTGCTCTGAAGAAATTCTGTGCAACGCAGATAGGACCACATGGAAGGAGGTATACTTTTTTCCTATTTCTCCAATTATGCTTTTATGGATTTGTATGTAAGTAAAAGTGTATGTATATATATATATCTATATGTGTGTGTATGTTATAGTGGATGGGGGGGATGGGGGGGGGGCACACACACATTTAATTAAGTCAGGGAAGAGTGGCCAGTCCCCCGTGGCAGTGGGGGTTTTCTATTAGGCCAGAGGTTTTAAGTCTACTTCTGGTGGGGATTAGAGGCCAACTGAAGAGGATTAGAGCAGCTATACCTAAAAGAAGTGGGCAAAGACGGCTCCCCGACTGTCTCCACTGTATGAGATCCTTTCACATAGCAGTGAGTGGCTAGCAGACTGGGGCTAAGCTGAATCCAGGGCCATAGATATGTAGACTGTACTGAAATGCATTGGCCCCATGAACAACTAAGATTATGAATTTTAAAGTTGTCCTATTATGTAAAATCTACTTTTTAGAGTTTTAAACCATGTTTCCCCTTCTAATTTACCCTCTCAAGGTTGTATTTAGAGTGATTCATGCATGTTTGAGAAATTCAATATGTCATTGCTCCGATCTACTGCCGTTCTCTCAACCATCAACATACCCTCACTGCTTTCTACTTACTTCATTCTACAATTTTATTTTCCTCCTCATCATTGATATGTGTGGGATTTGGCAGCAACATGTAGTCATTTTGGTACTTTTAAACACAATTTTACTTACTACTCACTAGCATGATCAATGTCAGCTACCTTTGGCCACTGTGGTTTTCTAACAGTTTTATTCTTTTATTAAACTAATTTCAGATCAATATTGTAGTTTAAAATGTCATAATGATCCACAGGTGTCATAGATTATAACTGATAAAAGCACAAAGGCAAAGAATAGTTTGAAGCTGTTACTTTCACTTATAAAATCAAACACAATATATGTAGTATCGTATATGTATTAGTCGTGTACAGGAGGTTAAAAAAGTCAGTGTATTATGTCTTTCAAATCAGCAAGCGATTCCTAACAATCTTCAACAGCTCCAAGAAATTCTGTGCACTGTCAGTGGACTATGTGCATATACATTGCTTTTATTTGTTCAATGATGCCTTATTTTTGTTGATATTAGATACAGATATATTATTCGCTAGTCTAACAGTGTGAATTGAGTTTTACATTGAGTACCTAATCCAGAATGCCTCTTGTTGAAAATTGTTGGGAAATGGCGGAACATCATGACAAATATTTGAAGCTGATCGGTCAACAACAGAAGAACAAGCCAAGAAATCAAACTTTTCAAAAATCAAGTGGAGAGTAAAGCACAGATGTCTTTCTCTCCACAAACTGCTTCCCCCTGATTGTTTTTCAAAAACCAAAATAGCCAGATTCCTCTAGGCTGAAGTACGTTTGTCAGCCTTGCCATGTTCGTTTTGGTTGTGTTTGTGTGCTTCACCTTTGACAACCGCCCAAACCCACTGCTGCTCTGTGATTGGTCTAGTCTCCAAAACACTGGTACATCAAGACCAATCACAACTGTGAACTCACATTGTGACAATTCATCTTGCTGTCCAGGTTATCAAATATGTTTAATGGTTTAACAGTTGAGTTACTGTACATAAATTTAGAAGTAGCATAAAAAAAAAACGGCGCAAGAGCAGCTCGGGACCCCAGTCTGCCGTACATCTCCATCTTAAAGCCACTAACCACTCCTTTGAAGATAGTGAGGTACAGATATTGGCAAAAGGAAAGTCATGGTTTGAGAGGGAGTTTAAAAGGCAATATTTGATAGGAAAGACAATCCATCATAGACATAATTGATCTTCTATTTATAACTCCATCCTTAGACCTAAATAAAAAAAAGCTAAACAAAAAGGAGAGCTAGTATGCTAATAGGACATTTTTTTGCTATGGATACTACCTGGACGACTGAGGGACTAAACAGACATCGACGTAGAAGCACTTAATTTGCCAAAATAACCAATATAAACATGAGTATTTGCCCAATATTTTCTCCTCAACAAAGAAGAAGAGCACATTTACGTCATCGCTCAAAGTTCGTGCACAAACTAAAGCAACAAATGAGTTCAGTATTGTTCATCCACTCCACACCTATGCAAGCACACACACTGCACCGAAGTGTCCTCAAGTGAATGGGGTGGGTAAGATTGGGAGCAGATGGCAGCCTATTGTCTTTTGAATACATCAGGACTAAGATGCTCCCATAAGGTGTGTAATATCACAAAGTACCATGTGCATATAGGACCAGAGGTGGTTAGGAGTGAGTTAAGAGGTTCAGCAGGTGGTCTATAGCCATCCTGTTTATTACCAAAACACCATCTTTCTATCAACAGCCATCTTATTGGAGTAATACATAGAGAAAAGAAGATGTTACAATCTCATATATCCAGCTTAAAGGTTTCCAACGCATGAACTCAAATGAACCAAGCAGTGACTCATAGTTTAACTTTTCCAAACCACAGTTCACTTTTGCACTAAGAAAGGACAAAATAATGCATGACTTTCAAGGTTATGCATTTTTAGGATTTATTGGTTAAATAGAGACCAGTCAATGTCAAGTTGTCATTTCAGTTTGACTCATTTTTGATCAATGCACAAATGTTATTTTACATTGTTCTGAGATGGAAATTATGAATAATATGTACGTTCACTTTTCTGAAGGTCTTTCAGGTTGAACTATGAAACTTTTTTTGGGGGCGGGACTAGCCCTAGCACTTGTTTCTGTGGAGATGTTGATGCTTTGCCTGGAAGGTTTGCGTTCAATCAAGTTTACTTATAGAGCACATTTAAAACTTGTGCTGACCAAAGTACTTCACATAAAAGTCAACAAAAGCATGATAACACAATACATAGGCAAAAAACAATAAAACTCCAAGATATCCTGCCTAGCTACTATTAAATGCCAGGGAGAGGAGGTGGGTTTTCAGTCTTGTATTAAACTGCATTAAAGACTGAGAAGATCTGACAAATAAAGTGCAGACATTTAAACCCAATCATTACCATTTTAAATTACACCCGATATGAAATAGGGAGCGAGTGCAGGTTACATAGCACAGACGTTATGCGCTCTGTTTGTGAGCAGACAAATTGCAGCGTTCTAAGCATTCTTTAAGCACTGCAGGGCCCTGGTCCAGTCCCACACACAAAGAGTTACAAAAATCCAGACACGACATTTTAAATATGTGGATTGCTTTTTCAAAATGTGCCTGTGGACGATGAGGCCTTACTTCTATAGTGCAGCATTAATCTTGTTTATCCCCATGACAATCAGGTACCACCACCGGTTGAAGTTACAGGTCAGATCTGAGAAAAAATGTTTTTCAAGGCATTTTAGCAATCAAAAATTGAATAAAGGGTAGTTATATAACTTTAATGCTAAACTGTAGGACAGTCATTGCATCTCCATGGAGACATGCACATGGCGAACCAGTTACATAGTGCTCCTTTAATCGTTAAATGGATCTTTTGGGTTTACTCAAAATAACTACAAAACAATCTTCATCAAACTGTCAATGTCAAGTTCATCACTGCAACATTATAGTTTGCATAGTTTGATACTTTTTTTTTTTTTTTTAACTGTTGTAACAACTTTTAATCCAATATAATAAAATGCACATTAGCATTTTCAAAGTTGGAAATAGTAAAATTAGCTAAACTAATCTGATAATTTGTTGAATACTGGAATATTGCTGTACTGTGTTATCAAAAAAAAAATATATATATATAAAAATTAAATGCACAGTGTCATGTCCTCTGCAGTTATGTAAGTACCTGAAGTGTAATTAGAGGTGGCCTATATATAAAATCAGTCCATCAAGCACAGAAGTCGCTAATGAGACAGGCCACAGCGAGGTGATGAGTGGTCGTTACCAGTGGATGTCAATCTTAAAGGGGCATGGATCTGAGAAAACACCGCTTCCTCAGCATGACTTCCTCTTTAATGACACCACATGAATCAGAATCAGACTATGTTAAACCAGGTCAGCAGTAAAACACAGTAGGTGGAGAATCTAAGAGTCTTGTGGTAGTTTTACTGTTAAGCCAAAAAATTTCAACTTTGGCATGGAATTTATTATGCATGAGCTGGTGTATCTAACTTTTTTTTTTTCTTCTTATAATGCAATCATTTTTTCCCCAACACTTTAGATTTGAACGTTCCCCGGAAGAGCAACAGTCGCAAACATTCACTTACACTCTGAACATTAAGTTTTATTTTTTGCTGTGTTACATTTTAGGATGTGAGAGATTGGCTGTGCTTCAGCATCTAAAAAAAGATGTTCTAAACCTGTGTGTGTATCTGAAAATCCATGCATGTGAATACTAATGATTTACCAATGGGGTTATAAGAACAAAGAATTAGTAGGGGTCTCAAAGTAATAGTTTAAACTACTGAGCACTTTCTATTGTGGTTTGAAAATCAGGTACTCTGGCCTAAAAAAAAAAAAATACATGTGTTATTTTGCATTTTATTCATTGTAAAACCAAAAGATTGATCTAAAATGGCTTAATAAGAGGAATGCCTGGACTTCTTATTCAAAACAGCAGAAATGAGAGACCCCGCCTCTTCATAGTGACATTTCACTGTAACAAGAAGCTGATTGAAGTTTCTGCAAAGCAATACAGGATTCAAACATGCATGCATTTTACAAACATATGAAATACATCAAATATATTATGCAGGATATATGGAATTATATAGTGAAAAAAAAAAAAAATCATTAAATGATTGCTCATTCCTTGTCAGGGTCAAGAAATGTTAAAAGTGCAAAGCAGTGGGTTGCCATTTTAAAATATCTAAAATGTAAAACACTTTTCCAGTTATTTTGAGTTTATTACAAACCATGAGTCTATTCGTATTTTTGATAAAGAAGAAACATAAAGTACATGGACCTGTGACCGCCTCTGAGTCACGACTACCCAGTGTGCCATTCTCCCTTCCTGAGAGCCGCCCAGCCCATCTCTTTACGCTCTGACTCGGGCCTAATAATAATAAGCCGGCCAATGAAAAAGTATGTCCAAATATTTGACTGATAGTGTACATATTCATTAAAATGTTGATATTCATTAAAAAGGCATTAACAGTCATCTCTAAAATAATCAAAATTGTGAGCGTTACATAACTCTTACCACGCATTTACTATAACTAATATGTTCCCAAAACCTTTTTCTTCTCTGCCCGTGTGGACCTAGCCTTTTATTATTTATAAGCCATGAGAATTAAAGTTTGCCGTACTCGCCAACTCCCTTGTTCTTGCTTTCAGATAAATGACGAATTGGATTGGTTGGGGCGTGTCGTAAATCTTTGTTGCATTGGGTTTATGGCGTGTTTTTATAGCCCACAATATATACAGTTCTGGAGAGGAGTGCAGTGCTTCCTGTAGAGATCTTTGAGAAGTTTATCACGCAATTTACAGCTCCTCCAGACCTCCTGCCGGGCAAAAATTTGACACGTTCACCAAAAATGTATTTACACCATTAAATGTTTACTGTGTTCTGAGTATCAGGCAATTTAAAGGCTAGGCGTAGCAGGGGGTGTGAGGTCGGATAGCTCCACTTGAGTATGTACATTAAGTATAAGCATGCTCTTTTATTTTGTTGGAGAGGTTAAATTTAAAGAGTGTGAAGGCCTATTTTCTGTCTTTATAAACATATACCTTCGGAAAAAAGGCAGGACTAACAGGACAGGACTTTAAATGTTCAACTAAAACCTTTTATTTAATACTGTATTTTCACAAAATGCACAATAAATATTCAACTAACCATGTTATATTGTAGTCCTTTCATGAAATACATACCTGGAGTTATATTTTAATGAATTCACTCTAGAGTCATAAATTCGTTAACCTAAAATCATCTTCTCTGGTAAAACTTTGAACTTCTGCACAGGTTTTAAGCTCAGTTGTTTTCACGATGAACACATGACTCTATTAGCATAGTATTCACAGGGCCTCATTTGTTTTTTTTCCCATTTTTTATTCCTTTTGCTCGCAGTAGAGGGCGCTGTAGGAAGTGTAGTTTATAAAGTAGTATGTGGTGTAAGTGACAGTATAATGTAGATGTTAGAAAATGTGAAATACTAATCCCAAAGTGACCAAAAACATGTTTAAAAGTCAAAAGTTAATATATATGTATCTGTGAAAAGGATTGCAGATTGGAAGTTAAAATACTGTGGTACTTTGGTGCAACTGTTGGCACTTTCAGGTCATTGCAAGAAGTTGCTGTGTTTTGTGCGTTTTGTGTGTTGGAGTGTGTTGTAGGTTTCCTCCAGCTTGATATGCTTTTCCCCACCACTATAACATGCATAATAGTCTTCTCTGGGATACAAAATCTCAGTGGGACTTGTTTTCACAAAATCTGATTAAAAAAAATAATAAAATAAAATAAATAGGCCAAAAATGGTTTAATTTTTTTTTTATTTTTTTTTTATTTTTTGCAATAGCCATCAAAGCAATCAGGGAAGTCTAGAAGTTATGCAAATTAAACTTTGCCAATTGTGTCAAGGGCAAAAAGCTCTGGTGGGGACGACTAACTAGGCACTAAAATACAATTTTGTGGAATAGAAGGTCCAGTCACCCATTCTGAATCAGATACTATCAGGGCCAATCTCCCGAAACAGTAGATTGAAATGGCATTGAATACACTGCCTATATGTTCACTGCTTTACTAAAATCATACAATAGAATACATATAAGCTCTCAATGGAATCATTTGGATGAGTCAACAATGAGAAGAGACACTTTGATAAACTGGTGGATTTCACGCTCGCATGCATCAAAAGCGTGACCTTCAGTGAGAGTGTGATACATGGAATAAATCGCTAATAGCCGCGGCGTTTCTTTTCTTTGTGCGCTTTGTGGGCGGCCGTATGAAGCTTCACAGATTGTAAAAATCAATTGGCTCACAAGGGGGGGGTCCATATTTACTGTGATGTTTACAGATGAAGGACTGAAAAAAAACACTGCACCGGGGTCTGAATGTGCAATGAAGATGAATGGAGCTGTCTGCCCAGAGAGCTGCATGAGGTTGGAGAGGAGCAAAAGCGTGTGTGATAGAGAGAGCCCACACACTCTTATGGGCTCATGGAGGATTCGGAAAGTAGTGCGGAAAAACTAACAGAACAGATAAGGCACTCTAATTGCTGCATTCTTATTGAAGTTTAGTATTTCTCATGTTCTAGCTTAACATTACATGATTGCTTCAAAGTTAAAAAGAGGGGGTATTATACTTGTGTGTGGGATATTATTTGCTAATACATAACATATTTCAATCACTGTGCTGCCTTTTATGTTTTGAAAAAATTGGCGACATTTGCACATCACAGGGTTGTCAAATGACTGGGTGCAGTTTTGTATCATGCTTTTTACATTTATAGAGAATTGTAATGTGAGAGCATAATGTAGGCTTGTGGATTGAGCAAAATCTTACACCAATCCCAGACATGGGCAAACTACGGCCCAGGGGGCACACGCTGGACCAAATCATATTAAAATAGGTAAGAGTAAACCTTGTTCAAAGTTTTTTTCTGCTGTGTTTATTTAACTGAAATTTAATATATTAATTATTAATTTAATTACTGCATTTGGAAAACAATTTGTACAATGAGCCTTGCATATTCATGCTTTGCTACATGTTAGAGGCAAAATCTCTAATGTAAAATATATATAGCCTGTCCCGGCCCCTCTGTCAAATTTTAGAGCCCACTGTGGCCCGCGTGTCAAAAAGTTTACCCATCCCTGACCTAACCTCAAAAAAGGTTCGACTAGGGCCCAGGAGAGATTGCTAAATTACTGAAACATGCATGGACGACATCTAAAAGCTCCACAGGCATGTTTTTGATTAGGGAACAATGCTGTACATGGTAAAAAGCTGAAAAAGAAATCTATTTTGCATTATATACTGGACACTTTACAATACCGGTCATGTTTGCACTGTTGTTCTGATGCTGCTGTTGTATATATTTTCTACCTCCAAGTATTTTATTTTTAAGCATTCTTTTTTTTTTTAACTTCATACATGACCTTATTTGTATTTATTCAGTGTTTTATGTTGCACTTTATTACAGAAGTAAGTTCCTAGTTTGTGAGCTGTGTTCACTGACAATGCCAATAAAAGTCTTCTGATTCTGATATCCTCTCTTTAATCTTAAAGGTGCATTATGTAACTTTTTTGTTGCTTATCAGTAAAGTGGAGATATTATTCACACTATGGCATTTCATAGAGGCAATCAGGTGAAGCCATAACAAGTAGATTGTGTACTCTCCACTAAAAAAGTTACACGGTTAAACAGCCAGTTAAAATGTTCATTTAACAGAAAAATTAAGTGATTTTTTTTTTTTTTTCTCCAAAATGCTAAGTAATAGCTTACATCACATTTTAAGTGTGCGAAAAGTGTGTTTTCTAAAATTGTCCAACAAGGTTCATCTAGTCTTTGGATATTGTTCTTTTTTTTTTTTTTTAATCAGGCCTGTTTTGTTTCATCAGGAAGGCCGCTGAGATCCAGAAATGCAGCCACTGTACTGTAAATCGGGACGAGGAGTCATGCCATCTGTCGCACACCAGAGACATAGTTGTGGACCTCAATATCTGGCACTCCAAGTTATCAGCTTTCTTAAAATAAATAAATGAATACATACATAAAATACAATCTTTCTGTAAGTTCAGCTAATGTAATTGTTACTAGGAGGCCTTACCAAAACATATTTTAGGGGGATGATGTTTAGACTTTGTTGTCATTGTACTTCTTGTGGTTCTCCATATCATCACTGTATTTTTCTTCTACTATACTGAATATGATATGAATTTGTTTGTATTTGATCAAGCATGTCCATAATTATTGCAGCCTGGATAGACATATGGTTTCTCATTGCAATCCATACAAAGAAAGTCCATATGGTATCGCTCTCTTTTAGCTTTATTTCTTTTTTAACCCAGAGCAGTCCAGATGGCGGCCATATTGGATCAATAGTTTGCTACTGTTGTTGTATGCTAGATTAAAACTACAACTACTGGCAATTCTTCAGACTTTTTTTTTGTCATGCTAGTGGATTTGAAAATGTCTACCAAGGTTTTTTACAGCTCAGAGAAGAAAATGAGCAAGTGCGACCATGATTTTAATTTCTCTGTCTTAAAATGTCATTCAAACAAAGCAGTATCAGATATAGACTACAATGAGACAATTATGGCTATGCTTCTAAACTTCCAGACATAATGGACATTTCATTTGCCTGATAGCATAAGTCACTTGTCAAGGTTTTAAAGAACACAAATTATGCTAAATCAACATTTTTAGTTCTTGGATACCTTTTCCTGGGTATACCGGGTCTGTATTAACTCATAAACGCTCAATTTGAACTATTTAGTAGCTGTAGATATATTTTTATATCTTTCAGTTCTGGTTTATACATACATTACATTTCAGTTCTGGTTTATACATACATTACATTGATAAAGCTAGGTGTTTGGAGGCTGGTGTAATGATACATGTTAATACAACCAATCACAGGACATCTGAGATCTACTTGGATAACGTTTATTTTTTGAGGAAATGCGCCTACGCACGTGCCCAGGACGTGTTTTGTTTGTGTCCATCACTTCCAGGAGAAATGCTTCTCAAACCTGCTCCAGTTTAGTGATGGATTTACTGAAAGGCCCCATTTAACAGAGAGATAATTTCCATCTATCTATCCAGTTGATGAGGGAAGTCGAAAACTGCACTGAAATAATGATAAATAGTATTGTATAAGTTGATTTTTGTATTTATTACAGAATTGATAGCTGCGCCTTTTCCATTTTCATTTTGTTATCTTCCACCTAAAAATGCTAAAATGTTAGTTAGCTGTAGCTTCTGGCTCACTAGGCTAATCAGTTGTTTACATGTGCGCAGACTACTTGTTTGTCACAGAGGTGGATTTGGGTGCAATTTGGTGTTTAAAACGAGAGTAATTTTACTTTCTGGTTGGACACAGGATGTGACATACCTAGGGGTTAACTGTTACTGTCGTAATGAGGGCGTGTGAGGCGGATCAAAAGATGCGGGACTCGGGGCAAGTTTTACAGAACAAGACAAGTGACGGGAGAACATACAAGGAGCTGGGTGCAGGGGTGCAGTTCAGGATCCAGAGGTGCAGGGAACACGAGCAGGACGAAGACACACAGGTAGCACCACAGTGAGACAAACAGATGATCTGACCCAGAGTGCTGGGTCCTGGCTCCTTATTCCGTTCAGGTGGTGTTGATTGCTCTGATAGAGTCCAGGTGCATGTAGGAGGAGCCAGGACTCCTCCCAGCTCCAGGCTCAGACAGGTGAGGGAGGGGCAGGGCACACACAGGAGGCAGGGACAGAACAGGGATCATGACAGTACCCTCAGATCGTTCTGTCGTAATGAGGGGGTGTGAGGCGGACCAAAAGATGCGGGACTCGGGGCAAGTTTTACAGTGTTTATTGACAGAACAAGACAAGTGACGGGAGAACATACGAGGAGCTGGGTGCAGGGGTGCAGGTCAGGGTCCAGAGGTGCAGGGAACACCGACAGGAACACAGGCAGGAACTAGTGATGTGACGTTCTGTATCGAGGCTTCGAAGCGTGTGTCGAGTAGGGGAGGGGTCATTTCCGCGATGTGCGTATCGAGGCTTGCTTCATTTAGGGGAGGAGCTGAAAATGATGACGTGCGGAGCCTCGCTGCCCGGCTGTACCACGTGACTGATTCAGGAATTGGTTCGGATTTTGCCGCGAGTTTTGACAGCGATATAAACCCCTCAGGCTCCATTCAAAATGTGGGTGTTTGATGGAGAGTTGCGTTCAGTGAGAGTTTGGAGACAATTAGAGATAGAGTTAGAGATAGTTTGGAGAGAGTTTGGAGAGAGAGAGAGTTTGGAGAGAGAGAGAGTTTGGAGATTTAGGAGAGTCAGGAGAGAATGGAGCCAGCAAGGAAGAGGAGGATGTCCCTTGTGTGGGAACATTTTGATCTCTCTCCCAACAAGGTATGTACAGTAATATTTCAACAGAATTTTTTTTTTTTCAAAATTAATATTGATTGTGCAATGCAATATATCTTCATTTGTCTTTACTTTTGTACAAGGTGAAGTGTTTGCTGTGTGCCAGGGAGCTGGGGTACAACAGCAACACCTCATCCATGCTCAGGTACTACAGGGCTTTGCATGAGAATAAGGACACCGAATGTGGACCAAGACCAGGTGAGCCATCAAAAATGCCATGATAATACAGCATGCTGTAATGTGACTAAATAATATAATAATATTGTACAACTATTATAAGTTAATGTGTGTGGTATTTATATTTGTGCTTTGTTTTTATTTTCTTTCCTCAGGAGAAAAATCTCAAATAGATGAAGACCTGGTTAGGATGGTGATTGAGGACACCCAGCCAATTAGCATTGTGGAGGACAAAGGATTTAAAAGATTTGTTAAATCATTAAATCCTAGCTATGTTCTCCCCTCTAAGAAGGTAATAAAAGTATTGAAAATGTCAATGGTTTTATTCAGTAAAAGCACCAATGTGGACAGGCAGGACTGGGGCTCAAACCTGAGTCCATGAGTCATGGGACAGCCACCTTGTACTTTTAAACTAAATGCTTTTTTCCTTCCTTTAGGCCCTGAAAGCCATGGTGGAGGCCAGGTACCAGGCGGTGAAGGAGAAAGCTAAGGCCAGCATTGAGAAGGCAGCAGCTGTGAGTTTGACAGCAGATATGTGGACTTCTATTAACACAGAAGCATATCTCGCTGTCACCTGCCATTTTGTTGATGACTCCAGCTTATTAAATACAGTTGTTTTGGGAGTGCAACATTTTCCCAAGGCGCACACAGCAGAAAACATTGCACAAGTGAAAAGCTCACTCATGAGGGAATGGGCTATTACTGATAAAGTTACATGCCTTGTAACGGATGGAGCTGCCAATATAGGGGCTTGTGCAAGGGAGCTACGGCTCAAACATGCCATATGTGTAGCTTACAACCTCAGCTTAGTGGTGAAGAAGGCCCTTGACCAGATCCCTGAGCTCTTTGACATCTGAGCCAAATCCAGGAAGATAGTGGGCTATTTCAGGAGCAGTACCACAGCAAAGGTAAGATTTGTGCCTTAATTAGTTTCTTTAATACTTCTTTAGTTTATAGTTCTGCTGCCTTGACAATTTAATGAATGCTTTTTTAATTGTATTTTGTAAGGAGAGGCTTGCAGTGGTGCAGGAACAATTGGGGAAGCCTCAACTCAAACTGATCCAGGAAGTGGAAACCCGCTGGAACAGCACATACAATATGCAGCAAAGACTTTTTAAGCAAAGAGAGCCAGTGGGTGCTGCTTTGGCAAGTCTCACTACAGACATCACACCCATTTCATCAGAGGAATACAGCATCATTTCCGAGTGTCTGATTGTCCTCAGACCATTTAATGATGCACCTACCGAGCTCTCTGAGGAAAAAAAGGGTGTCTGGCTCAAAGGTGATACCGTCAAAGACGCGCTTCCAGAGCGTCGAGCGTCGAGTGTTCCAGAGCGTCGAGTGTTTTCCCTCTCTCCTTGTGCACAATGGCTGACCATGTTGAGAGAGTAGCTTTGGCGCATTTATTGCACAAAAGTCACCAACGGAGGCGATCGACCCGGCAGCGTGTCTGGGTTCACGACATAATCCAGAGGCGTTCGGAGTTTGGCGAGTTCCATCACTTGCTCCAGAAGCTCCGTCTGGATGATCAACGCTTCCAGCGGTATTTTCGCTTGTCCCAGGCCCAGTTCGATGACCTGCTGTCCCGCATTGGTGCCCGAATAACGTACCAGGACACCAACTACAGGCGCTCAATTCCAGCTGCGGAGCGCCTGTCCATCTGTCTTCGGTTAGCACATATATAAATCTTAATAATTCTGAGTGCAAGAACAATAATTTATGTAGTATTCACGTATTAGCAATTAAAAGTAGCTTAGCATTGTTAGTTCTCTGTTCTGGCTGCTGCAAATAGACCTACTGTGGTATTTGTGTGAAAGCAGCATTTTACTATATTCATATAAAATAGGCCTCATTTGTAAAGCGTTCATGTTTTCAGTTTAGACTGTAGTACATTTGAATCGGATTATTTGTATTATTGTAGTACATTTTAGTACAGGTACATTACATTTACTGTTTCTGTTGCTCAGATATCTTGCCACTGGGGACTCCTACCGGACAATTGGGAGCAGCTTCAGGGTCGGTGTGTCCACAGTCTCCACCATCATCCCAGATGTGGCTACAGCCATCTGGGAGTGCCTGGTGGGGGAGTTCATGGCTGTGCCCACAGCTGAAGAGTGGAGGACCATAGCAGAGGAGTTTGAGGAGCTGTGTAACTTCCCTCTGTGCTTGGGGGCTGTGGATGGGAAGCACGTGACCTTAAAGGCACCCCCCAACTCTGGATCTCTCTTTTTTAATTATAAGGGGGATCACTCCCTGGTCTTGCTGGCCGTTGTTGACGCCCAGTACAGGTTCAGGGTAATAGATGTTGGTGGGTATGGCCGGGCAAGCGATGGGGGAATCTTGGCCAACTCAGAGTTTGGTCGGGCACTGCGTGAGGGCACCCTCCAGCTACCCCCTGACCAACAGCTGCCTGGAGTTGAGCATAGTGGACCCCAACCCCATGTCTTTGTGGCAGATGAGGCCTTTCCACTGCAGAGACATATGATGCGGCCCTACCCTGGACGTAGTGGTCTTACCCTTGAGGAGCGCATCTTCAATTACCGACTCTCCCGGGCACGGTTGGTAGTCGAAGATGCATTCGGCATCTGGACATCGCAGTGGAGAGTGTTTCGCCGGGAAGTTGAAATCTACCCCGACACTGCTGAGAAGTGCGTGAAGGCAACGTGTCTCCTCCACAACTTCATGAGGGCGACAGCAGCGACACACAACCCTGCACTGAGGGCAGCTGGAGCACAAGGAGAGGGAAACACTACCAGATGTGAGGCGGGTGGGAGCCAACAACCCTTCCCAAGAGGCCACGAGGGTGAGGGAAGTGTTGAAGGCTCACTTCTGTGAAGAGGGAGCAGTGCCATGGCAGCCAGCAGACTAGTCATGTCCACCACAGGACTGACCCACAACGGCTCTTTTAAGAGCCACCCACTTAACTATAAAGAGCTTAACATTGTCTATGGTTATGATTCATAATATAAATTTACTTAGCTAATATTGTATTACCAACATTTGAAGATTGTATATTCCTGTGCTGTTCCGTTTCTTGTTTGCAGGTGATGTCTGTCAGGACTGTGCTGTGACTGTGGCTTCAGGTTCATCACATGTCTATTCAAGATTGACCCTAATCACCAGGTTGCACAGAGAAAATAATAAAACATACAGATTTACTTAACCCCTGTCCATGGTTTTTTGATGTTTAATTTATTGTCCTCAATTGGTAAATGAAGTAAGCTTTTACATATATAAATATGGTTACATTTTGTTATTAGTTACTGATATTACCCCTTAACCTCCTAAGCTCTTGCATGTCAGGCTTTATTAATTTCTCTTTATTATTTAGGCAGATTGAGACCTGATGAGTGTAAATACAAATAATTATCTTTTTACATTATGTACTTTTTGAGAAAAATATGTTAAGTGAATGTCCTCATATGTGACATTTTAATCATTTTGATAAAACATTACAAAAATGATTTGCTAAAACTATTAAGACCCTGAATACAGCAACATTTGTCCTGAATGTAAAAACATGAGAAACAACAGTTGTGCCTCTTGGAACAATGTAGCTCAAGTGAAGAGCTGCTGACAGGAACAGGAAGACATGAGTCTTCAAAAAAAAAAAAAAATACAATATTCTAAACATTCTAAACTCTTAAAAATGTCTAAATTGAATACATTTGCATTGTTGCTGTTCTTGTTTGCTGTTATTCTTCTTCTAAAAATTTGCTTTGTTGCCTAGACAACCCAAAATGTGTTGTCTACATATGTGGACGCCAGGTCCTATGAGGATACACTACACAGCAGTAGACAAATGGTGCATGATGTATAAAAAACAAACATTTTTATCTGCAAATGTATACATTTTATTGTACAACTTAAATTTTGTTTGAAACAAATTCATCAAAACATAAATACAATTCACTGTTCATCTTTATTCTTAAAGGACCTTGTCTGGAGGGGTGGTGGAAGTGAGGGAACATGAAGGAGAGGAGAAAGTGTCTGTTTCCTCCCCTGCAGAAGGTCCATCTACAAAGTAGGCTCCAATGGTTCCAAATTAGAAGAAACTAAAGTGTTTTCAAATAATAACCTGCGAATGCTAAATTTTACAAAATCTTTTCTGTCAGGTGGCACTTTCTGCAGGAGAGGAAGCAGAGACAACAAGAAGTGCTCATCCTCGAAGTGAGCAGGAGGAGGAGGAGGTTGGTCCCGGAGTGCCGCCAGCAGCTCTCTTTCGAAATGTGAAGGCGACGACTCCAGGGACCTCTTCCTCCTCTTGGCTGTCCTCCGAGGTGGACCTGGAAAACAGAAAGTGTAATGAGAATGATGTTTAAACATAAGTAGATGGGTATAAATTGACAAAAGAAACACATATGTACATGTAGTGGAACATTGAAGACTGAAGTTGAACACTGAAATTCACAAAAATCTCTCAGTGTTATGAAAGCCTGACTACAACTTAATGCCTTTACTCACCTGTGGGTGCAGCAGAAGGGCCAGCCTGCCCTGAAGAAGCAGCAGCAGGGAGGTCTTGGGCAGGGGAGTCCCCTCTTTGATAATCCTCAGGTGGTTCTGTCATGATAATAAATAAATATTCCACAGCAATTCTACTTTTGCTTTGGATATTATATTGTACACTGAATTATCATTATTCAATTTCTAATGTTATTATTACAACATAGCATAATGAATGAGACAGACATGTTGTATGTACATGATTTTCCAATGTCTCTGACTGAACTCAACACACCTCCTGCATCTGACAGCGCTGCTGCTGCTTCTTCAGGCCCCTCAGGACAGTCCCCTGGGGCCTGCATCTCCTCGAGACCACCCTCGGCATGTTCCCACTCGTTTCACAAGGGGAAATGAAGGGGTCAAGGAATGTCAGGACCCCAGAGAACCGGCATTTTTTTTCTGGCCCTGCTGCTGACCCACTCCTCTTTTCTTTATTTTTTCTCCTCTCCTTCATGTACGTGTCCCTCAGACTCTTCCACCTTTTTTTGCATGACTCCACTGAAAGAATAAATGAATGAATAAATAAAAAAATACACTCATGAGCTACAAACAAGCGCCAACAGCAACTTGTTGATGCTAGCACTGACTAGCGTCAAGCCGGCAAATATTGTACCGCTCCAAAGTTGTGATAACTTACCTGACACACCGAGCACCTCACTAATTGCCCTCCAGGCAAGGTCCTTTTTGTCCCTGTTTCGGTAGTCTGCCAGCGTCACATCATATAATAATGGACGCTGGCAGACTGCAAACAACAAGGCTGTCCTCCATTTTTCGTTTGTTTTGATTTCCGCGCTGGAATTACGTCGCTTTATCACTGGAGCGTGGTCTCTGATTGGTTGACACGCGCGTCGACCGCCTCAAAAGTTCAACCAAGTTGAACTTTCGAGGCGTTCGCTGCTTGTACGCTTGGGCGTCTGAACGCGTAGACGCGTGGAAGCTCAAGACGCGGCCACCATAGACTTTGAATGGGAGCTTGACGCATCTGACGCCACGGTGTGAACGCACCATAAGACCTGCCACAGTGGAGAAACTGTTTGTTCTTAAATAAAAACCAATGAAGTGTCCCCTAAACCATATTCACTGGCCATACCTCAATGTTACAAAAGCACAATCATTGTCCATACCCCAACCTAACCACCCTCACTGTGAATGATCATTTCAAAATAATACTTATATATATATATACACATACACACATATATATATATATATATATATATATATATATATATATACACATACATATACACACACAGTTTAGTGCAATCACTACAATATACTATACTATACATGTTTGGATACTTCTTTATTTTGCTGACAGGCTTTCTGCAAAATGCCAAAATTCAGGCCAAATGATATTTTTGCGACCAGTAGATGTCGTACTAGAGCAAATGAAGCTTCAAGAAGCTTTGTGCTGGAGTGAACCAATTGGATGAAAAGCTTCAATGCTTCATGAAGCTTCATCTGCCCATCACTAGCAGGAACACGAACAGGACGAAGACACACAGGTAGCACCACAGTGAGACAAACAGACGATCTGGCCCAGAGTGCTGGGTGGTGGCTCCTCTTATTCCGTTCAGGTGGTGTTGATTGCGCTGATAGAGTCCAGGTGCGCGTAGGAGGAGCCAGGACTCCTCCCAGCTCCAGGCTCAGACAGGTGAGGGAGGGGCAGGGCACACACAGGAGGCTGGGACGGAACAGGGATCATGACAGTTACCAACCATTATGTAAGGGCTCAAATTGTGTTAGATTAGATTTAAGGAAATAGAAAGTGACAACATTCATTTATTTGCCTCCTCAGACGAACCTGTCAAACAGTTCCGACTACATACTAAGTAAGTTGGCTGCGTTCACACTGCTCTCAGCCTCAGAGTGTGGGTGGAATCACTCAGAGACCTCCTGTTTCAAGCGCTCTCAAACCAGTTTTTTCCTATGGTCCAGAACGTGGCTGTTGGGTTCACAGCTTTGCTGTTAGTGTCAAGATGCCGCCTGTCCGTCCAGGGAGCGGATCCCTCCTTCTGTGGCTCTCCCTGAGGTTTCTCTCATGAGTTTTTCCCCTCACCCTGAAGGAGGGTCTAAGGACTGGGGATGTAATACTGTAAATGACTACATAAATGATTAATTTGTTAGTCAGTTACCATCATAATGTACAGAGGGACCAAAAATGAAGACTTGGAAAAATAGTTCAAGAGAGTTTATTGACAATACAAAAAAATGTTAAAGGTGGTTATCGGAGATAGTTGCGGAAGGTTGGGCCGGCGGTGGGCGTTCTGGCACAGGACGAGGCGAGCTGAATCAGAGGCTGCAGTGCACGGATAGTCCAAGGAGCAAATACTGGAAAAAAACAAGAACTGAGTACAAAGAGCATAGTACAAAAAACAACACTGAGCCAAGCAGACAGTACCACGAAGATACACTGACGATCTGGCAGTGAGTGTATGAATCCTCAGTCTCTCAATACTCTCCAGGTGAAGGCTTCATTGCTTGATGAGGTGCAGGTGTGTGGAGGTCCCCACCCAGCTCCAGGCACAGACGCAGAAGGGAGGGGGAAAAACAGCACAGAAACACAAGGACAGACTGGACTCATGACAGTTACTGAGGGTGAATCATTCTTATTAAACATTTTGACCAGTATGAAAGTCTTTGTTCATGCTTTATTAAGGCTAATTAAGTTCTGTGTGTAGTGTATTATAGCCCTCCATTTTCCATCTGTTTTAGTCTGCTTCATCCCAGGCCAGGCTGCAAAGGCAGCAGTCTAAGGAAAACTTATTTTGACTATTTGTATCTGCATTCTTGTCCTTTCAGTCATTGCACAAAGCTCATGACCACAGGTGAGGGTAGTAATGTAGAGTGACTGGTAAAATGAGAGCTTTGCCTTTCGACTCACTTCAGCAGTCTGATACAGCGTCTGCAAATCCGGGCTGTATCTTTACGCAGGACTGTAAGCAGCTGTCTGTGAGGTGTGAGCGGTGTTTGTTTTGTTTTGACAGGTATACCGGCTTCTGCGAGTGTGATGCTTATTTTGAGTGATGAAAAGTAATAAATTATTTTATTTTAATATTTCAAGATTATCCAATTTAAACTACAATATAAATAAATAAATACATACATTTATTTATCATTTTTCAATTAAATAATCTATTTTCCCAAGCCACGTGGGGAGCCGTGGTATAAGGATGAAAGAGCCGCATGCAGCTCTGAAGCCATTTGATGTTGAAAATAAATTTTTCTACTGGTGTAGGACAAATTTGAGCTAAAATATAGCAAGGCCACTGCTCTGGACTTACTGTGTTCTTCAATTTTATTTTCTCAATTGGTGATATGCAGGATTCGGCAGTCATGCGTAGTCATTTTGGTAAAAATAAAAAAATAAATCTGCAGCTTGTTACGGTGATCTGTTGAGTTGCCTACTGCATTTAGCGCCTTGTTGTGATGACATTTATGGCAATGTCTATGGAAATCAGCGGACTTGTTTCTTTTATCAAGTCATTTTAGATGAATATTGATTTAAAATATGGTAATTAGAACATAATGATAATGGTGAACATGGTGATCATTTTTAATCCGTAGTTAAAAAGTGATCTAATTTCAGCAAAACCTCCACAGCGTGTGATTCCATTATCTAGAGGACTACAACAATGGCTGCCGGGGGTGTGGCACAGGTAAAGAAACACTCCCAGGTGCAGGGGTGGAGTGTGAAGTATCTGAATATTGCCTTTAAACGAGCCAGTGCAAAACGAGTCATTCTCAGTCAGTGCTCTGAGTGAGGGTCTGAGATGGGGTTCTGGAGCACAAATTATAAGAAATTAAGATGATAGGATCTAATATTACAAGTATTCTATGCCATACTTGCATGTTTCGGTATGTCGTAAAAACATAATATTCTTTAAAGGTGAATGAAATGCCATTGAAAAGAGATTTAATTTTATCAATAGTGTAATCATGGTAATTACTTCTATTCATGGTAATGTGACTGGACTTATTTCATATTTGTTCCATAACCTTGCTATGGTGCATTCTTGTCTGCTGTATTATGCTGTTTTTGAATTTCATGGGAACTACCTTAGCTGAAAATATGCTATATAAAAATATCTTATGCTATTACAACAAACTTCAACCAGTGTATGTATTTGACTACAAAACATCCTCAGTTTACACCTCCAAAATCATGCAGTAAATAACTTAAAACACCTCTGGTCCATTTACCTGGCAAATCCAGAGTGATATTTTTTTTATACAGATTGATATCAGTCTGGTCCCCGCGTCTGAAGCCTGGTCAAATGTCACCGTGCAATCAGATCCGTCACACGTGAAACTAAGGAGCTCATTGGTCACCTGTGATTGACACCTCAGATTAACAGTTTAGTGCTTCCCTCAGTGATTCTGCAGAAATCCGCAATGTTTTTTTTTTAGCCCCCCTGTGATATATTTTTTCCTTTATAATTTTCCAATGCATGTCCCCAATTGGCTAATCAACCTGTCAATCACGCACATTCGAAAACAGGGAGATTCACCCGTGACTAAACTCATATCTTCTTCAGTCTGCAGAAGTGTGCTGGCCCATAAGACTAGAGTCAAATTAGCACCTATGGTTGAATTAACTTGAGTTCATTACTGTGAAGATCAAATCGTGAATAGTTACCCTCACATTCTGTTTTGCGTTCGACTGAAAGCAGGGCTCCTAAATCATGTTTTCATAATGAATAGATAATAGAGGGCATGGGGAATCAACTTGTTTTTATTACATTCCCGAGGCTATTACTGCGAGTGCCATTGTTGGACATAAAATAGTGCCAAGGAGAAGCCGCTCTGTCAGCTTTGTCAAAAACAGCGGAGTGCCCAAGCTGACAGTTCAATCAAATAGCTTGTAATAGTTCATTTTATCAGTGTTGGTGTATCCAGGCGGTATCATGACCAGACACCTGCAACTAAAAAAAAAAATATATAAAATAAAAAGGGGGACACGAAGAGAGAAGGCAACAACTTCAAACGGGGCTGGGATTTGAGAGGAGATTCCGATCGGCTGTGGCATTATCCCAGCCTGCAGGCATACTGAACGCACTTCCTGTTGCTTTGATTTGGCACGATTTACTGTCAGAAATGTTGTGTTTGTTCTGTGTTTGCCATTTACATGTATGGACGTCTGGAATGAGATCAAGAGATAACGCTCCCTAGGCTCCTGTATTTAGCTAGTCATTGTTTGCATTGATGGACTTGCTGTTACATGTATGAGGGAAAAAAAAAAAAAAAAAAAAACATTTATTATTAGTCTGTCTACATCTCCAAAGCTCAAAACACTCCGTTCCTCCATGTTGTGCCATGAAGTATTACAGGGGATCGGGCCAGGGATTGGTACTGGTCCATTATGCATTTGCTACCAGGCTAAACAAACAAAAAAAATGTAAATTTGTCAGTGACCGCATTTTTCGCCCATCCCTTATGAAATCCTGATAGGAAATGGGCAGGGAAATCCATTTGATACAATGGCGAGTTTATTATATCTGTGCTAGATCTGCTCTTGTCCTCCACACATCAGACACGTCGCCCAAAAGTGGACCCCCAAGCTTGTGAAAATGAGCTAAAAACAAAAGTCTTTGGAGAGATATTTTGCAAAGGGGAAAAGGCCAAACCGAGGAGCCAGAAGAGGAGCCTACGACCTCCAAGAAAAATAAAGCTAAATTTAACAGACAACACCAGGAGTGCTGCTTAAAATATGGGTTTGTTGCTACAGGTGACTCTCAGGTCTGAAAATAAGACCTACATTATTCTGGTACGTGGTGCAGAAAAGGTTGGGGACCCCTGAAGTAGTAGTTTTCATGTTAATAGCTGCCTTTCACCTTTTGCTCAGTAGAGGGCTGAAATTATCCAAATGGTTCTAGTGAAGTTGAGAGTGAAGTATGGAGTTTAAAAACACATACGGTGCACTTCCATGACATCACAAGGTGGAACAGTGTTTTCCGTTTGAGAGAATGAATGAAAACACAACTCCCGGCATGTTTTTTTAATGACGAAACAACATTATAACATAGATCAGAAAATAGAATAAAAAGGCCCTTTGACTTAATGCAATTTTTGTGTGGGGGTATTTAATAATCTAAGCATTCAGATTAACATAGTTAGATGGGGTGATGACAGGTTAGTTGGCAATTTTATGTGCTACTATATTTGTATATCTGAAGCAAAAAAAACCCACATACAAATACATATTAATTTGAAAATTCTTAGTAGCAGATTCAATGCTTTAGGGGTTGTGCAGTCTCAATTGCTTTTATTCTTGTATCAATTTTATCCCATTTAGATAAACATTCCTTTTTTTTCTTCCCTGCCCTGTAGTAATATGCCAGGCATGTTGTTGACACTAGACTGCTCAAGGGCTTCAACAAGACCCTGTTATCCTAATCCCGCACCTGGGTCACAGCCATCCCAATTACCATAGTCTTGACTCAATGAATTAATCTTCTGGAGTGGTGATTTTAATCAGAAAGTTAGCAACCAAAATTGAGTTCTGGGAAAGCACACAATCAAATTAGTTTTCCACAGAACGTTTTCTTTCACAAGTATCTAATTTTGCAAGTTGGTAAAATAAATTGTCTGATACTTCAGTCTGCTATTGTCATTATCTGGAGATTTCATTTGCTTATAATCACTTTGGGAAGACAGTGCGTTCCTTAATATTGCTTTCAACAAATGAAACATTTACTTTTATTGATTAATTATTACAAGCCAGACACCAGTTGATACTAAAACTAGTGTTAAAACAAGATACTCATTTGAACAAGTATTAATACTGAGAAAAAATAAAAATAAAATAAAAAATAAAAAATAAAAAATAAAAAATAAAAAATAAAATAAAATAAAATAAAATAAAATAAAATAAAATAAAATAAAATAAAATAAAATAAAATAAAATAAATAAAATAAAATAAAATAAAATAAAATAAATCTACTATTAAAGAATCTTTGTTTGTCTCCACCCACGATCACATTTCAAAACCCCCTGCTCCAAAACAGATTACAGCCAGCTGCTTCTGATTACAAACACCTGGCTGTAATCTGGTCAGTCTTGCGTGATGTCATATAGTACTTGAAATTGCGGTGGCAGCACATACTTATTATATATATTTTGTTTCTATTTCATTAAAGTTCTGCTTTCATACAACAGCGTGTCAAACTCTAATGGTAAAAGTAAAACGCAACTACCTGCTAAGCCATCAAATAGTGTGTTTTGCACATGGACCCCATTTCATAAGCTTGCACAACTTCTTGGGGTTCCATGTTTTTCACAGTGTTACTTATATATTAACGGCATGCATACGTAAACAGAAATATGTGTACAATAAACACTTCTGTATGTAGTATGTAAACGCTGAGTGTGTAGATGTGCATGTGTATGTGCTACATGTGTGTATGTATATGCCTTACATAACATTGACCACTGTGAAAAATAAAAATGAATTGACAGTTTTTCCATTTCTTTTTAACGAGGAAGCTGCAACTGTATCTCGTTTGCACTACAAGCGTCAGATGATTACTATGAACAATACACATTAAAACAACATATAGACCTGCACATTATATAGCCAAAAAGTTAACTTAGTTTTAGTTCCACTTAAAAGAATATTGTTTTTTGTTTGCTTGTTTTGTTTCATTGTGACATTAAAATAAGTCAAATTAAAATCTAGCTTGAAATTTCAACATTAACAATGCGACCTTACACACATCTCGTACATACAAAATACGTGGGATACATGGGTCATAATACAGTTTCCCACTGGGCAGCTTCAACCCGGCACACATCTTACATCTTGAACAGGTAACGTGTGTTGCCCAAGGACACAACAATAATTTATACTCGGTGCGAGGGTCCAATCACCAGTTTTCTAGTCTAGAGGGCAAAGACTCATCCAAAGCCACTGCTGGGAAGGTGGTATCAGAGTGAACATATGGTGGAAGAAGTAGATATCAGTATAAATACCAACTACAGGCAACATCAGCAAGCATAGATTTAAAAAAAAAAATAGTTGGTGGCTCTGTCCCTCCCTTGCCTTTTGTGCACAAATTCCATGTCATTAGGCAAGACATTTGCATCACCCAACTGGTACTGGTACAATAAAATCATATAATACATTGTTGGTGATGACAACATATCACAAAATATAAAGGGGGAAAAAAAGACATATGACTGAAAAATCTGTCTTTTACGCCTCCCAGACCCTGTGAATCTGTATGAGAAATGTAGTGCTGTCGGGGGCTTAATATATCGCCACGTGGGTACGTATATTAATCATTTTTATTACCTTTGAACAGTAATAAGAGTAAAGCCATTACTAACCGATTCCTGCCAGACTTGATCCAAAATGGTTTATGGAGTGTGGAATTGCAATTTTATAATTTCCCCACTCAGATTCCTCCAAGAGCGTCATATAAAAATAAAAATTTAAAGATCCCATATTATGCAAAATTTGCCTTGCCCCTGTACAGATATATTGTAAAAGTAGTGGCAGCAGTAGCAGTAGTAGTAGTCTACCTGTTCGGATAAAACTATCGCTATTACATTGCATTGTATTTTGCACTTCTCAATTTAAAGCGAAACCCACCACTTTTCTTCGGCATTTGGTTCTAGCTAGGCAGAATATCTTGGCATTTTATTGTTTTATTGCTTGTGTGTTGTATTTTATGCATATCTGTTTTTGTTTGTTGTTTATGTGAAGCACTTTCGGCAACTTCAGTTATACAGGGTGGCCCAAAAGTCACTGACATTTTTAAATCTTCGACAGCTTCTATAATTCTTAAGTTATATTCACCAAATTTTAACATTACGTAAACTTTCGAGAATTTTGGCAATATATATGGTCAGAATTGTTCGCTTACAGCTGAACTTATCACTACTTAAACTAGGGGTAGTAAAAATGACATTTCCGGGCTTATGGCTCTTCTTTGATCCTCGATATTACGTTTTAAGTCGTTTATTGTCTGAGGTTTATTCACAAACACCTTTTATTTAAGATAGCCCCACAGGAAGAAATCAGGACTAGACAGGTCTCAGGAGATCACATACTGCCCCCTGTCTTTGAAAACGACTTATTATTCCTTTAATGGCATTTACGCTTGGGGCACACTGGTGAGTTTCTGAATTTGACCCATGTGACTCAAAGTACCACTGGACAATGAGGGTTCATTCCTCGGTGCTATATTTGCTCATATTGATGTCAGAAGGGTAGTTCTAAATGCTCTGAAAAAATAAAAGAAATATAATTAGAAACAAAAGAGTTATGCTTTTTTTTTTTTAACTGTCAGTGACTTTTGGGCCACCTTGTATTTTAAATGTGCTATATACAGGACATAAAATTTTATTGAACTGGAAAAAAAAACAACAATTTGATGTTAGCTTTATTGTCATGGCAAAACTCCACACTCGTCTCTAAGGTTGATTTCACACATTTCGCACTTTGTGGACGACCCCAGCTCTGTTTGCTTTACTTTTGGGTCGACCTTGTTCACATACACCACGCATCATTCAGGCATCATTCACCTCACACACGCACTATGAGAGTCCATCAATCAAACAACTGACCGTTACCAAGAACCCATACGTCACATTCATCTATTAGCGATATGAATGATGTGTCTTGCCTAAGGACACAAGAATAGTGCTGTGTTTGGATAATGTTGGCTCCCCTCCAAAAAACACTCTCGGAGTTGCGTTTCGTTCCATTCACATATGCACGCTCAATGCTATTCGCCTCCTGCTAATAACCAACTGCTGCCAGCTACTGTTTTTGCCTCATTTAAAGGCACTATTTACTGTTTAAAAACGTGAAAAACAGAACTAGTTTTTTTTAAACGGTTTGCAGTGGTCCCGGGGGAGGTTGGAGACGTGGACTCCGAGTGGGCCATGTTCTCCACCTCCATTGTTGATGCGGCTGCCCGTAGCTGTGGTCGTAAGGTCTGCGGTGCTTGTCGCGGCGGCAATCCCCGAACCCGGTGGTGGACACCGGAAGTAAGGGATGCCGTCAGGCTGAAGAAGGAGTCCTATCAGGCCTTGTTGGCCTGTGGGACTCCTGAGGCAGCTGACGGGTACCGGCAGGCCAAGCGTGCTGCGGCTCGTGCTGTCGTGGAGGCAAAAACTCGGGGTTGGGAGGAGTTCGGGGAGGCCATGGAGGAGGACTATCGGACGGCCTCAAAGAAATTCTGGCAAACCGTTCGGCGCCTCAGGAGGGGGAAGCAGTGCTTCACCAACACTGTTTACAGTGCGGGTGGAGAGCTGTTGACCTCAACTGGGGATGTTGTCGGACGGTGGAAGGAATACTTTGAGGATCTCCTCATCCCACTGTCACGTCTTCCGAGGAGGAAGCCGAGGCTGGGGACCCGGAGGCGGACTCGTCCATCACCCTGGCCGAAGTCACTGAGGTGGTTAGCAAGCTCCTCGGTGGCAAGGCTCCGGGCGTTGATGAGATCCGTCCCGAGTACCTTAAGTCTCTGGATGTTGTGGGGCTGTCTTGGCTGACACGTCTCTACAACATCGCGTGGCGGTCGGGGACAGTACCGCTGGACTGGCAGACCGGGGTGGTGGTCCCTCTGTATAAAAAGGGGGACCGGAGGGTGTGTTCCAATTACAGGGGAATCACACTCCTCAGCCTTCCCGGTAAGGTCTATTCCAGGGTACTGGAGAGGAGAGTCCGGCCGATAGTCGAACCTCGATCCAGGAGGAGCAGTGTGGTTTTCGTCCTGGTCGTGGAACACTGGACTGGACCAGCTCTACACTCTCCATCGGGTGCTCGAGGGTTCATGGGAGTTTTGCCCAACCGGTCCACATGTGTTTTGTGGATCTGGAGAAGGCATTCGACCGTGTCCCCCGTGGTGTCCTTTGGGGGGTGCTCTGGGAGTATGGGGTCCGGGCCCTTTGCTAAGGGCTGTCCGGTCCCTGTATGACCGGAGCAGGAGCTGTGTTCGCATTGCCGGCAGTAAGTCAGACTTGTTCCCGGTGCATGTTGGACTCCGCCAGGGCTGCCCTTTGTCACCGGTTCTGTTCATTATATTTATGGACAGAATTTCTAGGCGCAGCCAGGGGCTGGAGGGGGTCTGGTTCGGGATCACAGGATCTCATCTCTGCTGTTTGCAGATGATGTTGTCCTGATGGCTTCTTCGAGCCAGGACCTGCAGCAGGCACTGGGGCGGTTTGCAGCCGAGTGTGAAGCGGCTGGGATGAGAATCAGCTCTTCTAAATCTGAGGCCATGGTTCTCGACCGGAAAAAAGGTGGTTTGCCCCTCTCCGGGTGGGTGTGGTGAGCCCTTGCCTCAAGTGGAGGAGTTCAAGTATCTCGGGGTCTTGTTCACGAGTGAGGGAAGGATGGAACGCGAGATTGACAGGCGGATCGGTGCAGCGTCTGCAGTGATGCGGTCGCTGTATCGGTCCGTTGTGGTAAAGAAGGAGCTGAGTCGAAAGGCAAAGCTCTCGATTTACCGGTCAATCTACGTTCCTACCCTCACCTATGGTCATGAGCTCTGGGTCATGACCGAAAGGACAAGATCGCGATATACAAGCGGCCGAAATGAGTTTCCTCCGCAGAGTGGCTGGGGGCGCACCCTTAGAGACAGGGTGAGGAGCTCAGTCACACGGGAGGAGCTCGGAGTAGAGCCGCTGCTCCTTCACGTCGAGAGGAACCAGCTGAGGTGGCTCGGGCATCTGCTCAGGATGCCTCCTGGACGCCTCCCTAGGGAGGTGTTCTGGGCATGTCCCACCGGGAGGAGGCCCCGAGGAAGACCCAGGACACGCTGGAGGGACTATGTCTCTCGGCTGGCCTGGGAACGCCTTTGGGTCCCACCGGAGGAGCTGGAGGACGTGTCTGGGGTGAGGGAAAGTCTGGGAGTCCCTGCTTAGACTGCTGCCCCCGCGACCCGGCCCCGGATAAGCGGAAGAAAATGGATGGATGGATGGATGGTTTGCAGTGGTCCAGATTCATTCCTTGCTTACTTTATATGCATTCTAAACGTCCTAATTATTCTCCGTGATAAGGTTTTTCTTTTCAGGTTTCAGAGACCATGTGCGGACTTTTGCCGTGACGACGCACTTTCTGATTACCGGACAATAAAATGCTTTCGAATTAGATACGGACAGCACACAGCAGACTTATTTTGTACAGTGTATCTGTACTGGAACAAGACAAATGTTGCTCAAATGCATCAGCTTCAAACACAGAGCCCTTAAACCGCTTCACACTCCCTATTGCTTTCTTGTTGACACATGCTGCAAACCTTTTGAATTGTGTGACCGTAAATGTACCAACATATTTCCCAC
This sequence comes from Periophthalmus modestus, assembly GCA_019594935.1. Lineage (NCBI taxonomy): Eukaryota > Metazoa > Chordata > Actinopteri > Gobiiformes > Gobiidae > Periophthalmus > Periophthalmus modestus. The sequence goes on from JAIEZT010000054.1 coordinate 12,916,022, forward strand.
CATAGTCCAACTTAATGTAAACTTGTAATACATATTTATACCCACATGTCTAAAGTGTCCCCGCTATAAGTTTGGTAGTCCTGGGAGGCCCGGCTGGAGCGTCCTGATAAGCCCATGTGAGGTGAACTACACTGTACTGGGACTCTCTGTACAATATTCTGAAATTACTAGTTGCTGGCTATTGGCACAGAAGCTAGCTTTTCCTTTCATTGTTATCAGAAGAGAACCAGAGAGGACCTTGGGGTTGGTCGTGGTAATGACACATGGACTATTGTATCAAGCTACCACAAGATGAGAGAAAAAATAGACAAAGACGCTGTATTAACAGGTACTGATTGGACGTACAGTGAAAGGAGCAAACATGTACAAGGTCAGTTGTGACAGTGTCCTTGTTACAGGTATAAAGACTGCGGTGAAACACAAAGCATGAAAAATAAGCAATATAAATAACAATGCAAGACCTTATTCACCAGCTTTAACGTATTGGTGAAGATAATAAACAAAGTACATATACGCCATTACCTTTGCACTGTCGACTTTTCTGGCATGCCAATACACATGAAATGAAACTAGTTCATTTTAAACAGTTTGCAATGGTCCATAATATTCCTCACTTACATTACGCAATCCTTAGCAAAAGACAAAGTTTAAATCTGTCAGCTGGACAAATCGTTGTAGGAGTGAAGACGTTTCGCTGTTCATCCAAGCCGCTTCTTCAGTTCTGGTCAGATTGCTGGTGGACACTGCCTTATATCTATCTGAAGGGAGCGGCTAACCACGCAAAAGCTGTGAATAGGGAAGTTTTTAGCTGAAACTAGCGATAATAGCTGTTTACAGTTTTATACTCCCTTCAGATAGATATAAAGGCAGGAATTTCCCTTCAGCCCTTTCAGATAGATATAAGGCAGTGTCCAGTAGTAATCTGACCAGAACTGAAGAAGCAGCTTGGATGAGCAGCGAAACATCTTCACTCCTACAACGATTTGTCCAGTTGACAGATTTAAACTTTGTCTTTTACTATGGATAAGACCGGGACGACTGAGAGATTACAAAGACATTATGCAACCCTAATCATTCTCCACGATTAGTTTACACGTGCTTTTCATAACTTTCAGAGATGAGAGCGGATTTTGCCGTCACTGTAAAGCTTACGGCAACTAGCATGCTAAAAACGCTTCCTGATAATTGAACAGTAAGACATAATTAGACGCAGACAGCGCAAAGCAGACACATTTTGACCTCAAGAGCTGCTTATACAATATACACTGCCTGGGCAAGAAAAAAGTCGACACCTGGATACAACTAAGCAAATAGTTTAGCCTATAGGTACGAGTCACGTCTAGGTTCAGCAACAGTCTGTGCTCTAAGAATGAGGTCAGCTGACTACCTGAATATACTGAATGACCAGATAATTCCATCTATGGATTTTTTCTTCCCTGATGGGCACGGACATATTCCAAGATGACAATGCCAGGTTTCATCAGGCTCAAATTATCAAAGAGTGGTTCAGGGAGCATGAGACATCGTTTTCACACATGGATTGTCCTCCACAGAGTCCAGACCTTAACCCCATTGAGAATCTTCGGGATGTGCTGGAGAAGGCTTTGTGCAGAGGTTAGACTCGACCATCATCAATGCAACATCTTGGTGAAAAATTAATGCAACACTGCGTGGAAAATAAATCTTGTGACACATTGACTTATCGAAACAATGCCACAGCGAGTGCGTGCCATAATCAAAGCTAAAGGTGGTTCAATGAAATATTAGAGTGTGTGACCTTTTTTTTTTGGTGGCGACTTTTTTTTTTGGCCAGGCAGTATATCTGCACTTTAATTTATATTTTTAATTTTGCTCGAAAACATGTGAAAAAGTCAGGTACATGCCTTTAAATACAGATATTCAGGCCTTGCTGTTAAACTTGCTAGTTTGATCATAATTTATGCAATTATTTTATTACAACTCACATATAAATTTAACCAATCAGAGTGAAGTCTTAGTGATCAGAAGATGCAGATATAGCAAAGTATTTTTAGTCTTGAAGAAATGACGAATGAAATATTAGTTTTTGTGTTGAAAGTGCCATTGTATTGTCTAAAAATAATCATACGGTATTGGAATTGGTATCAAGTACAGGCATTTTCCGTAGTGTCAAAATATAGTTTGAGTACTGTGAGTGAAATTACAACAGAGAAAAGTATTAATTAATTTATTTATTTTGTAATTTTGCCCACCACATGGATCTTTCTGCTTTTACTGTGACATTGTTGGCCCAAAAACAGTTAATTAATTTGTTCTGTTGATAAAACCATGCATGTATGTATTTCTTTTTTTGCATACATGCATCTGTGTGAAAACATGTGTCACATAAGCGGATTTGCGTTTGAATGCTCATTAATTGTGGACTCTAATACATCAAGTATTTGCTACCCTGCCAAGATTCAAAAGTGTACTGCACAATCTCTATGACAGCCACTTAACCAGCATGTTGTATATAGCCTATACATCTGTGTCTCTGAAGTGCTCTCCAAATGCTACTTCACTGACAAGATTTATACCAGTCACCGATGGGACCGCCAATGAGAGCCCATTAGGATTTTTTTTCAAGTTTTCATCAGGAAAGACATTGTAAAACGTTTAAGAGTTTACTGGAAAATCATTTTAGAGCTTTCTGCCATGTTATAACATTGTTGTTCCTTTATCAAATACATGCCTTAAGAGGTTTTTTACATGTCATCCGTGCTTGTTTAAGTAAGTAAGTTCTTTATTTGTCAGGGACCATGTACAAATTCATTAATCTTACAAAAGTACATATTTATTTGTATCAGATTTAGCTGCGGCTACTTTCCATCTGCAGTGCCTCGGCAGGTGAATGCACATTAAAAATACACAATGACATTATAACTAACAGTTCATCATTAATATTAGCTGTAAAATACAATAAAATGTCCCCATGTTTATTACCTTATGTTTTCCTACAGTCCAAACAAATATTAAATCAATGAACACACAACTGTACATATTAACTAAACTGATGTGGACACACTTGATTATCTAAAATGTACTTTTTCAAATTTCTGGTAAATTTATTCAGATCTACAGGTAATTTCAGACTGTCTGGAAGCTGATTCTACTGATGGTTTGGAAAGAAAAGGCTGACTAAGCAAAGGCCAAGGATTTTTTTGGAACTATGCAATTTCAGTTCACGCAGGACCGGGTGGATCGGGTAGTATGTTCAGAACAAAGTTTAATCATTTTTTTTTTCAATTGAGGTGGAGCTGCATTATTAATAATTTTGAATAAGTTTCTTATGATCTCACCTGGACCTTATTTGAACCCTCCTTACAGTTAGCAGTATAATTCTGACTCAAAATTCATGCTCCTGCGGTGCCATCCATCCATTTTCATCCGCTTATCTGGGGCTGGGTCATGGGGGCAGCAGTCTAAGCGGGGACTCCCAGACTTTGCTCATCCCAGACACATCCTCCAGCTCCTCTGGTCGGACCCCAAGGCATTCCCAGGCCAGCCGAGAGACATAGTCCCTCCAGTGTGTCCTGGGTCTTCCCCAGGGCCTCCTCCCTGTGGAACATGCCCGGAACACACGGTGTCCAGGAGGCATCCTGAGCCCGAGCCACCTCAACTGGCTCCTCTCGAGGAGGGAGGAGCAGCAGCTCCACCCTGAACTCCTCCCGTGTGGCTGAGCTCCTCATCCTTTCTCTAAGGGTGTGTCCAGCCACCCTGCGGAGGAAATCCATTTCGGCCGCTTATATCCACGATCTTGTCCTTTCGGTCATTACCGAAAGGTCATGACCATAGGTGAGGGTGGGAACGTAGATTGACCTGCAGTGCCATTTTTCATAAATATACAAGAGCCGGATACAAAACAATACACTTTAATACGATGTGCAGTAGTTTCATGAGTGAAATGCACACTGAATCTGTAGCGATGTCACTTTGAAGGAGGAGTGGCTTAGACAACAAATAATGGACGTTCAAGTGCAAAGCCACTGTGACACAGATTATAACTATATAACAGAACAACTACATTTACCAGCAAAGGATTTGTTACTTGCTTAACCTCACTACTAGCTAAATTGACTTGACAAAGCAAAATAAAAAATATATATGTATATGTGACCTCTCCTGCACATGTAGAATGCATAAAAAGGCATAATACATCCATAAATAAACAAAGAAAAAATAATGGGTAACCATGCCATGTCAAAAACAAACAAAAAAACAACAAAAACATGACAAATGGTTAAAATATGATGTATAGAACAGTTTTACACAGGTAGTGAAATACCACAGAGTTCAGCTTTACACAACAAAGCACAAATATGGGGATTTCAGCAGGATCATAACATAATTTTCTGTAGCTACATAAAGCACATAATATCCATACGAACAGGTGGGATTGGCCGGCAGGGACATCCATAAGCCCTCTGTTTATCCCATTAGCTGAGTGGATACGCTAGCAGCCTTATATTTCATGCTAGCGCGTTTCTTCTGCCTTCATCTGTTACCAGTCGGAACCGTGGGCAGCTCTCAGCGTGAAGCTTTGGATGAGAAACTGCCTCCTCTTGCTCCTGACGGACATTTTGTATTTATTTATTTGTTGGTCGTACTGCGGCAAGAGCCAGTCTTAAGTGAATGTGATTGAGATAGCTCCAGGTCGGCGGAATAGGCAACGGGAGCCTCAGAGTTAAAAACTCAACATTGATCATAGCACAATTGAACAGGAAGGATGCTATTACTTCTACTGGCCATGGTAGCAAATGGGATCCAGCCACTGTTCCTATTCAAGTCCAGAAATACTGACAGATGGTGCTCAGCGGTCTTAAAGCGGCTCTATACTGCAAAGTCGACTTTTTAGAGCTTGTAACCATGCTATACTTGCTTCCCTTCACCATTTAGTTGCCCAGGATCCCAAGTAGTAAAAGCACAGATCCACTGACCTAAAGGTTGGCGGTGCAATTCCAGCTCCTGCAGATGAATGCCATTGTTTTGGGCAAGACATTTAACCTACCTGTGTGTGTGTGTGTGTGTGTGTGTGTGTGTGTGTGTGTGTGTGTGTGTGTGTGTGTGTGTGTGTGTGTGTGTGTGTGTGTGTGTGTGTGTGTGTGTGTGTGTGTGTGTGTGTGAGTGAATGGGTGAGTGGTTCCTTGATGTAAAGCGTTTTGAGTGCCTAGAAATTGTGAAAGTGCTATATAAAAATGTGACCATTTACTTTTCCATAAAAATATGTTTTATAAGATGGGCCCCAGATCACCGCTTGCCCAGGGCTCCCAGGGTATCTAGAGATAGCTCTGCAAAATATCCAACAGCCACAGCTCGTCTTTGGTCTTGCAACAGTTCCAAGTTTGATCTTTGTACTTGCCTCCTTGGGAGACCCAGGACCCACAATTTTGAGCTACGACTCTAGATTTTTCCCACGTTTTTAGAAATATTTCTTCGCAGACAGCCAAAATCATGCAGCGGACACCCAAATTTAAACACCTTTCAAGTTGTGGAAGTTAAAGGTGACATTTCACGCAACATTTCTGGTGGCGGGTCTGCTACCAGCTTGTTACTATGGAGATCTAGCTTGTGTACATGGAGTTGTTATTGGTTTGCCTAAAATGTTTCACAGTGTTACTTTAACATATGTGTGTGAATTGGTGAGTGGTTCCTTGATGTACAAAGCTTTGAGTGCCTTGAAGGTGGAAAAACGCTATATAAAAATGTGTCCATAGACTATTAGCTAAGAAATATACAAGCATCAGATTAGCATTAAACCAACATTACTTGCAGTCATTATAGAAATGCATTGTATTACCAAACCTTATATATCTTGTACAATACCCAACATTTTGGACATTCACAGATGAAGTTACGACCTGAGCAGACCAGATTATGCTTTTTAAATGAGTAGTGACTGCTTCCTCTGCCCGATAAACCAGCTTTATGCCATATTGCTCCATCTACTTAGCGGCTCTGATTGGTCTGATTGCATGTCATGTGCTAACCCATAAGAGCAGGAGTGGTATCATGCGCAGTGAGGCCGTTATAAAATGAGAAAACATAACATGGCTCCCATTTGACGAGTAAATTATAATGAGTTTATCTATGCAGCCAAATGAACAGGCGCCATCACTCTGTAGCCCATTTTCAGCCAATTAACATCAGAATCGGCTCCAGATATAATGGAAACAACATGCTGCATTCTATTTCAAACCCAAACTGATTTTATTTTCTTACTTACGTATAGTGGCTATGATTTTTTTTTTTTTTTTGATGATTATTGATTGAGGCTTCCTGAAGATGTGAGACAGGTCTCAACTTTGACAATGTTTAAATCCCGTAATTTTTCTCTCTTTTATGATGATTAAGTATGATTTGATGTGCTGTACTGTGATATTAATATCTTTCTCCTTCTGTAAAGCACCTCAAATTACTTTGTGAATTGTGCTATACAAATAAACCAATTAAACCAACAATATAAATTCACAGAAAGACAGTATTTCTCACCTCTGCGTTTGTTCCTGTCAGCCAATCACAGCTTGAAATCTCATCTATTGTACTTGTAAATGTACTCATTAGCTTATATGTGTGACATTTTTCATACTTGATATTTCACACCCATCAGCCCCCCTTCTTCAGCGTAACAGCAGAACCAACAGGCCTAAAGAAGTTGTATTTTACAAAGTTGTCAATGCAATAAACTACTGCATTGATATGCATTTTTGAGGTGATTAACGCTGAACCGACACAAGAATCAGAATAGAAGCAGAGTAGACAACACCAGTGAGAGCTTTGTGCACAAAAAATAATTATTATATTATTATAGTTGCCATAAGAATAATAATAAAAAAAAATAAAAATTGTCATCATTATTATTATTATTATTATTATTATTATTATTGTAGTGCAACACTTGAGTTAGATTTACATAATTCCAAAAGGGAACACACTCCCCCTCTCAGTTTGAACCATTTTAAACACATCTGAGCCTTGGTCATTTCTGTCTGTGATTAGTTTGTTGATAAAATGAGTTCTCACATTGACATCATTTAATCAAATTGTAAAAAAGCCAGACTTTTGAACAGCTGTTTGAAGAGAATGGACCCAAAAGATTCGGATCCCATCAAGGAGCCAAAACTCCTATCACTAACAAGAATTGGTAGTTGTGTTTTTGAGCACACGTAGGTTTTAGCTATTTTGCATTACATGTAAACAATGAAAGACAGATTATTCATATCCCATATTCTTTATAAGAAGATTAGACTTGTTCTCATTTTCCTGACACACTTCTTTGGTTAGTATAAATCCAGAAGTTTGTTTCCAAATTGCACATACTCTCTCTTACAGACACAGACATACACTCACACAATTCTTTTTGAAGTTTCTCATCTTTCAAAACACTACTTTAAATGCAATATATGGCAGTATGGCAAATCTGTATAAATACTGTTCTACTTGACTGGAATGCATTCACAAAAACTGTTTACATCTCAGTTCAAATCACGGTTGCAAAAAACTAATAAATTAATTAACTAAAATCATATGTGTTTTGGATTAATGATGGAAGACGCGAAACTTGGATGAAATGTCTTGCCAAACAAAAGCAAGCTTTGAACCAGCTACCCACCACTGCCCCTACTGTTAAACTAATAGGTTGGAAGAGTTTACGTCGAATGATTCTTTAAGTGCGAAATATCTAAACCACTCAGATTTTCTCCAAGAAGATACGTTTGTTTTGTTTTGCTTGTTTTTAGACCTGTCACCCATGAGAAAGTGTAAGGACTAAATCCTGCCATGTGTGGCGGCTGCGATGCTGCACTGTTTTATAGAGACTTGTTGACTAGTTTGTCACATTAAGAAATCTACACATAAATCAGCAAAACAAGTGGTGACAAGATCTGTTCCAATTTTCAATCTTAAAGCCCCAGACCAGAAACAATGAACAAAGGAACATACCTGTGCACATCCTATAAAAAGATATAAAGTCCATGTCCACTTATAATCTGACCAGAACTGATGAGCAGCGACTTGGATGAGCAGCAAAATGTCTTCAATCTTACAACTTTTTGTGTAGTTGACAGATTTAAATTTTTCTTTTACAATGGATCTTATACCTGGACGACTGAGGGATCACACAGACATCCTATAAAGTCATCTATACAGTCACCAGAATTCAAATTATATACATATGTTATGTTTTTTTTTTTTTTTTTACTTTTATGGATTTGGAAGAAGCTCTACGAAAACTTTTGCATGACATTTAAATAAAAAGTTTAAACAAAAAAAAATATATATATATAACAAACTAAAACTAAACATTTTGACAAAACACTTTAACCCTGGAGAACCCACGGGGTCAAATTTGGCCCAGATCCTAAAGGGAATAAAGGGTTAAAACTAAAAAAGTGGATATTTCAGTGTTCAGTGTTCAATTATAGCAGTAATTTAATGCAATGTTCATAATTTTCCAAAGAAGAAAAGTGTTCTTGGGTTCTCCAGGGTTAATGATCAAAACACAAAGACTGTTTCACTGTTTGAACTTTCTGTTAGTTAAATCAAACATTTTTTTAAGCCCTGGATGACAACTACTGTTACTGTCTACACAAAAAAACCCCAAAACAATCTTATCAAAATTAACACTGGAACCCTGGCACTAGCTTATGATCCCAAAACGCAGTCTCTTCCAGGGTCACTGGGGCTGCTCCGTGTGCCAGCTTCTGACACTGGTGTATTGACTCTCATTTGTATTCCAGCGCTCACAGCCTTAGTCAGTTTGGACAGGGGGGTGTCAGTAAACTGTGAACTGTGAAGTGGCGCAGGTTTCCAGAAGACTGTCAAGGGCACTCTGACATGTCCACAAACAAGAAATAATGGATCGACTCCCAGCGGTACATGAAACCCAGATACCAGGCTGAAAAGAAGAGTTTAACCACTGCGTAAAAAAGATCTGTGGAGCTATGATATGAGTTAAAGTGGGCCATAAACCTACTTGTGTGCTTTGTGTGCCTGTCATAAGTACATTAAAAAGACCATGGAATGTGAACGTGTAGCCAAAGTTTTATATGCATAAGATTTGGGGATATTTTCATTGCAAAAGCAGATGCCATTAGAAAGCTGCAATTGAGTAAATGGCAAAAATCGACCTGGTTGGGGGTGGTTCAGTTGCATTCTGTTGTGTGTGTTCTTGGACAAGATACGACTGTGGGAAGTGAATGAATTGTGCATGAAAATGTAATTAACCAAGATTGGACTGGCACATATATTGACCCAAACAGTCATACATAGGTAATATAATATAATAGTAAAGATCCCTTCTTCAAAAAACATAGTAAGTTAGTGTTTCTTGCTAGGTGAGAACACTGTTCCCATAAAGGAGACATATTAGGGCTTTTAACTACTATATTTTCAGTTCTGTACACATACCAAAATGTTAAAATGTTGCATTACCATTAGAAACAGAACAGCAAAAGACGAAGTTTAAATCTGTCAACTGGACAAATCGTTGTAAGAGAGAAGAGGTTTTGCTGCTCATCCAAGCATCTTCTTCAGTTCTGGTCAGGTTGCTGGTGGACACTGCCTTATATTTATCTATCTATTATATCTGAAGGGAGGGGCTAACCACACTGTAACTGCAAACATCTATTGTCTCCAGTTTCAGCTGAAACTTTAGAAAATGTGACATGCAAAAAGAACAGTCCACATATGTTATTGTCTAATGCAAAGTACAAGACACATCTTCGTTTCTACAGCAATCAATCAATCAAAGTTCAATCAAAAATGGTAGCTCAAGCTGCTTTACAAAATAGAAATTAAAAAAACAAATAAGTCGTAAGAACAGTTATTAAAATACCAAGAGCGGTAGGCAGAATAGAACTGGGAGTCCATGGCTAGGCTGAACGAGTGTGTTTCTTGAGTGAGTGGGAGAGTTGAAGAGGAAGTGAGCAGTCCTATTTTGCACCAGTTGGAGTCTATGGAGAAGAGCTTGGTTGGGTCCAGCGTGGAGGGCATTGCGGTAGTCGATCCTCGAGGCTTCACCTTGGCGTGGAGGAAACCGTTTGTACATAGTTTGGTTTAAAATACAGCTGGAATTACGGTATTTTCTATCATCAGAGAACTAACTCTTTTACAGCACTGGTTCCCACTTCACAGTCTTAATTTCTTCCCTCATAAGGCTACAGAGCGTTCCCTCCCCGCTCCGTCCCTCATAGGTGCCATTTGGCAGCGGCACACAAGCTGTCAAATGCCATTTAATCAGACCCAGTTTCCGCCGAGCCTCTTCACCAGGAGCCATGATGGATGTACTGCAGCAGAGACATCCGTCCTCTTCACCGGTCCAAACTCCACTCTCAAACTCTTTCTCTGCTCCACTGGGCTTTCACTTTGGTTTCCCACAAAGCCTCCTCATGTCACGTTAATGGTAAGCTGTCGAAATATATTCCTCTCACATTGCAGTTGTGAGCCTTTTCTGTTATTCAAGTATATTTTGGTGTTTTGGCTTTGTTCAGCATTCATCAAAACCAGTGAAGTACAAATGGACTATAAAACATGGAGTAAAAGGCATATTGTGATATCTATGCAGTGCTACTATGAAAAAACTTATGTATTTAGCAAAAAATATTTTATTTTATTTTTTCATTATCTCTAGAACATAACTATCAGGGGTGTCCAAAATATGGGCCGGTGGCCAAATGTGGCCCTCAGATCAGTTTTTATTGGCCCTCAGGCCTACTGCTGAACAGACCCAATTGATCATAAGCAGAACTTTTAACATCAAATTCAATTATTTCTACCACTATATCCTCAAACATCACATTGCAGTGTGACATAGACCGAAAATTAATGTGTCTCAAGCCTCATTAATACACAGTGGCTCTGTCAATGCTGTGTTTAAAGCACTGCACTGTATTGATCACTGGTCTGTGACCCTCCGCTTCAAATATGTTTTGAGATGTGGCCCTTGATTTAAAAAAAAAACAAAAAAAAACGTCTGTGGTAAACACATCAAAATTGGGACTAAACTGGGGCTGAATGTGGAACTAATCCTGTACTAGACCAGGACTACACAAGGACAGGACTAAAACAGGACTAAAATCAATTCAGACCCACTACTCAACAAGGACAACGTACCCTTAGACTGCAATTAGAATTTTATCCACAAATGTATTTATAGTTTAGTATGTTTCTTATGGTATCGCCAAACAGAAGTGCCATTAACCAATGTGTGGACATAAAAACATGGTGCTATACAACTTTAAGAACAATTTGTCTTATAGAGGCTTTTAAAGTTGATGGACAATTTTGTGGATTATTCTTTTGCTCCTCAATTGCAATTAAACTGCATCTAGCAGCCTGCTTGTCTCCATGATTTTTTTTTTTTTTTTTAAAGAGCATGTATTGAGTCTATTATCCGTTATGGGATATCTACCTGGTTTGGCAACCTGTCAAATTAAAAGCTCAAATCCTAAGCTTGACTAAAAGGGCGGGTAAAATAATTGGCATGGCCCAAGGGTCCCAACCAGCAGACTAAACAGGTTTTAGCACTTATTTGTTCCCCTTTCAATTTTCTTGCTGAACTTGAAGAAATAATGCTCTACGATATGGGAGTGTGCAGTGTCCTGCACCTTAGGCAGAAAGGCCCCAGGGAATGTGCAATACTCACCTCTACACTTTAGGCCCCAGGGAATGTGCAATAGTCACCTCTATACTTTTAGGACTCAGGGAATGTGCAAAATATGCTAATTAGGGGAAGCCGGTGCAATATCATCAAATGTTGAATGGTCGTTTGTTTTGTTTTTTTCTGATGAACAGCATTAATTGATGTGTCCACTGTGTGTGTATGTTATAATGTTATATGGGTTTTTATAGGTGGCATGAGTTCCCTTGTCCCAAGACAAATTTCTCCTAAGGGAGACAATAAAGGCTAATCTAATCTAATCTAATGAAGACTGTATTGCTTTGTTCTATAGTATTGCATTGCACTTGAACAGGACAATATGACCTAGGTGACAAGGTAGTTCAAAAGACTAAGGACTAATAACAGATTCTCTGAAAGAACTACAGTGTGTTAGTTTCAATGTAGTTAGTTGCTCACTTACACAGACATATATAAGGCAGTAATTTACCAGAACCCTGTCAGAACTGCAAAAGCTGCTTGGATGATATCTCCTTGAAATTTGAATACCATATTGTGGAACAAGTCTTCATTGAGTCGAGCAGATGGCACTCATCTCCAGGAAAGTTACATATTGCACCTTTACTGATGCTATGCAAAGCTCTCCAAAGGGTTAATTCCAGGATTAATATAAATATTTCTATACTCCATACAATCCGGCCATGGTGCATGGTGTGTGATTTTGGCAATTGCAATATTTGGTGACCCTTAAAACTTGCCCTTTACAAAGCCAAGCATTGGTACACCTATTCAGCAGCGCTCCAAGAGACGCTTGACAACGCATTCACAACTCTCCCTCTCCATGAACTTTTGAGGAATGAAAACTTCCTTAGCACTTCATGTGGAAATAATAGTCACAAAATCACAAAGTGGAATAGTGAAATGTACAATTCGGATGACATTCAGGTTTCCTCGAACTAGATTAAAGCACTTTCTAAAACCCAAAGCTTTGCAAATTCAATCAAGAAGTGTGATGTCGAAGGAAGATGTGAAAATATAGTTACTTACAGTGATTTGTCTTGTATTTAGTTTGAAGGATAATTCATATTCACTAATGAAAAACTTAATTGCATAAAGAGGTTCTTATAAAATTTCTCTGACGGTAGGTGCTCAGGTATTAATAACCACCAAAATTGCACACTACCTTGAGAAACAGAGTTTTAGTACAATTGAGGTAGCATCTTAAAAATATAGCTAGACTTTTCAGAAGTAACGTACCAAGGGGATTTTTCCAGGCTTGTCCCACTGGGAGGAGGCCCCGGGGAAGACCCAGGACACGTTGGAGGGACTATGTCTCTCCTCTGGCCTGGGAACGCCTTAGGGTCCCACCGGAAGAGCTGGAGGATGTGTCTGGAGTGAGGGAAGTCTGGGAGTCCCTGCTTAGACTGCTGCCCCCACGACCCGGCCCGGATAAACATAAGAAAATGGATGTATGGATTTTTCCTCTTTTGTGAATGCTTTGGGTTGATGGATGGAATCTAGAGCGCACATAGTGAACCACCCTAGACATGAGGAGAACATGCAAACTCGGTACATGGAAAAATAGCTGTAAAAGTCAGGGGAAAAATCATTATAAAGATGAATGCAAATACACATCCTGGAAAGATCTCGGCAAGACGAACAGGCAGTGAACGCACCTTCCAGACAGTTTGAAATCATCTGTAAAGCTTCATATTACATTTGGAACTTGACAAGGTTAAATTGTACATGCAATAGTATCTGTGAAAATACAAAATAACTTGGCAATGTAAGTAATATTTAGTGTGCCAACCATGTTTTATTTTAGAATCCACTGAATTTGTTCTGTACGCTTATCACAAATGCATGTTTTTCAACATTTTTTTTAGCAATAAAATCCCTGTAACTGAATAAATGTGACTGATATGCTTAATGCAAAGATTCAACCCTGCCATTCTTCTTATGCTATTAAATATTGACCTTTCCTCACACCCACTGTATGTACAATTACAAAAGGTTCAGTTCACCTTTAGCATGCTGCCATTTCAAAAGACTGACAGACCTTATAGAGAATGTATCACGAGATGAAAAACATACACTTCCGAGCCATCAAGCGCCAAGGGCATGGCCATTCAGAGTGATGAATTCTCTCCATTCACGTCTGCCTCTTTATCAAATGAGCTCCCCACGGCCCGAACATGAAACGCTCTTGAGTGGAGCCAGCGTTGCTTCTCTTTGATTGGCTCATTGGCCTAAGGTGATTTTGACAGGGGGAAAATAAGCTGCCAGTTGTCTATCACGCACACGTTGGGTTTCCTTGCTTCATGGGGACGTTACAGTGACTGATCCTGAACCTTTACCAGTGGTGGAAGATAAAGTAAAAGTATTAAAGTACTGTACATACATGATTTTTTAGGTATATTTACCTGTTTAGGTACTTTTTACTCTGAAAGTACATTTTTAAACAGGTACGAAAGTATTTAAGTAGAGTTTTTCATGTGCTACTTGTGCTTGAGTAACTTTTTGCCTTGGTATCTGTACTTTTACTTAAGTGACACACCAAGAGTGGTTCGCTGAGTACTTCATCCATCACTACTACCAACCTTAACTACCACCCTTAAACTAAACCCTAACCTTAAGCAATTTTAACCCATATCTGAACTTGCACTGTACCTGATTTTTACTGTCTTAAAAACTAGTTAATTTTAAATGTTTTGCAGTTATTGCTCACTTACCTTCATGCAGTCCGAGCATCCTAGTGATGCAACACGATTAGTTTATAATTGCTTTTCACAACTTCCAGAGACCACAGCTTTGCCATCACTGCGACGCAAACAACTAACATGCTAACAGTGCACTTCTTGAATATCGGACAATGAAATGCTTTGTAATTAGATGCAGTTATTACACAGCTGACTTATTTTGACTGCAACAGCTGCTTATACAATTTCCCTGTACTGGGACAAGACTAATTTTGGTCAAATGCATGTAAAAAAGCAACATGTCTTTGATCAAATAATCAGTAATTTCCTTAATGAGGACCTGTTTCTTATCACTCATAAGGGAAAGGGGTCCCGATGAAGACAGTGTATACAGATTTCAGTCCTGAAAATGTGATAAATATCCACCCACACTTTCAGATGTTGTTTTTTTTTTTTTCCTCCCAGAGCCGTTTCTCAGATTGCCGATCAGTTATGGCCTTTTGGAATTCAGCCGGAGGGGAAGTTGACGGCGCTTTGATTGCAAACGCGAGCATCATTCAAGGGGACAAATATCCTTTAAAGAGCAGCCCGGCGTAGCTCCTGTCAGGTGTGTTTTGACGTGTTGGAGGTGTGATAGAGCGGTAGACGTGGCATGCATTGGTTTGGAGTCACACGGTTCAGATGCCCGGGGGGGGTGAAGAAGCAACAGTCAAACATAAACATCTTGAAAATGTTTGTCATTCATACTCACAGCTGTCCCCCGGAGATGGCTCAGATCAGTAGTGCCGCGAATGGACTACATTAATACATATTTAATGCCCGTGCTGTGTTTACCATGTTACTAGGTCAGATTCATTCGGAGTTATGCAAAAATGTCACTATGCTTATAACTTACCTTAGCTTTAAATCTTTGTTTCATCAGAAAATGATCATCTTAGAATTATAAAGTGCAATCTGAAAGTTTTGTTGAAAATTAGACATACACATATTTTTGTTCCTGGGTTACTCCTGCACATTTTTGTAGGGTTTGGTAATTTTTTCCATTGTGCTCTATGAGTGGTCAGAAGTTTAATACCAGGACTAGGACTAGACAAATCACAACTGGGATGAGAAAGTGGGCTTTTACGCTGTTTTGCTTCACAAAAATGGAAAACACTCCAAGGAAAACCAAAACTGGATTAATTGGTGACACAACTGTAATTTAATAATCTTGTAAAAATCGGTATCAGACCGTTGATTTCCTGGTCAATCAACGTTCCTACCCTCACCTAGGGTCATGAGCTCTGGGTAATGACCAAAAGGACAAGATCGCAGATACAAGCGGCCGAAATGAGTTTCCTCCGTAGGGATAGGGTAAGGAGCTTAGAGTAGAACTGCTGTCAACAGGAGCCAGCTGAGGTGGCTCGCGCATCTGTTCAGGATGCCTCCTGGACGCCTCCCTGGGGAGGTGTTCCGGGCATGTCACACCAGGAGGAGGCCCCGGGGAAGACCCAGGACACGCTGGAGGGACTATGTCTCTTGGCTGGCCTGGGAACTCCTTGGGGTCCTTCCGGAGGAGCTGGAGGACGTGTCTGGGGTAAGGGAAGTCTGGGAGTCCCTGCTTAGACTGCTGCCCCCGTGACCCAGCCCCGGATAAACTTTGTTAATCTGGTAATAAAGTTTTATACACACCTGCACCCTGTATAAATACAGATAAAGAAAGAAAGAAACCTACGATATCTAGCATGCAGATAGAAATTTGGTATTCTAAGGGGAGAATGGGTAAACATTATTTACTCATATACATATATGAGTGCAAGTGCTGTTATATCTGGCATTAGGATACATGTATACTCAATGGTGTGAATGACATAAAATACTACATTTGACTGAAAATATACATAATTAGCATTATTGCATAATGTTAAGTGAACTGCATAACTTTTCTTATGGGATTAGTATACATATTAATCATATCAATCTTGCATTTTAGTTTAGCTAAAACCTTCAAAAACATGCACTCTTAATTTGACAGTGTTTGCTTATATATCTGATCTGTAAATTTAGCCGGGGGCATGCTTGTCTCCTTGGAGACTGATTCTTTTCTTCTTTCTTTATCTTTATTTATACAGGGTAACTCAATGAGAGCAGTGGGGGCCTCTTTTTCATGTATTGGGAAATGCAAGACAAACAGAAAAGCAGAGACGTATACAATACAATAGTCCATATAAAACATTAAAAACAGGGGCAGGTGTGTGCATAAAAGTTTGTTACCAGATTATTAAATAGTGATTGTGTCACCAATGTATCCAGTGTGGCTATTTCTTGAAGTGTATTCCATTTTTGTGAACAGCTAAAATCTCTCTTTCCTGTTTCAGTGTTGGTGCGGCTAGTGCTTAGCCTTATGCAGTCATGTGATCTGGTATTAAATGTGTCGATGATTAACAAGCAGGTGAGGTGTTCTGGCAGTTTTTGTAGTCTTGTAGATAAATTGCAGTGTTCTCTTCTAATAGACAGTGATAGCCAAATCACTTTTTCATAGCGAATACAGTGATTCAAATCCATCACCTGTAATAAAACACAGGGCAGAGTGAAACAGTGGATCCAATGGTTTCAGGATGAAGTCTGCATGTATACCACATCTCCATAATCCAGTACGGAAAGAAAGGTTGTTGGTTGATTATTTTGATTTTAGACTGTTCAGTTGATGTGTAGTGCCATACTTTGAAACTGTCCACCAGAAAATGTGCATAATCCATAAAGTTAACCAATGTAAGTGAGTGCAAATGAAGTAGCTGGACTGTGGTAAACCTGTAAAGAAACCACAACAAAAGACAAGCAAAACATAACATGGAAAAATCTTTAGAAATCGGCCTTGTACATGTTCTGGGAAACATTGCAATGAACAATTTTAGCAGAACTTTGTGTTAAATGAAGCAGATGGAGATGGAATGCGTTGTCATTATTTCCTCCAAAACTTAAAAACCTCATTCACTGAAGGACAACATTGTCGGGAAAATGGCCCCTTTTTATACACTCTTGCCTGCTCTGAAAGTCTAATTCCAACTATGCAGCGTTTCTGGTCGACTATAGAATTTTTAAGAGTCCATCCAATAAATCATAAATGGCTTCGAAAAAATATACGTCGCCATAAATCAAAAAAGCTCCAATGCAAAGTAAGTTTTATAGCTCATCACTGATAGAGGCTGTAACAGAAACGAGGACACTTGTATTTTAGTGATTTAACTCGCCACACCACAGCGGTACCGTCGGCTTGTGCAGGTGCCAAACGCAGCATGGCCAATGACCCGTCTGCACTGGTTCTGTCTTAAGCAGGGCTAAATCATTGTTTTTTATGTTGTTTTCTTTAAAATGTTGTCTTTTTTATTTGATTTTAACCAAATAATCCCTTCGGCAAGACTTGATTTTATAAGCAGACCATATTTCTTTGTTTTCCCATACCATATAATTCCTGATTTTAAGGGCGTGTAAAGCAATTTTCCTATCTAATCTGTTTTGTTGCAGCATTACCATTTGCCAGCTGCAACTTATTCCTCAACCACTAGATAATTTCACAGCAGTGGCACAATGTTAGTCAATCGGAAAGTTGACTGAATTGGCTTTGTATATCAGTCTCAGTTTATTTATTTAATTTCTAAATGGAGATGTGATTACTAGGCCTGATGTTCCATGGTATGACATTATATTGTTTTAATGTCATACCTTTTTGTTTCCTTTTTGTATGATATAAAGATGATGATACCTCTCTGTATTTTTTTTTATACAGATTGATCAATCTGGTCCCCCTCACGTCTCAAGTCAGAACCAAACATGATTTTTTCTCACGAGAGATTAACAGTTAAGTGCTTCACTCATTGATTCTGCATTGATATTTTTCAGTGCCCTATGACATTTTTCCTTTCCTTACTTTGTCCTCATAAGCAGCCATTTTTGTTTTGATACAGAAGGACCATGCGTGTCCCTGATTGGTTAGTCCACCTGTCAATCACACCCACCTAAACACAGGGAGATGCACCAGTGAATAGACTCATATCTTGGTAACGTATTGAAGAAGTGTGTGTTTTGGATCCCAGGCATAATGTATGTAGGTCAGAGTCATATGGCTACAGAAGTAGTTAACCACAACTGATTACAGAACCAATTGTTGAATCATTATTGTATTCTCATAAACAGCATCACTTACACTTGAACTTATCACTACTTAAACTAGGAGAAGTAAAAATGATGTAATTTTTTAAGTGTCCACCATTTTCGGTTTCGCACTGAATAGCTCTATCCAACACACTCTGCATAACATTTGACAGCATTTGCGGGCTTATGGCTCTTATTTGATCCTCGATATTACGTTTTAAGCTGTTTATTGTCTGAGGTTTATTCACAAACACCTTTTCTTTAAAATAGCCCCACAGGAAGAAATTGGGACTAGTCAGGTCTCGGGAGATCACATACTGCCCCCTGTCTTTGAAAACAACTTAATATTCTTTTAATGGCATTTGCGCTTGGGGCATCTCTGGTATTAAAATGTCAACGGTAACACCGCTAGGTTTGCAAATTTGACTCATGTGACTTAAAGTACCACTGCACAATGAGGGTTCGTTCCTCGGTGCTATATTTACTCATATTAATGTCAGAAGGGTAGTTCTAAATGCTCTGCAAAAATAAAAGAAAAATATTTAGAAACAAAAGAGTTATGATTTTTTTTCAACTGTCAGTGACTTTTGGGCCACCCTGTGTAAGAGTAACAGACAGGGCGACAGTAAGCTCAGTTAGTAGAGTGCTTGACTGCTGATCTGAAGATTGCTGGTTCGAATCCCGCTCTTGACATAAACAGTTGAGCAGTCAAATACAGCTCTCACAAATAAATACTCTCATTAGGCCCTTAGGCAGGACACTTAACCAACCTCACCCTCAATGTCTGCCTACTCTGATGTATGAATGGGCTTGTATAGGAATAAGTGAACAGGTGAGTGGTTCCTTGATGTGAAGTACTTTGAGAGCCTTGAAGATGCAAAAGCGTTGTATAAAAATTGAATCTTTTACCAGGACAATTTAACTTGTGTAACTGCAAGTTGCTTAAAATGAACACCTACACAAGTGAGTCATCAAGCCAGTATAGCAGTCACTCAGTATTGACAATCTACATCCTTAATAGATTCTACTCTCCACACAGTTAATTACGACTACAACAAAGTGCCTTATAAATCCACTCTGACGCACGACGCTTTTCCAGCATGGACCAATGGGAGCTCAGTTTGTCCAGTGTTTTATTCCTACGAGTCACTAGTAAAGACTTCATTCATAAAAACACGCAGATGTGGATATAGGAAGCACTACGGGAGCTGGTTGTAAATGGGCTCCACCTCTCAGAAACCCTTACTGACTAATTTGCACGTATATCTTTCGCCCCAGCCATAAAACACTACTGATCGATACAGTGTGATCGTTCCAATGAGGAGTTGACTTTGTCCTCTCATCAGCAAAACGCAGCAGCGGCAGCCATTTAAAGACTGTGATTTTGAAACACTGCAATGATCAGCAAATGACAGTTTTTGTGTGGCATATATAAAGAGAGTTAAATACAGATATTAATGAACAAATAAGTGAACTGATCAATATCTAATGATTAAAGAGATGCTGTGGATTACCGTGTAATTTTTCTGCCATCTGAGATTTTGAGATTTTCAGAGCATTGAGAACTACCCTTTCGACATTCATATGAACAAATAATGCACCGAGGAACAAACCCTCACTGTACAGTGGTACTTTGAGTCACATGGGTCAAATTCAGAAACCCAGCGGTGTTACCATTGACATTTTAATACCAAAGATGCCCCAAGCGTAAATGCCATTAAAGGAATAATAAGTAATTTTCAAAGAGAGGGGGCAGTATGTGATCTCCCGAGACCTGACTAGTCCCGATTTCTTCCTGTGGGGTTATCTTAAAGAAGAGGTGTTTGTGAATAAACCTCAGACAATAAACAACTTCTAACGTAAAAAAGGGGAGGAGGATCAAATAAGAGCCATAAGCCTGGAAATGCTTTCAAATGTTATGCAGAGTGTGTTGGATCGGGCTATTCAGTGTGAAATGAAAATGGTGGACACTTAAAAATCCTTATTTTTAAAAATATTTTTTACTTTCCCTAGTTTAAGTAGTGATAAGTTCAAATGTAAGTAAACAATTATAATTGTATATATTGCCAAAAATCTCGTAAGGTTCAGTTTACCTACTGCTAAAATTTGGTGAGTAGAACTTAAAAATTATAGGAGCTATTGAAGATTTAAAAGTGTCAGTAACTTTTGGGCCACCCTGTACATTTTAGCTACTTTCAGGATTTGAATATAAAATATAACAAAAACATTAAATACATTTTTTTTTTTTTGCTACATAAGTCCATATATCTTACTTCATATATTTGATATATTCTATATGTATATATAATATGTAGAAAGTAGTCAAAATAAAATTACTGAATGAGATAGTGTGTCCAAACTTTTGACCGATAGTGTATCTCAATGGGAAAAAGGCAAAATGACAAATCAGATCTATGGAAAGGCAAACCTGCTAACAGTAAGAATGCATGAAAGATGTTATTTTTCTTGTTTCATTAAATAATTAAATGCAAAATAGATATGTTTAATGCTATTCTGTGGAACATTCCAAAGCAATAACATCACCATGGCGACAAGCAGGTCTCCATCTATGTCTCTGGTGATCTTTCCCACGGCATTTCAGCTTTCTTTGGGGGGTATTGTTGTTGAGATGTCTGTATTGTCCAGTGACAGAAAAAATAAATAAAAAAATTAAAAATATCCATCATATTACAGCCATATCCCACATCATCATGCCATCTCTCTATTGAAGACATTCTCGGTGCGCTTTGCTTTTCTGATGCAATTAATCCACCACTAAATATTTAAAGTCACAGTGTATTCCCAAATTACGTAGCTTCCCAGAACTGAACTCGAGTCAGAGGTGGAAGTCGTCATTGTGGTGAGTGAGCAGTGAGTGAGCAGTGAATACAGTTGCAGTTATGACATCTCTGTCAGAGTGACTTGGGTCTGTGAGACAACGGTGTCAGTTCAGATAAGGGCTCCATCATCGCACCAATCAAAACAACACTGACAGACTTTGATATGAACCAAAGTCTGCACTGTATGAAGGATGGCTGACAGTGGCCATTTCCCAAACTGAATGCAACAAGTAGGTATGATATGATCCAATAGGACTGTTTTCCAATGTGTGTTGCTGTTGTGGCTTTTAAATAGTATTGGTCAATAGAAAGGTTTATAAAAAATGAGTTTTACCATATCTAATTCAACTTTTTACACAATGAAGCCTACCGGAACAACTGAGAAATTACACATTTCAAAAATAAAGGTAGGTTATTTTGAGTTGTTTCCTGGCTCTTTTGTTTAGTTGCACCATTGGCCAGAAAGGTAAAGTTTTTGACATTCAAACTAGAGCTTTATTATGTCCTTTGCATTTGACCTATCTTTAAAACCGCAGTGCAGCGTCATGGGAACCCTTCTCCAGATCCCTACCACATTGTCTGTATTTGGCTCTTAAGTGGCATACCATAAAGTCCCATCATAAAAGTATGTAATTCCAACGCTATCGTTTTATTACCTCATTGCACTGCTTTGTTTTCCACACAATACGTATCCTCAGTGGTGTTTTCCCTTTAGACGTCATCGAAATTGATTTCCAAACCATTACCGCCCCTTCCGTGAACAGCAGCTTCAGTATGCGCTTATATGCATACACATTAGCTGCGACACCGCCGGCCTCTATTGTGTTTTGGGGTCAGGTCTGTTTAAGCACGACACACTTTGGAGACCGGCAAAATGAGCCATCGCACCGTCAGGAAAATGTAGAGTCTCGATGCTGGTGTCAAGGTCTCTGGAGCGGGGGGACAGTGAGGGAGAAATCTGTCACGAAACGCACTTACAGCTGTTACAATGGTCGGCCATGTTGGTTCTCTCTGGAGATTTACGCACTCCGGCTGCACTCCTAATGAGCGAGCTAATCATCCCATGCACTGGAGCAGACACACAATACTTTATGGGTCCTCCGGGTGTAGACGTGAAAATAATGAGTCATTAACTCAGGTGAAGATGGTGAGGCGATTGAATCAATATTTTTATTCTATCACCCTTCATCTCAACCTTCCATTTCAACCCAGGGAGAAAGTTGTGTTTGTTCTACACTCTTTTATGAGTTCTGACTAAATCATTGCGCTTACGTGGAAATATTAAGTGGATTTGAAAAAGCCATCGCCCTTACGGTGAGGTCAGAGTGTAAGTGATGAGTTTCAAGCAAAGATTCTGATAGCACTTTAAAGACGCTTTTCAGGTAATAAGTATTAAACTGTGACCTACGCAGATTATGATTTTATATTTTGTACACGGTAGACCGCAATATTGTTCTAAAATGGCTTTATAAAAAAAATGGGTCCAACTGATTGACCCACCTCTTTATAGTGGCATTTTTTGGTTGAGAACAGCAGATTTTAATTTATGTTTTTATTGTTGAAAAGTGTCTACTTGACAATTTTGAACCAAATATGTATGACGCAGTTTGTTTGTTTTTTTTTTTAAGTATAACTCTGACTAAGCTCAGGGTAGACTGTTATAGGGTGACAACAGCCCAGTTGCTAGAGTGTTTGTCCCCTGATCCGAAGGTTGGCAGTTTGAATCCTGCTCTCGACAAACATAGAGCGGTAGAGCAGTCAGATGAATGCTGTCCTTGTGTCCTTGGGCAAGACACTCAACCCACCTTACCCCCAGTGTCTGTGTACAATGGTGTCTGAGTGTGTGTGTGAATGGGTGAGTGGTTCCTTAATGTAAAGCTCTTTGAGTGTTTTGAAGGTGGAAAAGCGCTATATAAAAATGTGACCATTTACCATTCATAATATGGTTAAAAGTCAATGTTACATAATATGTCCCAGCAGTACGACAATTGCGTGGTATTAGGAGAAGAATGAATACTCATATGTCACCATAATAATGTCAATCACCATAGTGAAGCTAGGTTAAAAACTATGGCAATACCTTTTAGCCTAGCTCTAAATGAACTTTAAATATCTACCAATGAGTTATTTAGTTGTCATACATTTACTATTACAAACATGTGATTATAACTACTTATTTGTTAGAGGGATTTTATCTTATCTCAAAACCAGGATATGTAGAAACCCATCACGATCAATTATAATTTGGAGAGCGTTTGATGAGTAGAGGGCAAACGTCTCATATCTATCTATCTAAAAACCACATTATAAAACAAGTTAATGTCATGACTACTGACAGTCTCGTTGCAATGACTAATAGTTAATATGGTAATGAGGAACGGTTGACTTTGTTGGCCCTGTAGGGAGACTTGTCCTCTCATTTGAACAAGTTTTCTTCGGGACCAACAAAGTATCTATCTACAATCAAACAATGAGAATGAAGTAATCACTGAATCTTCGCCAGTTCTTGAGCACGATTCATGGTCATGACATGAGTTAGACAGCAGATAAATTAATATTATAGGAGAAAAAGCATGTCCTGGAGAAAACCCAGACTTCTCATCAGAAACAAGCCTGGAGTTGTGTTTTGCTTCATTCATGCATTATGTGATCATGTTTCTCTGTGTGCTCAAAAATAACTGCAAACTATTGTGTTGTTATGAAAATTGCTATAATTATCACACTGCCATTTTCCTCAGATTGACTTTTTTTCAGTTTTTTAAGTCTATTGACCTTATTGTGCCATTTTGCCTCTAAATGCTAGTAAACCTCACTTTTTTCAGGGTTAATGGGGAATCCCATTCATTTCAATGGAGGACATGAGAAAAGTTTCATTCCTAAAATATGATATAAAGTAGGTTGATTTGTGTAAAATATTCAATATTCATGTGCACCAAAAAGTTAACAATGCACAAAATCTCTGGGATGCTTTAAAACAGCTTAAGGCTGGTTTATGCTCTAAATCTGAGACACACATGGATATGCGCGCTTCTGTCCTTCCTTTGCATTGTTCTGTCATTTGGTCCATCTCTTTCAAACATGTGGAATCTGCAACAGAGCCGTACATGTGCTGGATGCTGGGGACAGTAGTGAACACAGCTTGATAGAGCAAGCTAGACTTTTGTTTTAAGTGACTAGAGCAGACTGCAAAACAATGTTTTCTTGCTCTATTTCTTCAGTTTTGATCAACTGTCAAACTGACTTTGAGCCTCTGGTGGTTATTTGACAGAATACATATTTGACGTTAGAAATGGATAAAAGCTAAATGCAAAGATGGTTACTACACTTTGAACACACAGATCATGCGAAAATGGAGCAAAACATGAGCCCATAGTCTGTAGGTAGTATAGAACTTAAGATCATACAAAATAAGCCCATGCAAAATAATACAACTCGAATGACAAAGGTGGCACCCACGGCGATCTCGAGAATATGATGAATAAACCATCACATGACAACATGCAGTGTTAATGCCAACATATCTAAAAGCAAAAGACACAGCACTGTCAACCAATCCCATCAAATACAAGCAAAAATCAATAGTGTCCCTTGAACACAGTGTACACACCTGTCCACCTGTCCGAGCTGCTGCAGACATGTGACAGCCTACATTATGTCAGGTTTGGAAGTTGTTTGAATAGAGATTACTACATGTCAACCTGTCTGTCTTCAATGACAGTCATTAGCACACAGTCACAGTGTGGAGAGTGCAGCTCAGGACACAGACACAGACCATTTTAGTGGGGGCTGTGGACTTTGTAAAATAAAGGGGAAAAAGCTGCAGCCCAGTGTTCACTGAGAAGCGGTTTGTTGAAAATCGAAATATCATATCAGCTTTCTTATTAATCAGTTCCCAGTCATATTTAGACTATATAGAGATAGAATACAGTACTTTTGTATAGTTAGTGGTAAAGTAACATAACACAATGAGACATACCCATCACTTACTCAAAACCCCACACTGATATCTCTACTCAAAAGAAAAACATAATTGTTCATATCCATGCAAGATGCTGGTAATACATTTCTTTCATATGCTGCAGATGTAAGTACAAGAATGCCCACAACTGCACATTTGAAAGCTATACAAATTTGAGTTTCTTGGGTTTATATTATGTTCGGCCCACAACCAACCCTGAGTTTTTGAAACTGTCCTGCGAAAAAAGAAAAAAAAAAAGTCATCTGACTTCCAGTTGAAAACAGTGGCTAACATCATTGTTCATCATCTCAAAGTTCATCCCAACAAAGCGCCGCGATGCCAATCCTTGCTGATGGGTCCACCTATGGATAGGTAGTTCACTGTAGCAATGCTAAAAGCTAGAATCCTACGTCCACATGGGGGATTGTTCTCAATGCAAATTTTTGGAGCAATTGTGTCTTTAGTGCAGGAGAGCATGAATCACTCTAAATACAAATTTGAGTGGGTAAATGAGAAGGGGAAACAATATACAATATGGCTAATAGCTCTCAAAAAGTAAATTTAGCATAATATGGCTCCCTTATTGAAGGGGAATTGAGTATATGAACTATAAATACTCAAAAGGATGTGCCCTGCGAGGGCCATTTAGATCTCTGAAGGAGTTGAATATGCACCACTAAAACATATTTAATAAATGGAGTAATTCTGAAGGAGGATACATTATAACATGGATACAAGCTCTTAAGTCAATTTTCAAAAGCAAGAACAAAGCCTAATCTAAGGCATTTAAAACCTATGAATCACACAATATATTTCAAAGTCACTCTGGATTTGCACATAAAAATGATTCGAAGAAGTTTATCTGGGCCGGATTGTTTGTGCAGCAGCTGTGGAGGAGTGCATTTGGGATGGCTTGTTGTGACATAGAGACATCACAACAAATGTCTTGCCATAACGCAGGTGGTAATAAAAGTGACACCTAGGATTTCACACTTCTGGGTAACAACCTGTTACACACCAGAGACACTCCGACACAGACGCGAAAGCTGCTATTGTCTCTAAAATATCATCCAATTGCTTCCAGCCCAGAGTTCATAGAGAGAGATATAGAGAGAAAGTGGATGGAGGAGAGGTGGGATTGAAATGTATCCGGCTATGTCCTGCAAGAGCTCCATGGTTAACTAGAGCCACTTTGATCTTCTACGGGCGACCTATGACCTTTGGAGTTATAACATCCATCATTCACAGCTGGGGGTCGAGGACGGGGCAACCCCATTTCCCCTGACTGCACAACCCAGAACACCTGCTTAGTTCCTGAAATGAGGGAGGGAGAGAAAGGGTCCAGGTGGGGCCGGACACTAGGGCACGGGATAACTCATGTACTCACGCGCCTGGCTGGACACAGATAGGGAGCGGGGAGGATGAGGCATTACGGTGAAGTAATCTTATAGACAATGTTCATTATAAGAAAAGTATCTCTACTTTTTTATAATTTCCTTGAAGAACCTTGTGAAACAATCAAAACATAACACAAGACGCTGATAATTTAACCTTTTGTGCGGCCTTGCTTGTTTATTCAATTCATTCAGATCAGTAACGCGGTAATTTTAAATCAGTAATATAATAATACAATAATTTTACAGACAATGTTTTTTTTTTTTTTTTTTTTCCTCTTCTTTTTATAATTTCCTGAGCAACCTTGCCAAACAAAACGTTGATAATTTAACCTTTTGTGCGGCCTTGTTTATTTATTCAAGTCATTTTAGATCAGTAAATCAGTTCATCTACAGCTAATTATATAACAGACAAAAGCACAATATGTCTTATTTAAAGGTGCACTGCCATAACTCTCCTGGGGTGTTCTGTCACCTACTTCTCTGCATTGAGATGTTGAGATGCTTTGCCTGGATTTTTTTCCACAGTGTGACATTAAACATATCCATCTTTCATTTATTTCATCACGTCTGCTTTTATTGCTCAACGATACCATAAAATACACATTTTCTTACTGCAAACGGTGTTGCCTCTCTGCAAATGTGACTTGTAAGTTGGCCTTCTTTTGCCACCTGCTTGTCTCCATGGAGAGGTAAAGTTAAGGGAGACCCAGGACACACTGGAGGGACTATGTCTCTCGGCTGGCTTGGGGAATGCCTTGGGGTCCCACCGGAGGACCTGGAGGACGTGTCTGGGGTGAGGGAAGTCTTGGAGTCTCTGCTTAGACTGCTGCCCTCGCGACCCGGCCCCGGATAAGCGGAAGAAAATGGATAGATGATGCACTTTTTACAACTCTTAGAGACCAGAGCATAGTTTTGCTGTCACACTAATGCTAACAGCAACTAGCATGCTAACGGGTATCATGCACTTCCTGATATTTGGACGGTAAAAAGCTTCATAATTTGCAGCAGGAAGCATACAGTGGACACATTTTGGGGAAAACAATGAGGTGCGGGGCTTTTAGCTAAGTTTGAAGTATAGCTATATTTCTGTTTTTCTTTCTTTTTTTTTGTTTTTGCTGTTTTGCTGCCATTTTATCTCGCTTTTAATGTTGTGTACCTGCTTTGAATTTGCACCAAGCACTTTGGTTGACTGTGCTGTAAAGTGCTCTATAAATAAAGTTGGACTGAATGTCCTTGATTGACTCCGGATGTACTCTGTGACTCTATGTTCTGGACCTCCGCGGATCACACCATAAAGGTTGGCATGTTCTCCCACCCACGCCCTCAGAGGAGATGAAAGCCCGGTTGAAGCCACTGGCCTGCCTGTGTGAATCCTGAGCTTGCTGATCAAAGTGGACCCTATTGGATTCCATCTCGGGCACGGCGACAGCTCTTTTCATCTTACATCTAGCACTCTCGCAAAGAAACGGCACACAATAGCAACGCCTGTCCCCATGAAGTGCTATTGTGTCATTTCCTCGCCACCCAAGGGAGCAAAGTTCATGAGTCTGCATTGATTTTGAATGTCACCTCTCTGTAATGGTCTAGGGTCAAACAAGAAAAAAACAACAAAAAAACATGAACTTATTGTGTTGTGTGTGTGGGTTTTTTTTGGCTTAAATTCCACAGTTATTAAATTTGGCAGAAAATAAACTTCATCCAGGGGTGTTCCAAAGTATTCCTTTGGATTTGTGAAAATGTTGACTATTAAAACCTTGTTACTATAGTACGGCAAGTAGCGTGAATGTTTGCAGTTTACAAAAAGGAAGAAGAACAAAGAAGTACATTGAACAAACTCATTAAACAGTAAGACAGCAGAGTTACCTTTGTCCCTTAAGGGCTACACTCCATAGCAGAAAAGAGTTCAAACGTTTCCAATCAGTTTACACAGTTTCACAATTGGCCATTCACCTTCATCTTAAAGCCACAAAACACGAAGGTGAAAGCTAAAGTAAGCTCGGGAAAGGGGTGGTTTGTCAAAGGGAGGCAATTATTCTATTATGAACAGAAATTGTGGGGTAAGATACAATCTATTTTCTGTTTGCATCAATCTGCTCAAACCTTGGTCAAGGGAGAAATTAAGCTGGTAAATGATAAGCAGGTACAACAGCTTTGAGGGAGAGGGCTGGCAGAGAACAATACGTTAGAATGATCCAAAAGTGGGCTACCAGGTAAAGGACTGTGCGAGAGTTGGCTGAGATCCAGAACAAACACAGGGGAATATAGCAGGTTTCAAGTAGGAGTGATTGACAGGTGAATTAGCCAATTAGGGACACACATGGTGCACTTGTATCAAACACAATATAGCTGCTTATGAAGAAAGAAAAAAAAATGCTGGAAGGGCCTCGGCACGAGACTGATATCCCTCAAAATACAGAGAGATACCATTATGGATACTTTTTTCTTCGCTACATTTGAGAGCAGGTATCTGTACTTTCTACTCCACTACATTTTTGAACAGGACTGAAGTGTGTGGGGTGTCTGGGGGTGAGGGAAGTCTGGGAGTCCCTGCTTAGACTGCTGCCCCCGCAACCCGGCCCCAGATCAGAGGAAGAAAATGGATGGATAAAAGCAATTTTTACAACTCTCAGAGACCAGAGTGTAGTTTTGCCGTCACATTATTGCAAACACCAACTAGCATGCTAACGGGTAACGTGCACTTCTTGATTATCAGACAATAAAAAGGTTCATAATGGGGAAAAAATGAGGTAGGGCTTTTATCTAAGGTTAAAGTGTTGTTATATTTCTGTTTTTCTTTTTTTCTTTTTTTCTCCATTTTATCTCGCTTTTAATGTTCTGTACCTGCTTTGACTTAGCACAAAGTACTTTGGTGTTGTAAAGTGCTCTATAAATAAAGTTGGACTGAATGGACTGAAGGGTAAAAGTATATTTTTTTAATTACTAATTGAGACTCAAAAATCTGAGGGATTTATTTTTTAACATGTTTGTAGTTTTGAGCAAAAAAAGAAGAAAAATAAAAACAGCTAAGCAAAAAAACAAAACAGCTCGATTTAAGTTTTTCTGTTGTACAAAACTCAACATAAATCTGTATCAAGATCAGTACATCAATCAGTACAAGATGTCAAAATTTTAACAAAATATTAACTTTTTATGCTTTAAGTACATTTTTTACTTTACTTTAATACTTTTACTTAAGTTGATTTTTGTATAAGATACTTTTACTTTATGCTCCTGTATCTGTATTTTTACTTAAGTAACAATATTGAGCACGTCTTCAATCACCATATATAGGCGAGACTGCACTTTTTATGGATGATAAAGAAATAAGTGACAAACGGAACAGAGAAACAATGTCCCTGGTTGAATTACTTGAATTAAATGTGTTTAATCTGACCCAAATCCACCCATATTCAAACTGCTATTGACATATACAACCCCACTGATCCCTGATTGTCCTTACAGCCAGTGCAGATAAATAGCAGGAGATCACAGTTCACTCTGATTCTATTGCTGGAGAAGGCCTGTGAAACCGTTAACCTGTCTTTGGAAAACCGAAGCAGGAAGAAGCCCATCGATTGTGCTTTAATCTCTCACGTTCAGGCCACTTTCCGCCGGCTCTGCTAATTGAACAGAGATGCTTCCTTTGATTTTCATATGAATCCACTTGTAAAAACATGTGCTTCATTTAGAGATGGAGTAGCTGGGGATAAAAAAAAATCAATCCAACTCTTAAACCATGACAAAAGCCTAGATGTGCAGGGATTAATTTAGTATGAAAAAGTAATATTTGATACATAAATTAGAGAGCGGAAAAATAGAAATTGCTGATCCCATTAACCAAACAAATTATGACATATTTAAAATTTGTGATTAATTATCATCACCACAGAGATGGTTCATAGACATTTACCCATTCAAAAAAAAAAAAAAAAAAGACATAGGCGACCCAGCGTGTTGTATTTTCACATAACACTACTAGATGCTATCTACGTTGCTGCTATCTGACAGAAGAAAGCACAACCTGAACAAAGGCCAGTGGAGGTGAGGGGGAGAGGAGAGGGGGAACAAGCTTCACATCTGCCATCTACTGGTAAAAAAAAAAAAAAAAAAAAAACAAAAACTTGCAGGGAGCTTTAAAGGTTCCTCCACCTTCTTGTTTCCTTGGCGATGTTATTGCTTTGCCCTTATGTTACACAATACGTTACTAAATGTATGTATCTCCGGGAAAACAAGCGCGCAAATGCTGCCAGGTGAAATTACAGGTCAGATCTGTGGAGAGGTGGCCCTGTTCATAGTTTTGAGTCATAAAAACCTGAAATGTACCAAATGCAAGGTAGTGTAGTGATGGCATATTGTGGAACAACCAGAGAGACAAAGCAGGTGGCGGACCCCCTCCAGAAAACTGCCCAGTGCACCTTAAAAAAATCCAAGACCAGATGATGTCAGATTTGCTTCTTTGCAAGTCACGCTTGCTTCAGCTGAACTGTAATCCCCATCCGGAGAAGCAGGGAAGACTGTAATCTCAAGGCAACCACATTTCACAAAAGAAAGTTTCAATTTCAACAATGCTGGATGTATTCTATCTTTATTCTTTATTTAACAATGCCCAGTGATGGAGACACGCTGGCTTTCAGAGAAATCGTTTGGGCCTTTTTGTGTCCTCCGAAGCCGAGATCAAATGGACATTTTTGTGTTGCTCAAATGCTGAATACAGCTGTGAATGTTAAATGTAAGTGAGAGCAAAGAATCAAAGAGTGTGAGCTGCGTGGGGTCAGTCTTGTTGCTACGCGACAGACATTTCTCCACCGAGGAGTGCAAAGCAGTATTATTATTATTGAAATCAGCTCCTCCATTTGAGTAAGAGAAAAAAAGTTTATAATAAAAAAGGGAAATCTGTGATAAAAAACATAATTATTGTGTAACACTTAAAATTGGGTTTTAATACAAATTTTGCTTTAGAATTAGTAGTTTGGTGTTTTAATAACCTCGTCTACTGTTTCCCAGGCAAAGTTTATATAACTTTTGAGCAAAACGAGTTCATTTGCAGCTTTGTGATAAAAAGATGGAAAGAAGTAAAAAAAAAAAAATAGAAAACTGTGAAAACTGACGCTTGTGGGTGAACCTTTAATCATACCAGACAATTGCCTGCAGGGGTGGAGTTTAAAGTGTTCGTGCTTGACAGACCAATCACACAGTTCCTCATACATCCAGTCCCCCCCTCCATCCTCCCCTTCACTCTCCCCTTTAGTCTTCCAGACCCACCCCTCTGCCCCTTCACCTTTAGTGTTCCAGAGCCCCCCTCCTCACCCACACGCTCCTCTTTAGTCCTCCAGACCCTGCCCCTCCTCTTCGTCCGCACTCCTCTCTTTGGACCTCCATTCCAGGCCACTTCTCCCCCACACTCTCCCCTTTAGTCTTCTAAACCACGCTCTTCATCTCCCTCACTCTTTCCTGTTGTCCTCCAGGCCCCCACCGTTTCTCATCCTCACTCTCCCCTATAGTCCTCCTCCCCCTCACTCTCCAATTTAGTCCTTCAGACCACACCCCTCCTCACCCCACACTGTCCCTTTTAGTCCTCCTGACCACGCCCCTTCTCCCCTTGATGCCCTGCTCCTCACCTCCCACATTCTCATCTTTAATCCTCCAAACCCCGCTCCTTCTACCCCCTCCTTCTCTACTTTAGTCCTCGAGACCCCATCCTTCCTCACTCATCCATTTTAATCCTTCAGACCACTCCCCTCTCACCCATACTACTCTCACCTTTAGCCCTCCAGACCACAGCTCTCCACTCTCTCCCTTTAGTCCTTGATGCCTGCCCCTCATCCCCCACACCTTCCTTTTAGTCCTCCAGACCATGTCCCTCCTCACCCCACACTCTCCCCTTTTAGTCCTCCAGACCACGCCCTTCCTCCCCCACGCACTCCCCTTTAGTCCTCAATGCCCTGCCCCTCATCCCCCACATGTCTCATCTTAATCCTCCAAAACCCCGCCCCTCCTGACCCCCTATCTCCCCTTTTAGTCCTCGAGACCCTGTATGTCCTCACCCACACTCTCCCCTTTAGTCCTCCAGACCACGCCCCTCCTCCCTCACAACTCTCCCCTTTAGTCCTAGATGCCCTGCCCCTCATTCCCCACACTCTCATCTTTTAATCCTCCAAACTCCGCCTCTCACTGTCCCCTTTAAATCCCCTGACCACGCCCCTCCTCCCCCACACTCTCCCCTTTAGTCCTTCAGACCCCCACCCTTCTTCCCTTAGCAACTGGAACATACTGATCTCTCCAACATGTCCCAATTCTAAACATGCTTTGCCAAATCTTCCATTGTGGATTCCTGTGTATTTCAAAAGCCGTGAAGCATTATGAGAAGACTCTTTTGCCCCATCTGTCTACCTGTTACTTCAAACTGATGAACATTCCGAGTTCTACAGGTGGACTCGCAGACAAATGCTCGTCCCATGTGGCTAATATGTTTTTGAGACAGGACTGGGGAACTCACTGGGGTTTTTTCATCACGCAGCGTCAGGTGTCAGGCCGGTCTCTGCTTAGGTTTCGGGGGTTCAGTTCTTGAATAATTAGATGGCACCAGATGGTCTTTGTCAGGCGGGCCATTCTCCTGTGGCTGTGGGATGGGCCTGTACGACATTATCAGCTGTCTCTTAAACTCGCTGATAGGCAGGAGTGAAGATGGAGGGGAGAGGAGCAAAGCCTGGGGAGAGGGGTCTCGGTGCAGTGGATGGATTTGTGGTTGTGTGGTTATTTTATTATAATATTGCACTATTTCCAGATCTATGTTATAATGTTATTTCCTCTTCACATACCTAGAGTTGTGTTTTGTTTCATTAACACGTAAACTCTGTATATTTATGCTGTGCGTTTCTCTCAAACAGAAAAAAATGTCATGTGTGTGTGATGTCATGTGGTAATACAGGAAGTGCTCCACTGTGTTTTTAAACTCCATACAGCTTCACTAGAATCACTTGGATGATTTCAGACCTGGAATTGCCAATCTCTAGTAAACAAAAGGTAACAAAAGGTAGCTGTGTAACTTGAAAACTACCACTTCATGACATCACAAGATGGAACAGAGCATTTCGAGACAGACTAATAATGACAAGTTACTCAAACATGTGTTAATGAAACAAAACATTCCAGGATATGTTTTTGAGAAGGTAACAGCATTATAACATGGCTTAAATGTCACAAGAGACAGTTTTGCGTAATATAGGAGCTAATATATCTGCATTTGTATATATCTGCATATTAAAAATCTTGTCACGCCAGTCTTTTAAATGTACAGTATGTAACTTTTTCTGGAGGTGGCACAATACCTGCAATATTCTAATGGAAATAGAAACTTATAAGCAAATTCTCCTTAGAGGTAGAGCCATACTGTGGAAAAAATATAGCCAAGGGAAGACCAAATCCATGGAAACAAGCAGGTTAAGGCCCTCCACCAGGCCACATAAAGAGTCAGGTTTGTGGAGATGCAAGCCCCCGCTCAGAGTTATTTCTGCATTTTTCAATGCAATAACACAAGAGTGAGACAGTGTGTGGGAGTTTCCTTAAACTTTTCAGACCAAGTGCTTCGCCTCTTCCACCCAGCCTGATGTGCAGAGTCTTACACAGAAACGAATGCAATAACACAACCAAAAAAAACCCCCACAAAAAAAACGTTATTAATTGAAATTGTACTTCTGGTTGGAATCATTTTCTTTTAGATTTTTATTCAATCAGCACTGCCTTTCCGTGTTAGTAATTGAATAAGTAAGACTCACATTTCAGAGTCTTGTTAGAAAACATTAACAAGTAGATTTAGAATGTTGGTGCTGTTTTTAAGGATGGGGATAAGCATATAATAAGCACTAACATCTAGAGGCTGATGCTTTTTACATTTCTGCCTTATAATGTGACCAAACCAATGTACAGATTGGCTGCTTTTGAACAGTTTACATTTATAAAAGGTTGGTTTTGAGTGATCCAAGAATTCATTGTCTGAATACTTGTATTAAAATTAGTCCATCTCAATGTCTATAAATGATCATACAAGGTTTGTCTATTGTGGCGGATGTCCTCAACCAAATGTTCCGAACGCAAGAGGACATTTCATTTTATTCTTCAAAGATCTTAATATAATAAATATTACGTACCTGTTTGGATGGATGGTGAGGTTAAGTGTGAGCAGGCTCTTGTAATTGAAAAGATGCAATCATTGATGTAAGGCTGTAGATTATTATAGAATATAATAGTGCAACTGAAACCAGATGAAAAGAATTGTGGCCTATGCCTCTATGCTTTCAACCATGGAGCTGAATACCTTTAATACTATTGAGTTTGTAATTACCTGATATATAAGGAAAGCTGTTTGATTTACTGGTTAATCTTTGTTCCTACCCTCACCTCACCTATGGTCATGAAGCTATGGCTAATGACCGAAAAGGACAAGATCACAGATACAAGTGGTGGCCGAAATGGGTTTCAGCTTGGTCACATGGGGAGATAAGCTCGGAGTAGAGCCCACTACTCCTACACGTTGAGAGGAGCCATCCAGCTGAAGTGGCTCGGGCGTTTGCTTCAGGATGCCTCCTGGACGCCTCCCTAGAGAGGTTGTTCTGGGCATGTCCCACCGGGAGGACAACTCTGAAGGGACTATGTCTCTCAGCAGGAACGCCTTAGGGTCCCCAGCGGAGGAGCTTGGACGTGTCTGGGTGAGAGAAGTCTGGGAGTCCCTGCTTAGACTGTTGCCACCCCCCCGCCCTCCCCCATATAAGCGGAAAGAACATGGATGTGATGGATGAACATATAGGATAAAGGAGAGCTCAGTGTTTTCTTCAATCATACCACTTGTTCCATGACATCACAGTCGTATGAGGGGCCAGCATTGTGCTTTGGTGGGTTAAAACTTGTATTTGTAATTGAGTACAATCATATCCATTGTTATTTGTACAGTACTCTTTCTGGGGTTGTACCTGCGTCCTCCTCTCTGCCGACCTGTCAATACACTAACATCACTGCTTCCTGCTCGGATTGGCCAGATTTCGCAGAATACACAACATTAAGTTTCAAAACAAGTGTATT